>PVKB01002121.1:245761-318093 GCA_004027205.1 Ctenodactylus gundi
GGGGGGGGGGGCGGGAGGGGGGGTGAGTTAGTTATATAATAATTAAATATTTTACCAAATACAGAAGACTGATTCCAGGATAATTCTGCATGGCCCACAGTTAATGTCATAAATATCCAAATGGTTCTTGGCAGGAAAAAAAGTTTTCCCACCCTTACATTGTTGCCAGGCAAACACCAGGGAATGAGTGACTTCTGGACTGTTTGTGCCCCACCTTCAGGGTGCAGATATCAGTCAGTTGATTGCTGATGTGGAATTTTGGAGCCAGTATTACCAGATCTTAAAGTCCTTTCAAGATGAAAATTTTAATGTTGGCATTTAGTTTATAGTATTCATGAGCAGACAAAATAACATATACCTGAAGGCCACATGTAGCCTACACAGATGTTCAGATTCTGCCCTGTTTTATGTAAGCAAAAATATTAGTTGATTACTTACTATGAGAGAAACACTCTGACATCGATGTAGTCACAGGTGCCATATGGTGCTAGTGATTTAGTGGAAAAGTCAAGGCACACACTAACAGTTATAAAATAAAAATTTAAAATACACAGCATGGTTTAAAACACTGGTTCTTAATTATTAACATGCATTATAATCTCCTGGAGGGCTTGCTGAAATAACAGACTTTTTGGGTGTGTTTCTGGAGTTTCAGGGTAGGGCAAGAGTTTGTATTTTTAATAGTTTTTAGATGCTGCTACTGCTGCTGTTGGTGGTAATAAGTTGGGGGTTCACCTTTTGAGAAGCTGTTAAAGGTTGAATTGTGACCCCCAAAATATGTTGAAGTTCTGTCTCCCAGTATCTCATAATGTGACCTTATTTGGAAATTGGGTTATTTCAGAAATCTTGAGTTAAAATGAGTCATACGGAATAGAGCAAGCCACCTATCAATTCTGTCTCTGACCCTATAAAAAGACCCTGCAAACACAGGGACACGGAAGTATTGCCATGTGGAGCCAGAGACTGGATGGATATGTCCTTCAGCTCAAGCCTGCAGGGCCTAGAGGGAACCAGGGGAGCAGCAGGGACATATTCTCCCCAGAATCCTCAACACCTTGCCTTGGCACTCAGAATGATGAGACGATATATGTTGGTGTTTTCATCTTGGTGCTTTGGTTTTTTTCCCCCCTCACAATTATTTTTATTAGTATGTGTTTATAATATGTAATAATTACACTAAACTCAGGTAACTATGCGTATACATATATCTTTTTTTTTCCCCCTGTGGCACTGGGATTCAAGCGCAGGACCTTCACATTGAGCTACATTCCCAGTTTGCTTTTTATTTTTGATTTTGAGACAAGATCTCCCTAAGTCACTGAATTACCCAGATTGGCCTTGTGATTCTCTTGGCTCAGCTTTCTAGTATGCTGGAATTACAGACTTGGGCTACTAAATCTGGCTACATATCGCAATCATTTTTATTCTTCCTTCCGCTTCCCATATTCCCCCTTTTCCACCACAGTGCTTTATTATAGCAACCTTGGGCAGCTAACTCAGAAGAACTGGTTTGACAGATTCTTTAATTCCTAGACTGGGGGCTTGCTCAACATGGTACTGCAAAGGTCTGTACATGTCTCAAAAACAGAAGACTAAATCATTGTAATAGTGTCAGTGGCTAACTGCAAAACTTTGTGATGTATAATGTTATTCAGGAAGAAGGCCTGGGCAGAGGAGGATTGGTTAGGGGGTCGGAGATTCAGGGTCTCACATAGGACAGAAACGGCCATCAGCCATCATGCCGTGCTTCAGGGCCATCACCTTAGTGGTTTTGAAGCATCTGTTGGAAAGGTTATTATTTAAAGGTTTATAAAGTAAGAATGGTAAGCTTGCCGAGTAAGAATTAGCATGGTAGAATGTACCAAAGAAATCAAGTCACTTTGATTCTGTAATCCTAAAATCCACCCCCTTATTTTCTACTTCAGCTTTAAAGCAAATCTTTAAAATAAAGTAATAATGTCTTTCTGCTTATTTCTTTATTATTTATTTTGGTGACCAAATATTCCTTTAGCTACTGGATTCTGCTGTCATTCTAGTCAAGTCCAAGGAATGAAATGGAAATTGCAGGGATTTTTTTGTTGTTGTTGTTAATTTAAAAGGTAAGAATGTTTACTTTTGGTCTGATACAACACCCAGCATAAATACAGTACCACCCTAACCTGTTTTTAAGTGCATGGTACAGTTGGGAACTATATGCACATGGTTGCGAGGCGACTTTCTAGAGTGTTTTTGTATTATCAGACAAAAGGCTGTGCTGTTGAACAACCATTCCTCTTGGCTTCTTTTTGCCTTTAGTTGAGCCGATAATTCCTGGGATGCATCTTGTTCATTGCCAGTGGGCGCTGAATTACGTTCGCAGTGTGTGCAGTGTTAGATTCCCCTCGCACAGGATCACTGTGCAGTTGGCTTGTTCTCTCTTAGCCAGATTGAGGTGCTAAAACAGAAGATGAATGTGAATTCGTTCACTGTGTACTAGCACAGCGCGCAGGTGTTGACGAGTACATGTTGGCCTGGTCAGCAAATCCAGAACTACTAGACCCTTTCAGGAAAACAGATGCAGTGATTGCAGTGAATGTTCCAAGTTACTTTGAATGTGCCAGAATAACATGAGTAGGGGCTTACATGAAGCTGGCCCCTGTGGAGCACTTGAGGCCAAGGCCCTTCAGTCACCCTGTTCCCTATTTCTGTCCTGGTGGCCACCACTGAGACTTCTTCTTTTGGGGGGTGAGGGGTCTGGCATGTTTGTTCTGTCCTTCCTGATGTCGAGCCAGCTCTTTTGACTTTTTGAACTTTTGTTTTTATTCTCAAATGTAGTTTAAAGAGCTCTTGTGGCTTCACTTGGCACCGCGCTCCTCTGCTGTCTCTGTGGAAGCTAGAGCAGGGAAGGAAAGTGTGTTTGGCAACAGCCTCAACCTTTCACAACAGAATTAAATCATGTAAAATAGGTTATTTTCCTCTCAGGCTTTCTCTTGAGAAATAAAACTGTTTGTTCCTTCCCTACACACTTAGCTGCTTGTCATTTCAGTAGGAAAGTATTTCCTTTATGTTATTAAATCAATATTTTTACTGACTTAAGTTATTTGATTTCTGGCTGGTAAAGTTGGAACAATAGAAATCTGAAAATCAAAACACATTATCTGTAAACTCATGGATCTGTAGTTTTGAGGATGACCTCATACACACACACACACACACACACACACACACACACACACACATTTGCACACACGCGCCTATTTTTCAAGTCTCAAGTGATGTTCTCCATGCTGTGTACATGATCTGTTGATAGCAAGTGCCTGAAACCCTGCTTATATCCAGAAAGAGCTATCATGCTCCAATTTGGGAAACTGAGGCTCCCGTCCCAGCCTTGAAACTTCCACAGTCCAGGCTGTCCTTAGAGGATAGGAGTCTATGGTGTGACCGTGGGGTAGCTTTCTGAACTCTGAAGTCTTGGCATTTCCTCTTAGAAACTCAGGCTCGGTGTGAGTCTCACTCCTCTTCCTACCCTGACGTCTTCTGGAACTGGCACATCGAGAGGCTGGGACAGAAGGGACTTGGAGTTGTTGTGGCTTAGCCAGCTCCTCAGCTATTCTGATTTTGCCACTTGCTCTTTTCCTCTCTTCGCTGTTCCCATGTCTTTTTCATCCCACCACTGGGTTCTCTCACTCTGTGACAGCCACCACAGCTTCCTCTCCATGTCCAGGGCCCAGTTCTGTCTCCCAACTCCAGCCTGGGAACTACACATTTGGAGGTCCAGGCCCAGCTCCAACCCTCTGCCTGGTTTTCCTCCATGCTGGTCATGCGATACCCATGCCCAGGCCCTGATGTGCCCAGAATTCTGTGACAGTGGTCAGGGTTAGAGTTGAATGCCTGAAGTTGGGGTTGGTTGCCCCACAGTGAGTACTCTGGGAGACAGCATGAGGAGGTCGCTGGGGGGACTGCCTTATTAGACTAGTTTCCCCAGTAGGTAAACAGCTGCCTTCCCAAAGCCGTTGTTGAGATCATAAGACTTCATCATCTGCCTCATATTCTTGAAAAATTTCTAAAAACCAAGCAGAAAACCAGTTAGAAACAATATTATATCACTTTATATCTTAATTTGTATTTCTTATTATCTATTACCTCACTGTCTTCTGTATAACCTCTTATTCTTTTTTATAATTTTTTGAGGGAGGGTCTCGCATTATAGTCCAGGCTGACCCTGAACTCACTGTGTTACCCAGCTTGGTCTCAAACCCTTGGCAATCCTCCTGCCTCAGTCTTCTAAGTCCTAGGATTGCAGGCATGTGCCACTACACCTGCCTTATGTGGTTCTGGGGAATTGAACTCAGGGTTGTTTACTTGCTAGACAAGCACTCTAAGTACTGTTTATTCCTGTGAAACTTGTTTTTTAATGTTATCAACATTACTGTGACGCAAATCAGGAACATTAAGGCTCTTAGGCAGCAGCAGGAAGTACTGCTTGTTCTGTAGGGAAGGCCAGTTTCACTTCCAAACTCTGCGGGAAGGCAGTACTCATGCATGGTTTTATCGTAAGACGTGAATGCCACTTCACTGACAGAAGTGTATCTAAGTGGAGCATGGACTCTGGAAGCTGGGCTTCCCTACATGGTGGAAGTGCCAGTGGTCCTTTTCTGCAGTAAACTGAGGGGGGTATAGTCAAGAGAAATTGATTGCTTCAAAAATACAAGAGAGAGCCTTTGCTTCTTTCAGGGTGGTTCCACTTAATAGACTCTTCTTAGGAGCAACTTTCCAAGGAAGGAAAGTAAGTTGTGCTTCATTTTTACCACACTGGATCAGCTGCTTTGAAGCCCTTCTCTATGTTATCTTGTTTACTCCCTGCATGTAATTCCAGGAGACGGGCAGTAGCACACTGTCCTGCAGCTGCAGAAGCCCGGCCTACTCACCTCAGCCCAGGTCATGGAAGGCCTGCATCTGGGGGAAGGCTGGAATTCTCAGCGTGTAGCCTCTTGGAGAAGTTGTTGTTTGACCTTTTCAAGCCCTAACACATGAGTCACCTTTGTTCCGTACCCTTGAGCAGCGATGCACAAATCGCAGTTGTCATCTTGTACCACATTTATCCCTCTTCATGGATTTCAGAGAGTGACTTGGAATCTGCTGAGAGCCAGCCCGCACTTGGTGGGCCTCTTTGCATGTCGTGCTCCAGCACTGCCTCCCCAGCAGCCACATTCCTCTTACTCTTTGTATTTCGTAGCATTTTAATAAAGTTGAATGAAAGTAAAATATGTTTTATTTTTCCTTCAAGAATAATGAATCTGCGGAAGTAGAATGGCTTTGTAAGGTCCTTCGTGTAAGTACTGTGTACCTGAATCTGCCTTCCTTGTTTCCTCTGAGGGTAAGACCGTATCCTCCTTGAGCGCTCACAATACTTAGAACTTGAGCAGTGATTCACATGGTCATACGTGTTGGGTCAGATGTGCTGAAATGTCATGCTTGATTCAAGAACCAGGAGGATGGCTACTAGCAAGGACAGTTTTCCTTGTGAGGTGATGATCTGCTTCCTTCAGCATCTGTAAGAGTAAGGTATTCTTTACTCATTAAAATATTAAGGTGAGTTAGTCTGGCCCTACCAGGAAGCAGATGACAAACACAGAGAGACTTGAGACTGTTAACAAAGGAGTGTGCAAATTTCAGAGAAAATTGTTTGTGATGAGTAACTGGCAGTGGCATAAGAGCTGTCCCCGCCCTTGGTGAGAAGGGTGAGGAAGCTGAGTTTGGGGACCTGGACAAGGGTGACATCTTGGAGAGAATGGTCTGAACTAGCTTAGTCCTCAGTATGAGAGCTCTGCTGTCCCCTGGCAATGTGGTGGTGAGGAAGCAGGTTGACCTCGCTCTCCTTTCTAGTGGTGATGTTGAGACAAACTAGATGCTTGCTGACAAGAAAATTCTTAGATTCATTCTCTATGAGCAGCTTCAGAACTGGGTGGAGGAGTGTAGTAGACAATATCTCGCTCTGGATTCACAGGGACTCCTCTTCACGAGTCTATTTAATGCTGAATCCTGATCCTGTGGCTGTGTACTTACAACCAAACTTCATACTACGTCTCTACCCCAGTGAAATACTTATATTGAGCAAGGTGCATCTGACTGCCTGGTTAGGGTCTATTTTATCTGGTGCCTTCTCAAAGACTGTAATTCTTTCAAAGGAAGTACATGTTAGGGGGAAGCTTTACCCCCTTTGTTTTTCTTATTTTTTACTGAGTTAAGAATCTTATTGGGTGGGAATATGCAGACATGAAGGAGGGTAATTGCTGGAAGACCTGGCTCCTTAGCAGATGATGGCTTCCTATTGCCAGGGGGCAACTCCCCCTGCAGGACATTTCTGTACATCTTGTTCCCTCTGTCCCTTGGGTGCTACATCATATACAAAAGGATGAAAGCTGTCCTGGAAGCAGGTGGGTGCCTATTCTCTTTTCTTTCTTGACTCTTACTTCCTCTTCTGAACGTTTTAATCTGCCCTTCATCTCATTATGATCACCAAAAGGGCTCCTGCCCAAGCTTATTAATACATGTTGCAAAGTTTCTTCCTGTGCACGTAGCCAGGATACCCAGTGACTGATACCTAGTACACTAGTAATGCTATGGCTAAGTCTCTACGTCTCTTTGGAGCCCTGCAGGGGATCCCCAAGGGCCAACTCAACTTTTCCACTTAGACGCCTCTCTCCAGGTACTTCAAACTTAACATACCCCGTGTTGAGCTTGTAATCTGCCCTCCTCAGCCTATGGCTCCACCTTCTTTCCAGCTTGGTGAAGGTACTCCCTCTTTCTGGTTGGCCAGACTAAAAACTATATGTCTTCTTCCCCATTCTCCAGGGTTTCGCACATCTGGTCTTTCACTTGGTCCCATGCCTTCTGCCACTGGAAGGGCTTCTCGTTGTTTCTTTATTACCACTCTCATACTTTTGAACTGGTCCGGGACCTCATTAACTCTTCCCCTAGTCGTTGCAGCATTCTCCTGTCTAGTCTGCTGTGATTTGTAAGAAAAAAGCAACTCATACAGGAAAGGCTTTGATGAATAAGGACATGAAAATACACCCATGATCATTTATCAGCAGGAATAGAACCACCATAGTGTGAGATCCCAGCTTATGCCAGGAGGATGGCTATGATCAAAAAGTCAGGCAGAAGAACGTGCTAAAGAAGATTTGGGGGAACTAGGACCCTCTTGCATGGCTGGTGAGAATGTGGAAAGCAATTTGGCTGTTCCTCGAAATGTTACATGTACTCACCCTATGACTCAGTGTTCTACCCCTCAGACTGTCCCCAAGAGAAATGAGAACATGACCTTCCACACAAATATTTACACATGAATGTTTATTAAAGCATTATACCTGAAATCCCTCAATGGAAACAAACCAAATCTTCATTAACCAGTCTATCAATGTGTGTATACCCATGTGTTGTTTGGCCACTAAAAATGATGAGGTATTGATACTGGCCACAATATGGATAAACCTTAAAAGTATCATGCCAAGTGAAAGAAATCAGTCTTTAAGTATCACATGTTATATGACTTCACTTAGGTGAACTGCCCAGCATAAGCACATCTGTAGCGATAGAAGGCAGATGAGTGGTTGCTTGGGGAAGCTGGGACAGTGGTTGGTGAAAATGGGAGTGGCTGCTAATGGGTACTGGGTTTCTTTTGGAGGTGATGAAAAGGTTCTAAAATTCAAGTGCAGTGATAGTTGCGTAAAGGTGATATGCTCAGATTCATTGAACTGTGCACCTGAAACACTGAAACTTATGGTGTGTGGATTGCATCTCAGAGAAGCTTTTACAGACGTCTCTGATGGCTCCTGCCTTCCTGTCAGATGACAACTATGATCCATAGAATGGTGTAGGCTCTCTGTGTCCATGTCCAGGTCCCTTCTTACGTCTGTCTGCTTCCATTCCGCTCTTCCTACTACGCTTTTGCTCCTGAAACTATAGAGAACCTTTTGTCGTTGTCAGATCAAAACTTGGACTCCACAAACACCCTACTTATCAGTGAAAGGCCACCTCATGGGCTGCACAATATCTTGACTTTCTTGCACTCCCTGTTTAGGTTTAATGGCTTTTGTGTGTGTATCTTCGTCACCTTTCTACAAGAGTGCAAATTACGCATGTCTTAGTTGCATTCTTGTTGCTTGGACACAATACCCAATACCTATAACTTGAAGGAGGAGGGGCTCATTTTAGCTCACATTTTGGAGGTCTCGATGTGGCTAGTGATGAAGACGTGGCAGAAGGGTCCGATGGAGGTCAGCTGCACATGGCATTGCAAGAAGAAGGAGCGGAGTAGGGGTTAAGGAGAAGCTCGGGCAAGAACACATCCTTCCAGGCCACACTGCAGTGGCCGACCCGCCGTCACCTGCCCCTCGTGACCAGGCCCCACATTCTAATTAGTACTGAAATCCACAATATTCAGTTAATTCTCACAATCCAATTAAGTTTCAGATACTTGGGGCTTTTGGGAGACATTCTAGATTCAAAGCAAGGCAGCACACTTACCATACTATGTAATGTTTTTGGGTGGCTTTCTTGTAGTGGATTATTAGTTTTCCAGAAGAGCTACCAATGTTTGACTTGCCTCTATAAGCCAAGCGTCTCTGGGAGGACACGAATTACAGCGCTCAGTCAGTGCCCAGCAAAAGCAGCTGAGGTTCAGTTCAGTGCGGCTTACAAGCAGACAGACATTGATAATGACCCTAATGAGTGGCAGTGAGGGGCCATTTTAGGTAAACCCCACAGGAATGAAGGAAACAAAGCATTACTGCAGGTGGATCTGCATTGTTGGTGAGCTGCTGTCTGTTAAGTAGAGCTCTGTCTTGAGAGTATAGTAGTTTGTCAGCCTAGCTGATTTCTATGTGGGGCCTGAAAGAATTGAGGCACCAGTCCCCCCACTGGGTGCATGGCACGAGAAGTGTTCTTAAGAACAGTAGACAGGGATAGGAGTTGAGAGCCTACTGTAAGTGTGGTGTTATCATGCTTAATGACAATGACAGTCTGAGGTGGGCAGCTGAAATCAAAGCTGCTGTCATTGGTTTGTGTTATAATAAGGCTTATGTTGTAGCAGGCACTTAATAACTCTTTATAGAAAGAAAGAATTAAAGAGAGGGAGGGAGGAAGGGAGATGAAAGATGAAAGTACTTTTTTCTTTTTTCTTTTTTCTTTTTTTTTTTTTTTTTTTTTTTTTTTTTTTTTTTTTTTTTTTTTTTTTTTTTTTTTTTTTTTTTTTTTTTTTTTTGCCCATTGCTGAATCCTTCGTGAAATTAGCACCTATTTTGTGGTTTGGATCTAGAGTGTCCCCCAAAAGCCACGTGTACCTATGTATACTGTGTGCTGTTAAGATGGGAGATGGGACCTGGCTGGAAGGGGTGGATTCTTGGGCTTGACCTGGAAGGCTGTGCTTGTTCCACCCTTCCTCTGGGACTTGGCTTTGACCTGCTTTACTGTGAGGACCCCTGTCTCCAGCTCTGGCCTTGGCCCTGGCCCTGGCCCCAGTCTCAGCGCTGCAATGGGATTCCACCAGTTTCCAGCCTTCTACCCAAGAACAGACTGTGACCCTCTGAAACTGTGAGTTAAAATAAACCTTTCCTCCCTTAAGTCGTAGATGTCAGGTGTTTAGTGACAGTGATGAGAAAGACAGTCTCCATCTTTTAGGAGGCAGATGGGTATGGCTGTCTGTTCTAACCCTCTTCTTCCAACAGGGCAGGGTCACAAGCTTTCCTACCTTTCCCTTCCACTTAGGTTTTCAGCAGGAGCTTCTCAGCTCCGTCTCATTCTCAGCCCCTGATTCCCCTTTTCCTATCAGATGAGATTCCTTAGTGCTCAAAGAGAGAACCCTAGGGAGGAAGCGATCCAACGTTCTCACTACACTCTGGTGACTATCAGCTGTTTCGTCTTTTCCATCTCTTTCTCCTCATCCAGCTTTTTTCCTGCTCCCCAGATACATCCTCAAATGGAGGGAATGGAAGGGAAGGACCTCCGTACTCTGTGCCCATGGAAGTTATGTCTTGGACTGGCTAAAGAACGGGAGCATCACCCTTCAGTTTGGCCATGCTGCCATCTGATGGACAAGTGGGCTTTCGTCTTGGAATTTACAAATATTAACCACAGTCAGCAGCTTCCATTTTACTTCTTTTCATTGAATTTTCTCAAAGAATAAAACTCATTCAAGTAGGAGGAGTTGAATCTCCGAGCTTCCCCTGGATAATAGCCTTCCCTTGTTTCAGTGGATTGATTTTGGAATAAACCTCCACCCATGGCTGTCCCAGCTTCGTTTATTTCTCTCTGGCCTATTGTCCTGGTGCCAGTTATAATTACCCAGGCTGAAGAGATGTCTGGTTGCCCTAGCTTCTGCGTTTGCCCCACTTTTGATTGGCCTAATTGTTTCTGTGGGTCTCTGTAGCCTGAACTGTAGTTATTAAAATGAAAAGAGGCCTGGCGTATGTTGTGGTCTTTCTGGCTGTTGAATTTCTTACTTCTCTTTGTATGAACAGCTTATTTATTTCAAGAAGTGCATATAGGCCAGTTGGACGGTAGATCTGTTGCCTGTATTGCAGATTCTTTCCTACCGGCCTCATTCCCCACGTGTTGTCCACAGCAATACTTCCTTCTCCTTTTAGCCCAGTGTACATTGAAAATGGCATTGGCTTGGATCACTGAGCATCTGAGTGAAGCTGTATGTCCTTCAAGCTCTAGAAGAACACCTCAAACCTCTGCAGACAATCTATAGCTCTGTACACTTGTACCCTGTTCCTCGTAACCCATTTGGCAGACTCAGACTCTGCAGTCCAAGATTTGCTGCCCAGAGCGTCATATGTTTCCTAGTGGCTTTTCTGTCTGAGGCAGCCTAGTCACAGCTTCCATCATTCCTGCGTCCAACTGTGGGAGGCATCACTGCTTCTGTGGGTCTCCTGGAATTCCCTAGAGAGTGGACAGTTTATTGTACTCTTTCCTTTTGTAGATCTCACTCTCACGGGTGTGATCTTTCTCTCTCTCTCTCTCTCTGCTCTGTGCTGAGTGCCAAACCCAGGGCCTTAACCATGCTGAAGCACATGTTCCACCACTCAGCCACATCTCTAATCCCAGTGTGATATTTTCTGAGTATTCTCCAGACTTTGCTTGTTTCTTACAATGTGGCCCCCACGTCTGTTTGCAGTTCCTAGTTACTGGTCAGTGGAATGGCCCAGCCTCGTGTTTCAGGTGTTAAAGTCACACTATATCCCCAGCGTGGGGAGCTGAGTGTCCATTTTGTTCCCATGCTTCTCTTGACTTACGACACTCTCAGGTTCTTACCTGCGTTTGCACCTGATAGGGACAGCTTGAACCGTCACTTGCGCTGTATGTCCCCTACCTCTTCCCTACCTCCACTCAAGCTGATGCCTGGGTGACTCATCACTCTGTTCATAAGCCTTAGGCCACCTCGACATCCACATGCTTCCCTACAGCCTGCAGCCTTAGCTGGGCGCTTTCTTGAACACTGTCACCTCTCTCAAGTGCATCCTTTCATCTCATGAATTCACTTGGGAATAGAATGCATATAATGAGCCATTATTGTGCAAAGGTGTTTATTCTTGCTGCTTTCCTGTGCTTCCTCTTTTTCTCTTGCTGAACTGGTGGGCTTGATCATCTCCATTATCTGGGAGCTTTATAAACAGATTCTGACTGTGTGTTTGGAATATTTTGTGTTAACCGCCTCCCACCCCCTTCCCTGCCCGCGTCAGTTCCTCTTCCCCAGCACCTTCTCTCCTTGTCTCCTGTGTAAACGGAAATGCATGTAGACTCAGAAAATGAGCAAGGGCTTGGATTTGGGGAAGGAAGGGCTGCGAGGGCCATCGCCTAAAGGACACATCCCCTAGGGTGAGATGTGTCATCCTAATGTCTGAGTGACAGATTTGGTAACTCACAAGGCAGCCGTCAAGTTTCCTTTCCTGAGCAGCATCTCTTACAAACTGTGCCTTTGAACTCTGAGCTCAGTCTTAAGACAGTCATTTTGATCTGTTTGGTTGATGAAAGGAAGATAGATCCTATTCTGTAAAAGAGGAGCAGAAAAATTAAAGCCGCTTCTGTTTTCTTGGCTTGTTTCATAAATGCACTATTATATTGCACATGCGTCTTACTGGCTTGTTACTGAGACACAATGTCTGACACCCACAGCTTAAGGGAGGAAAGGTTTATTTTAGCTCACATTTCAGAGTTCTTAGTCTCTTCATGGTCAGCCCAGCGGGTCTGGGGAAAACTGGGGCAGGAGTAACCCTTCAAGGCCCATCCTCTGTGATCTGTCACAAAAGCCCCTGTAATTGGTCCTTTCTGACCAGGC
Source organism: Ctenodactylus gundi (assembly GCA_004027205.1). Classification (NCBI taxonomy): domain Eukaryota; kingdom Metazoa; phylum Chordata; class Mammalia; order Rodentia; family Ctenodactylidae; genus Ctenodactylus; species Ctenodactylus gundi. The sequence goes on from PVKB01002121.1 coordinate 258,087, forward strand.
CCTACCTCTTAAAAACATGTGAAATCCATAGGCAATTCACAACATCCAAATACATGGAGTTTTTATGCAACATTCCAGATCCAAACCATAAACAGCATGCTTACTCAATTTAAAAAATAAGGAATTTTTTTTAATACTGTGTCTAGCTGAGAACTACAGCTTCCTGTTTGAGAATCTGTTATTTGGCCCTGAACTTGAACCTGTAATCATTTAAGGGAGGATTTGTGTATTCCTGTCAGGGAACCACAGAACTTGAAAGCACAATCTGTGCTCTTGCTGTGGTGGTGCCTGTGATGACCTCCTAACGATTCAGTAATGCTGTCTAGCCTTTGCCTGTGGAACCTCCTGGTATTGAAGAATCATCATACAGTCCTTTCTTACCAATCTGCCATTCTGCCTCCAGTTTGGATGTCACAAGAAAGTCATTCTGCCTTTTGACTTATGAATGAAAGTAATTGCTTTTAAAATCTTCATTTTTTTCTACCTAAGTTATCCCTTTAAAATCTTCATTTTTGTTCTATATATTTAATTCAGATGATTCCTTCTTGACTGTAAAGATTAGGGGTCAGGGACCTTTCAGAGATTACAAATTATTTCCAACTTGGGTTTCTCTACAGGGCTAGATACTTTCTTTTCTTGCCGCATCGGGCCATGCTAACGGACTTTGTCCCCTGGGCTTATAGTATGTATCTCTAAAAACATAGTTTTCACTGTGTGTTCTTTGTATCTCTGGACATCCCACGCCAACCTTTATGCAAAGGAACTGGAGTAAAACCGTGTGCTAGTTCTCAGAGAGGTTGAGGGCAAGGTGACATGGCTGTACGGTGGGTTGGAGTGTAGGTAGGAAATAGAGGAGTAAGACAAGTTAGAATTCTCACGAAATTTTCTGGTGATTAAAGAGGAAGAATTTTTAAAGGGGTGTGAGGTAAATTTCTTAAGTGACAACTGTGCGCCATACCTTGTTGCACCAGATGGCTTTCTGTCTTATCTTATTTAATGAAAAGCCATGAAAACTTAAGTCTCATTAGAAAGCTCAATCTGAAGTACAAAACTTCTAAATTAGGTGGTAACACTTTTGGATTTTAAGCAGTTTTATATTTTCTGAATAAAAATTGCCCATCACCAAGCACTTTTTCCTTGGCATTGATTAAATACATTGCATTATTTAATTCTCTCAAGAGGTCAAGGAAGTAGTGTTCTGAGCTTCTGCTGATGCAGACCTAACTATCCCAAGGCTTCACAACCTCAAACAGTAAGAGCCATTTGTTCTGACTTGTCATGAGACGTGCCTGAGGAGGTCCCTCAAAAAACAAATGGGACCTAAGCTTGCCCTGTCACAGAGAAAGGCGGCAACTTCTGTCATGGAAAAGCGTTTTAGGACATGTCAGTGGGAGGCATAGGCAGATTGGGTAGAAGTCCACACACTCAGAAGGGATTGTGGGTGCTTGATGAATGTGGCACATAATAGTTTGGGACTGAAGGTATATATGTGTTCTTATGGGGAGAGGGGGCCATATTCCTGATGTCTTTCCTAATGTCTTTCATGCTGCTCATTAGTAAACTAAGCCAGAATGTAGACCCTTTGCATGTGTTTAAAGTTTGGAGATGTGGTATCCAATTCAGAGTGTCATTTTCTTGACAGCAGGAGGCTGTGGAATTTGGGAATGTGTATTATCTAGGAAAAGCCCAAGAAAGGCTTAGTGTATCTTTTAAGATGTAGGAGTTTTGGGATGAGTTTTCTATAAGGGGAGAAAAAAGGCATTGTATCCTTTGGTAACTCTGATTACATTCCAGTGCTCCAGTTTTTCTGAAAATACAGTATTAAAATTAAAATTTTCCTTGTCTTCTGTCTGTTTTTATTCCTTCTGTCCTCCATTATGACCTCAGTTCTATAGTTTGGATGGGTCTCAGCAGGGCCAGCTTATCTTTACCCTTGCAGCACCAGTTTGGGCAGCTCTCTGGGGCTGAAGGGTCCTTCTCTAATGTGGCCTTTCACACAACTGCCACTGCACAATGATACTGGCTGTGGGCTAGGAGTTTGCTTAGGATGAAGGTCCCCTCCAAAAATGGCCATCACATGGCTGGCATGGTAGTCCTGGCCATCAGGTGGCAGTTGAGTCAGGCACTCCACATGCACTTCTCCACTGGGTTGCTTCATTTCTCCCACACTGTGGTTTCAACAAACATATTCCCAAAGAGGTCATGGGAGTGTCCAGTTTCCTAATCTGGGCCCAGACACAGACTTCTTTCATATTCTCTTGGCCAACCAGACACAGAACCTGCTCAGGTTCAAGACAAGAAGACAGATACCACAGCAGTCAATGCATAGTATCAAAGAATTGCACCCCACTCCTCCTTCTATTAGAGAGCTAGAAACGTTGAGTGGCTCTGTGCCCTGGATCACACAACCTCCAACTTAGAAAGAGCCTCTGTGTTCTCTTGGATCATTGGAAAGTCAGGATGGATTTTCCTCTGTTTTTCAAAGGTCATTTATTTTTATAAAGAACGAAGCTCAATCTTGCCTGTTTTGTTCTGTAACCTTTTGCCATCTTTCAGTGTACTTCATAATTCTTTATTTATAGAAGGTCCTAAGAGGAAAAGATCGTGGTGATCTATGCAATATGTACTTGATTTTTTAAGAACTGTGATAAATAGCAGAAAGAATTGAGAAGGCTGCACTTGTGATCTATACAAAACACCAACGTTTTGGGTTCTACATAATTAAAGAAGTAACACTTTAAATACTTTAAATACTTTAAAATACTTTAGTTGCCAATACATAGAAGTAAAGTAGATAAGCATAGAAATGTAGTTTAAAAAAATCATACTGGAGCTATTCAATTTCTTTAAAAATCGCTGAGCAAGAGAAGCAACATTGAACATCCATACAACTTCTATACAGTACCTTTACTTAAACCCAAGAGCAAAAGTTAAGACTTGCCTCCACTTTTGGGGAACAGCTGCAGGGTAAACTTAGATGACTTTTCACCCTGGATTTATCTGGGAGTGGCCTTTTAAATATTTTGGTGAAAAGAAGTTAAGTTTGGCGCTTTTATACTGATGTTAATATTTCTTGGGATCTCAGGAAGATTCATAATTTTTACAGCTGATGGATCACAGGCTGGAACTCCTCCTAAGCCTGCCTCAGATTTCTCCAGTTTCTTTGGTGAATCCGTTTGTGTAACAACTTCATCCATGTTGTCTAATATCACTCCTGCCTTAACCATTTTTTTCTTATTATATAGGTACATGCATATATATATATATACGTATGTATGTATGCATGTATATATATATACACATACATACATATATATGCATAATGTTTACATTGAACTTGAGCATTCTGTGCACATACATATCACATCAAAATTAAAATCCTTTTCCCTCACCATTTTGGCCCTCCCACAGTTCCCTGCTACCTAACTCCCTCTATCACTCCCATTTGATTCTTTTTTAACACATAATCTCCCCTTTTTCCTTCTCATACCCTCAACCCTCCCTTTCCTTTCTCTGTAAAGCCCATCTTCTTACTTTTGTCCATGTCTCTTACATTTTTTATGGTTTAATTTTCTGATATTAGAGAAACCATATAATAATCAACTTTCTGGGTCTGGTTTATGTCACTGAGCACCGTGGCCTTTAGGTGCATCCATTTTCCTAACATGATTCTCATATGTCATTGTTAATAGCAGAGTGACACTCCATTGTGTGTATATGCCACATTTTCTTTATCTAGTCATCTGTATTTGGGCATATTGGCTACTTCCAAGATTTGGCTGTTTTCAATTGTGCTGACCTTCTCTTTAAATGTTTCCTTTCCTTCATGTTCTTTGGTATGCTGGTTTCTCTGTCTCTCTCAAAGTTTCCTTCAAGTGTTTTCTGCAGTGTTGGGCTAGTGGTTCCATATTTCTTCAGGGTTTCTTCGTCATGAAAAAAAAATTACTTCTTCAATTTTCAGTGATAAGTTTGCTATATACAGCAACCTGGGTGGACACTTGCTGTCTTTTAAGGTTTGGAAGATTTTGCTCCATGCTCTCCTGGCCTTTAAAGTTTGCAATGAGAAATTGAAGAAAATTGGATGGGTTTGCCTTGGTAAAATGATGTCTGTTTTTCTCCTGCTGCTTTTAATATTCTCTCTTTATGCTGCATTTCTGAGGTTTTGATTATGATATGTTGTGGTAAGTGTCATTGCTGGTTGAGGTTATTTGGTGTTCAGTAAGCTTCTTGTACCTGAAAATTAATTTCTTTTCTTAAACTTAGGACATTTTCTTTCATGATTTCAGTGAATAAATTTTTATACCTTTAGTGCTGTCTTCTGGTCTTTCTCCTACACCCATAATTCTGTGATTGATCCTTTTTGAATCACCCATCATCCATTTTAACCAGCTACTTTGCTCATTTCTAATAATGGAGTTGTGCCTAATTATAGCATTTGTTTCCTCAGCTTTGCCTTCAAGGTCTGAAATGCTGTCCTCACAGTGTTCAAGTCAACCTACCCTGCTTTCAGATATATTTTTTATATCCTGAATTTCACTTAGATTTCTTTAAAAAATGTCCACTCTCTATCAGAATGTTCCTTCATGTCTTGTGTTTCTTTATTTACCTCAGACAACTTTTATTTGCGGCTTCTGTATGCTCAGTAAAGTTTGTATCCATTAGAACCACTATTTATTTAGTAAGTTCCTCCTTAAGCCTTCTGATCATTGCTTGAATTTCTTTGAGAATATATTGTTTGAATTGGATGTTTGATTTATTTATTTGCTTTTCAACTTCCCTATGAGTTCCACTATTTCAGGGCCCACAGCGTTAGTTTCTAGGGGCTCGGGCATTTTTTTGACTGTGCTGTTGCCTTGTGTTCTTTCCATGATTCTGTGGCTGAGAGACTTCACTTTACAGGTCTAGCTGAGAGGCTTCTTTGAATAGTGTGAGGGTGTAAGGGAGAAAGCCAAAATTCCTCTGAGTTCTGTGTTGGGCATAGGCAGTGAGGAAGGACCTAAGAGTCTGGTGGCCTCTGAGGTGTCTTGATTACACCCAGCCCCATTAGCAAAGGTATCGCACCTTTCCTGGCTTCCCTTCCCTGGAATGGTGCTCTCCACCCTTGGTAGTGACCTCACTCCTCCTGATCCTTTCAGGGGTTTGGTGGCCTCTCCACATCTGTCTCTTGTCCCAGTTTCTTCCTAGACATTGTTTAAGAGTGAACCTGAAAACCGTGATGTACACTTCTGAGCCTGCTTTTATTATAAACAGTTCAGTCTCAGGCCTTTTTTTTTTTTTTTTTTTTGGCTCCTGTTTACATCACTGCCTGTTTCGGCTTCTGAGTGCTGCTTCTAGTCTAGGTTCTGGGAGGACTTTTCTAGGTGAAGCTCACATTGTGTTTGCAGTTTATACCACTGATTGGCTCATTTTTGGAAGCTGGGTTTACCAGTTGCTGTCGGTTCCCACTTCTCTTGTAGCCAAGCTTTCCTTGGTTAGATGCTCCAGACTCCAGGTTTTTCTCCATCTGTGGATGCCAGCAGCTCAGGGCCACTCTCAGTGTTGGCCTGGGCTGCTACCTGGGATGCTGTTTTCCTCAGTTTCGGATGTGTTTTTGGGATTTCTGATCTTTCTGTGGTCTCCTTTTTTCAGTTGTCGGGGTGCTCCTTCCTTCCCTAGCTAAATTGAACAAGTAGTTTTTAATTATAAGCTTAGCTTTTTAAGTGATTGCCTGAGGAGGCATTGCATAGCTCTGTTATCCATCTTGACCCCCCTCACCATTTCTATAAGAATATTATGAATTTTCTCTACACGGAAAATTCAGTACACACACACACACACACACACACACACACACACACACACACACACACAATTTTTTTTTTTTTTGAGACAGTGTCTTGCTTTGTAGCCCAGGCTGGTCCTGAACTCACTATGGAGCCCAGGCTGCCCTTGGACTCATGGCAGTCCTCCTGTTGCAGCCTCCCGTTAGGTTTGCAGGCGTTCGCCACCATGCCCAGTTTATGTTGGGCTGGAGAATTGAACTCAGGTACTTAGTGCTTGCCGGGCAAGCACTTTCACTGTGAGCCATTTCTCCAGTCCACAGTTCACATGTATTTTTAAAACATTTGTCCATTGTTTCCATAAATACTTGAATTAGTTCTAAAATGCCAAGTTCACTTTCTCAAGAATCTATACAGAAAACAAAATAGAACAAACAAAACAAAACAAAACAAAATTGCATGATGTCTAGAAATCAGTTTGTTGTCAGATCCTTCAATTAACAGTCCTTTTTATTAGGCAATTCTAAACATTTTCATCTCTCTTAGATACGAAGTGAAAAGTTTCCCTGATGATTTGCTGATGTGTAACTTCAGGAGCTCAGGATATCACAAGGGATTCTTCCTATCCCCTTCTGCACACACACCTCCAAGCGCCAAGTGTTTTTGGTGGATGATCAAACTTGTGTGTGCTTTCATGTTATTATGATAGAATACAATTTGTTTATGATAAACAAACTGTGGATGTTTCAGAATGATAAATTCATTTAAACTGTTCAATTACTGACAGTACACATTCAAATTGATTGATTGAATCCTTGGAAGGTCAAAAAACAAGACAGTTTTACAGTCCTACCACACTGAAAGCATAACCTTACTCTGATAAATGGCTGCTTTCGATGACGTTCAAAGCAAATCACACAGGACCAATGCCATTTGCATACCACGTGGTTGCAAGCATCTGCTTCTCATCACTAGTTAACAGTTGCTTCAAAACAAGATTGTTTTCTTCATATTTAATGAGCATATCACAAATGTTTGTATGTTGTCAAATGACCTTCTCTGATTCATGAAGAACCCAGATACTGACCTTGCTTACAAATCCCAGCTTCATCAGATGGTTGTAAACACTTGCATGATGATGCTTAGTGTTTCTGCCATCTCTCATATTATTAGGGTATGACTTGATACGTGCCTTTATTTTGTTGTTGCCCTTGGTGGGACTCCCTGACTGAAAAGCATTATTGAGATCAAAATAACCAGTGTGGAATTTCATGAACCATCCTTGTCACCGACGTACTATAGAGCATTGTCACTGTAAGCTATAGGTAGTTTTTCACAAGCTCAACACTTTAACATTTTTCCCTTTATGTAAGTAAAGCAGTAAAATATGGTGAAAATGCAGAGTTAGGGCTTTTGTGTTCCACTTGTAAAAATCTCCAAAACTCAACCAGATCACCAAATTTTTTCGAATTAAGCAAGAATTGTCAGCTGTCAAATGACGTAGAAATAACATAGCTGCAACTAACTCATACTTCCAAAAATGAGCTAATGCCATCTGCTGCAAAAACAGGTCATGAATTTTCCAACAACTCAGTACTTTCTTCTTGGTCCTGTGACATCTGATTTGGCCAGAGCTCCTCACTGACTGCAGTCCAGGTTTCAATGCCTTTTCCTGCCATTAACTGGGCTTGTAGCATCCAAGCCCATTATAGCTCTAGAGTCCCACTGAATTTGGTTTTAGAAATATTTCTAGATTATTTCCAGGTCACTTATTTGGAATTGACTTTAAGAACAACCCTGGCAGAAGCTAGGGCTCCGGAAGACAAATCCTTGGGAATGTCTCATAACCTTTTCCAATATGGGGAAAGTATCATGTAGGTCACATAGGGACTCACATTCTGTGTTTCAGATTATTCTTGAGTAGTGGACACAAGAGCTGGTGGGCCAAAGCCTACCACCTATTTTGTACATAGTGCTTGATTTAAAAAATATGTATTTTAAAATGGTTCAAGCAAAGGTGCACGCAGAGATTAAGTAATTCCAAGGATAATCGTACACAAAGACCTGTGGCTAAGAGAAATTAAGGCCAAGGATTGCTGTGTAATGACAGTCTTAACCATGTTCCACATCTTCATATCCTAAGTCGTACCACTCCCGTTAACGCCTATCAGTATAATAAATTTTAAACCCCCATTTTATAGACTAAGAACCTCTACCTCAGAAAGTTACTTCACCGAATTTGAAGTGCCAGTCTTGCTTTTCCATGAGAAGCCCCCAAAACAGGCTGTTAACTGGAATTTCAGATGAAAACAGAGACTGTATTTTCAGAAACAGCTTGCATGTTTGGATTCAAAGAATGCAGAGCTCATTTACAGAAGGCCCTAAAGTTTGAAACACCTTTGATAATATTCAACTGATGTGGGGGAACCCAGTAGATGTGGAGAATGGCATTCTCAAGCTTCTGCATCTCTTTCCAACCGTAGATTTGTACCTGTTCTATAAGTGAAGAAAGGAATGCACTATATTTCACCTTTCTTGTCGTATGTCCCAGCTTTGTTTCTTAAAACTTTAGCAAAGACCTTGGTGACCACAGGATTTAAGTTAGAACGTGAGAGGTGAGGATGTGAAAATTGTTCAAGGCTTCCCCTGATTAAAAAAAGAAAAACAAGAGATCCGCGCACAGAAAACAGCAAAGGTGCACCAAGTTTGAGTTTTGTTCAATCCCAAGAGGTGGTTGGGTGTCACATACTGCTTCCTATATGAACACCATAATAGTCATGTTTAAAAGGAAAGTGATCTTAAAACAACACTGACAAAATGGCTAGTATAATTTCTTAATCTAGTACAAATCTTTTACTCCATATTTCTGTCCTGAATGTTAAAATTATTCCGACTGTACATGAATGGACTTTTCCTCCATAGGAGACTCAAAAGAACACTAAGAGAAATCCTGACTACATTAGAATTATCCTCCTTTATAGTTGCTTCCTTTCTTCTTTTATGAATTGCTTTAGCTATCTGTAATATTTTGTTTGCAGCTGGTAAATTGTTCTCACTGTTGTGGGTTGGATTGGAGTGATCCCCCCCCCCCCCCCACCCAAAGTACATTGAGGTCCTAACCTCCTCTGATCTTCAAATGTGATTATTATAGTTTAAAAATTATCTAAAATATCCCCCCAAGGTCTCCTGTATTTGGAAGGTGACTAGATGGTGGCAGTACCGCGCTCACCAGTGGGTCCATCCATTGATGGGTTAGTGGCTGAAGGGACCACCACGAAGGCCTAGGTGGAAGAGAGTCACTGGCCTTAAGCCTGGTGGCTCCCTGCACAGGCATGAACCCCAAAGAAGGGCTGAGGACTGTTGGCTGCACTACGCTCATTGGTGGGGACTGAAGGATAGTAGGGAATGGCACTGTGCTGTCCAGTGGCCTACGTTGACTTTCATTTTGCTCTTGATTTTCTTTTTCCCCTCATGGTTTTGAGGAATTCTGGAAGGCCTCATATGGACAACCTCTGACCTGCATGGCCTGACCTGGGGGGGAGGATGCCTTCCTTGCTTAGAGCTCCTTGGCCTCTTCCTCAGTTCTTTTAGGATTTCTCCACATAATGTGATGGTTTGGAAATACTCACACTTACATGGTATATGAGTGCTTCATGTGAGGAAGGGAGGTGACCTGGCTTTGAAAAGTAGTACTCCAAGAGTTGACCCAGAGTTTCTTCTGCCGTGTCCCACTGGCCAAAGTAGTCATGAGGCCTGCTTTGTTTCTAAAGGTAACTCCATAGATATCATCTCTTGAATGAGGATGGTAATGCCATGTGCAGAAGGACACATGGATAATACTGTGTTAATGTCATCTTTGTAAAACATTGAGTGCCTCAGTGGGCAGCACTGCACCAGAATTATTTGGCCAGAATAGACTGGTTGTGTACATCCCTTTTCAACCCCATATCACCTTCATGACATGGGTTGCTGAGTGACTATATGGGAACAGACCTACCTCAATCCTGCAGAGCCTGACCATGAACCTTACAGCATACTGCTACTGCCAGAAGAATTTTAGTTTGAAGCCACATGAAAAGGAAGATGTAAGTATTTGTCAAGTACCATGAGCCTCTGTGCATCCTGAAACTCCAAGACAACTGTGACCATCGAAGGTATTATGTCAACTTGAAAGATTGGGAAAAACCAGGGTAGCTGGCAGCTTGGCCTGAGTAAAAAGGAAGGAAGGAGAAAGATTGGTACAGGTTTTCCTGGAAAAGTTCTGGCTTTTGGGATTATCTCCAGACATTGCCTTGCACCTGTCTACATGTCAGCAGTCTCCATCACAGATTAGCTCCAGTCTCTAGTCTTTGACATTGCTTTTGAGCAAAGATGATTCTCAGCACATTTGTATTGACTATCCTGAAGTCTCCAGTAGTATTTTTCTACCTCATGTCTAAACAGCCACTGGACCCTCTAGGTCTTACACATTCAGGCTGCGATTTTGGTCCATATCTCTCCTTAGACTCATAATAAATCTACTTTATAAATTCCATTTATTCTGCTTCTCTTAGAGCTCTAAACAATACAAAAACTCCACAAGGTGTGATTTTTACCCTTTGTTTTATGGAAAGGGGATCTGCGTTTTAGTGAGGCCAAATGTTCTAGTAGGATTTGAGTCGAGTCAGTTTATCTTTGTCATTCTGCCTCTAGAAGACTGGAACTGAACAAGAATGAGATCTCTTACTTGAAAAAAGTAGAAATTTGTTGGGGGAAAGCCATCCAGAGAGGAGGGGCAAAGCCCAGGCAGAGACAGTAGGGGTAGCCTGGGGCAGGCAGGAGCAGCTGGACGTGGAGTTTGTAGGAAGGACCATGGGTTCTGTACACTGTGCCCAGCCTTCTGGGTGCTGTGAAATGCCCCTGCTCCAGGCAGCCAGACTGACCCTTCTGTTTCTCATGATCAGAAAAATGGATGGATGCTAATAAAACCACAACCTGCATAAATGAAGGGGAGTAGATAACAGGGCGCAGAGAGGAACGGTTGCCACATTCACCAGGGAAGATTCCTCTTCCTCCTCTTCCTCATATTTTCTCCTCTTCTCTCCTCTCTTCTGTTCTTCACTTTTTGTCTCTACCTTTTTTCCATGTGAAACATAGTAGTTGCTTCTGACTAGTGATCAGAAGGAGAGGACAGAAAGGGCTGCCGTGCTGGAGCAGGCTTGGGAGATGTGCCACAGTGTCCTTCGGGGACATTGTCTCCTCTTTTAGAGTAACAGTAGCTGTCACTTTTTGAACCTCAGCTTTGTACCAGTCTTGGCAGTACTTTATATCCCTCTTTTATCCTTAATCCTCATAACTTAAAAAAAAATAGATCTTTTGTTTGCTGGCAAGATACGGCTGAGGTCAAGAAGCTAGCAGGGCAGAGTTTAGATTTGAACCTGTAGCATTGACTGGCCCTTTTACTGTCTGTCTGAGTGTCGCGGGGCACACATACCATATAGCACTGAAGGAGGCTAGAGAAACACACAGTAGGGCATCTTAGAGTGTTGGGTTCCCAATTTTCCATTTTTTTTCTCACCCCGTTGAAGGATGACTTCTCCTACTATTGCTACAGAGCTGTGGGATGGAAGCTGGGCCAATGGCACAGGCCTGTGATCCAAGCATTTTGTTAGGTTGAGTCAAGAGAATATCAAGTTCCAGCCCAGCTAGGACAACCTACTGACTTTGTGAGACCCTGTTTCAAAATCAGGAATGAAAATAGTTTGGGAATATAGCGCAGTTTGGAAGCCCTGGACTCAATTCCTAATATCACACATAGAAAAAAAAAAAAAAAAGATTGAGGTACACAAAGGGATTTATTTTGTTGCATATAGGGAAAGGAGGAGCTGTGGCAAAAGGGAGTTGGCAGGTCACCTTATCTCACCCCAAAAGAGCTAGAAGTACAAGTAAGAGAGGAAGGTCACCCTGGCGAAGGATCCTTACCTTCCACAGGCCTGTGCTCACCCCTGCGAACTCTTGGGCACCCCCTGGGTTCATGCCCTACGGTGTCTCCAAGGACAAATCCTGAGGCCCATTTATAGGAAGGCCTCAGCTTCTACCCTCTGGGCCTCACCTTACCCTCTGGGCAAATTGGAGGGAGGCTTTGCAGAAGGAGCATGGAATTGACACTTAGGAAACTAGGTCTCAGATTTGGGGGTGCTTATTAAAAATGCTGGCTTCTTGGTCTCCATTCTTGGAAACCCACAAGCAGCAGATTGGAAGTGAGGCCCAGAATCTGCATTGTCAAGACATCCCTAACATGGTTTGAAGCAGCAAGTCTAGGCTGTGCATGCCAAGGTAGAAGCCAATTTAGAAGGTAAACTTTTCTATGAAGCCACTCTTTTAGACTTTATTGTTCAATTTCATGAGCACCAGTTTCCTTACTCTGATGGACATAGATATAGTAGGTAGAATGTCATGTCTCTGATGCTGTCTTGCTGGAATAAAGTAAAGACTATAGAAGTTGGGTATTTAATTGTACTTATAATGATAATTGCACATAGTGCATGGTTAAATAAAGATTGGCTTCTACAAAAACTCTTACAAAAGTTTTATTTGCCGTTAATCAGCACTGTGAAGTTTAAAGGTGAGTTTGTTCCTCTGCCACTGGGTAGAAAAGTTTAGATTGCCTACTGTGTGCCTAGCACTGTGCTGAGGGGAGATACAACAGTCACTGGCTGCTTTTGGGTGGAAGAGGGGGCTGACTGCGGCCTTCCGTGGGCGTAAGTCTCACCAAGGAGATGGTCTAGATGTGTGCATTTCAAGTTTGTGTAAGCTAATTTTTAAAAATTCTTGCATTCATTACTTAATGTGAGTTTTGTAAATCATATTTATAAATGTTTAAATATACATCTAAAAACAGTACAAAAAGAAATTCTTTGCAAGTTCACAAGGATTGTGATAGGGCTTAAAAATTCATTAACATGTAAATTATGAATTTCTAGGTACTGTCTAATTGAGATAGGATGATTTATTCTATAAATCCTGTGCAAGATTGGCATAGGGTATTTTTCATCAGTGAATTAAGACCTGCAAGTATGTCTAGTTAAATATTTTAAAACGTATTGATTTTTTTTCCCTCCACGTAGCCTTCTTATCTCTGTTCTGTCCTCTCATTTGAAATCATGGCACCTTCAGCAACTAGAACTCCAGTGCTTTAAAGCATCACCTGAACACAGAATTTTCACTGAGTGCACAGTTCTGACCCTGTGCTTGGTGGTTTGGGTGAATCTTTATGCTACTTTCCTTCCTGTCGGAGATTTGAACATGCCAGTAGGCTATGAAACAGAATTGTCACCAGGAACCTCTGCTTTGTGTTCTCAGTGTTGCAGGTGGTGAGCTATTTGATTTCTTGGCTGAAAAGGAATCTCTGACTGAAGAGGAAGCAACTGAATTTCTCAAACAAATCCTCAATGGTGTATACTACCTTCACTCCCTGCAGATTGCCCACTTTGATCTTAAGGTATGTTGCTAAGAGTGAAGCTTATGCTGACCACAGCCTTGATTGTTTGTTTGCTGAGGAAAATTGATTGAGACATTCAAAAGTGATACTTGTTTTTTCTGTGTGTGTTTAACAAATTATTGTCATAAATCAGCAAGGATATGATATATGCCTACTGCTGATAAGCCTGACCTTTTTGGGGGGTGAAGCTTGTGGTTAGTGGTTGAATTCAAGAATCCTTGGGAAAGAGGCAGTGGGTCTTAGTAGCAAAGTCTTAACCAAGGGGCCTACTCGTGGCTTCTAGGGCATTTTCAGCCTGGAGCAGCCAGTGGCTGGCACAGTTTCCTTCCTGCTGTGGTTGCAGCCACTGGTAGAAAATGTATTGAGCTCTGTTGAGGCAAAATCTGTAGCCTGACCCTCTCACTGGGTATAGAATGAACTCTCGTTTCGGCTCCCTGGAGTCTGGCCGAAGGCAAGCTGTTACGGGAAAAGGCATGAAAATCATGCTTCTGACTATCCTAAAGCTGTGCTGCTTTTGGAAAGGGAAGATGCACTGGGACAGTCGGAAGTAGACAGTGTTAAATTCAAGTTTCAGCCGAAGGCAGTAAGCAGAGACTTGGCAGAATGTGACTGATAGCAGGTAAGACCAGATGTCAGTGGAGGGAGAATGTTCTCCATACTTACAGTACTGGAGCTGTCACAGCCCCGTTTAGATTCCCTAGTGCTCACGAATCCACACCTCTGGCACCTGCCACTCTGCTGGATGTGTTGTTCTGGGACTGGAAATATCAGGAATACGTGGCTGTGGAGCAGCTCTCCCAGTGGAGGATAAGGAGATGGCTGGGAAAGGTCCCAGCACCTTGGTGTTTCATTTGGAGTAACAGTGAGTTCCACTGTTTCTCTCCAAGTTGCCCCCTTGGCCGGTGCTCCAGTTCTACCCATTTTAATAAGAAAATTTGTTACTCCACGCCCTTCTGTAACTGCCTCCTCTTCTTCTTCCAGGGTCTCCTGGCATCAGTTCCCACACACCCCACACCAAACCCTTGTCTCAGTTTTACTCCTGGGGGGCCTAAGCCAGAACATACATTTTTCCCATATTCTCTTTTAACTTCTCTTTCTTTCTCTATTTTTGATTTATTTCATTTCATTTCATCCTTAACTCTGTCCTCAGCATCATAACATTTTATGGCTTCTCTCTCTGTGTGTTTTAGCCTGAGAACATAATGCTTTTGGATAGAAATGTCCCCAAACCTCGGATTAAAATTATCGACTTTGGCTTGGCTCATAAAATTGACTTTGGAAATGAATTCAAAAACATATTTGGAACGCCAGAATTTGTTGGTAGGTTTCTTTGTTTCTGTGATAATCTGTGTCTCGAACAATGTGCTGGCAGCCCTTCCCCAGCTGTTAGATCATGTCCTGGTCTATGTTTGTAGTTGTTACATGGAAATAGAATCTGTCAGTTTGCTGTCTTCCTGAACTAAGTGAATGTTTATTTCCTCCTAGCTCCTGAGATAGTCAACTATGAACCTCTTGGTCTTGAGGCAGACATGTGGTAAGGAGCACATCCTCAAGGTTTTTATCTTTCTAATTTGTTTTACTGTTTTTCTGGTACTGATTTTTTGTTTTTTTTTTTTTTTTAATGTCTAGGAGCATTGGGGTAATAACCTACATCCTGTAAGTAGAAAAGTCCACAATTTGTCTTTCAGATTGTATGGTTAATTAACCATTGAGTGTGCTATGTTGATCACTTCAGCTTGTATATGTTCTATATGTAAATATATTCATCTTACACCCTCAAAACATGTTTAATTTATACTAATTAAGCATCTTGTTCTAACTCAAAATGAGTCATCAGGAACTGAAGCATACTGTCCATCATTGAGGAGAAAAGGGAAAGAAGGGGTTTATTTAAAACTACTGGAAGCTATTTCAAATTAACTCTTAAATGAATCATTTGTGTTGAGCTGATGCATTTGTTTGTGACAGTTAAATGTCCCATGAAATGTGATTGAATTTTAAAGTGTCTGTCTAAGCACCAGGTTCTTATCTTATTCCTCTTTCCCCTTGTCAGATATTAGTGCAAAATGACATCACAAGAGTCAGCCATTAATATTCTAAGCCCCACTTCATTTTCACAGGCTAAGCGGGGCCTCCCCATTTCTTGGAGACACAAAACAAGAAACACTGGCAAATGTATCCGCAGTCAACTATGAATTTGAGGACGAATACTTCAGTAATACCAGTGCCCTAGCCAAAGATTTTATCAGAAGACTTCTTGTCAAGGATCCAAAGTGAGTGTCTGCTGTTCCTAAAAGGTTGTGACCTCAGCCTCAGCTCGACCTGTTTCATGCATGCTGCCACCTTTACCATTCCCTGGATAGGATACCCTGGTTGTTTCATCTGCCAAAGGGAAGTGTGCTATAAAGAGCCCTTCAGAAAATGTGCTTGGAACCCTCTGTACCTATCACAATGGTATCATCAAAAAAGAGAAAAAGAAACTGGTGTTGTGTTCAGCTTTTTTTTTTTTTCTTCTCAAGAAGCAAAGCTAGTACAGAAACAACTTTAGTGTTTTGTGTGTGTGTGTGTGTGTGTGTGTGTGTGTGTGTGTGTGTGTGTGTGTGTGTGTGATGGTCACAGCATTTATTTTTATTCCTTCTTCCCCTTTCCTAAAGGAAGAGAATGACAATTCAAGACAGTTTGCAGCATCCCTGGATCAAGGTAAGTTGCTCTTTTGATCTTTTTCTACATGACTGGTTTAGGAATCACTTGCCTGGGATTTCTGAGAAAGGCAGTTCATACCTAGAATGTTAAGTGTGCTGTTGGCGCTGTGTTGTGGGACAGATTCACAGTTTGGACTGTATCCTGCTGATTAGAAAGATGGAAAGAGAGAAGTGTGCTGTTCCAGAGCAGGATTAGAAAAGATCAAATTTGCTCCGTAGTCTTGTTTTGTTTGACCAGTGAAGTGGTATTCCAAAAGTATTTTTAAATATGAGTTCATTTTTGCCATGTAAATATCATGTGAGATCTGGTTTTTCACCTTCTGTTGAAAAATCCGAAGGTCTTCTAGATCTAAGCCCTTTCCACACAGCTCTGGGAATTGACCATTTGACACCTGTGCATTACCTGCCCCATCAGCGTTTAAGTTAGAGAAATTGGAAAGTTGGAGGACCTGTTAGCTTTATGTGTTGACATAAGAAAATACCTGAGATAATCAACTTTTCAAGAAGAAAGGCTTATTTTGTCTCAGGATTTCAGTTCATGAGCTGGCTTTGTTGTTTTTGGTCCTTGGTAAGGCAAAGCATCGTGGTGGGAGCGTGTAACAGTAGAAAACTGCTTTCCTTATTGGTGGCCCCAAAGGAGAGAGACAGGGTTCGGGTCTATATGTCCCCTTTAAGGGCCTGCTCCCCATGGTGTAACTTCCGGTAGGTTACACCTTTTAAAAGCTCTTCTACCTCTCCATAGCATTACAGGTAGGTGACCAAGCCTTCAGCATGTGAACCTTTTACAGGATATTTAAGATCCAAAGCATAACATGGGGATATTATAGTTACTGAACAAAATTATGGATCCAGTGAGTGGACAGTCTAGAAGTAGGTTTGGGTCAGGTGGAGAGCTCTGCCTGTGTGAACTCCCAACACTTATCTGGGTTTCTTCTTTTAGAGGCAAAATGAGATACCTACATGCCTCCACTGAGTAAGATGTAGCAGAGGGAATTCATGTGATACTGGATAGGCCAGATTTGTATACTACTGAAACCCCTTCCAACTTGACACTACTTGTTGATCCCCGCATTCAAATGTGTCATAGTATAGCTGCCTCATGAATTTAGCCATTTTTAATCTGTCAGTATAGGAAGTTCTAGTTTGGTTTTGCTCTAAGTTCTGCTCCTCTTAGATCCAGTTTATGTGGATTATATCAAAGCTTCAGCAATAAGGGTTATGCTACTAAGACTAGGTTCCTGGATTGAGTGTTTTTCCAGCTTTCCTGCTATTTTCAGAAGGTGAGTATGTAAGCCTGTTTGGAAGGATGAGAGGTTTCAAAAAGTTGTCTTATAACTATTTCTGTAACTAGAGTGCTCTAATTTTTTTAAACTTTCATTTTAGCCTAAAGATACACAACAAGCACTTAGTAGAAAAGCATCTGCAGTGAACATGGAGAAATTCAAGAAGTTTGCAGCCCGGAAAAAATGGAAAGTAAGATTGTTTGATATGAAAGGATTAACAAATTTTGTTTTCTCTGCATAGCTTTGTCTTACCAGGCTTCGTCTCTCCTCATATTGGCAATGTATAATGTATCCCTTTTTTTTAATTCACTGTAATCTCCTGCACCATTACTTGTAAAGATAAGCCAAAACCATTTCAGTCCTTTTTAACTCATTTCTTTTTAACATAATGTTGAATTTTCTTTTGTGAAGTCCATTCTCAAGGCAAATTTTTAAATCAGTACAATGAAATTACAGTGAAGTCTTTAAAATACAAGTGACATTTTGAATAAATTCATTCTTTTTGGTAAGTAGCATGACAGCACATTTCCACCAGAACACGGCCTTTGTCTCTGAGGGGTTGGCATGGAGTGGTGGTGAGATAAATCTAGGGCCATTAATAGCCTGACCTGTTTTACACCTTCCATGTAGATGATCCTTGCAGGAGTGATAGGGACACTGGTATAGACATCTGTAGAGCACTCAAAGTTCGGATTTCAGAAAGTGGAATGGCTTCTTGTACCCCTGATCATGTCACACCCAGAGAAAGCAAGAGCCTCCTATGCCCTCTAAGTACTGGACCAATAATGTAGTCTCATTTTTACACCCACCAGGTTTTCAGTGTTATGATAGAGATGAAGACCATAGCACTAGATTTTCTTCCTTAGCCTAAGGATTAAAATGTAGAGAGAAACACCATAAGTCAGTTAACTTCTCTCTCTCTGTTCCCCTCTTGTCTCTCTTTCCCCCTCCTCCTCCTCTCTCTCTACCTCTTTCTCACTCCTCCCTACTCTTTCTCCCTTTGTTGCTTCTGCTTTTCAAAACACATGCAGAATAAATACATATTTGTCCTACAGACTAGAGTGTTCACCAGCTGTTCATTTTCAGTGACTATAGGCGTTCTGGTAATTGCATTATCTACTGTTACTGCTATCCTGGGTATGAATGATTTGGAGCAAAATGCTAGCCCCCTGCGTGTCATGCTTCTTAGGGGGCTAGCACTTTCCCCAAAGAATGGAGAGCAGAATACTGAGACAGCTAAAAAAGAAGGCATGTGGAGTATTTGGTACTATAGCTTCATAAGGAAATGGAGAAGAAGAATCTACCTATCTTGTTTTCTTGAACTGTAAGAAATCTGGAATTAACTCTTCAAGCAAGTACAGTCCAACCTACCGTGGGATTGCCCACCCCCACAGAAGGCAGACTGTCAGCAGTGAACGCTATCTCAAAGACTGTCATTTGCACTAATTTGAGTGTTGTTATGTAACTCCTCTTTCCTCCTCCTCTCCTGACTTATTTTTTTTTTCTTTTTAAAAGCAATCCGTCCGCTTGATATCACTGTGCCAAAGATTATCCAGGTCATTTTTGTCTAGAAGTAACATGAGTGTTGCCAGAAGTGATGATACTCTGGTAAGCAAACCTGTTTGCTTTGGTGAACCTGTTTCGTAGTGTTATGTACTTAGTGTGTGTAAGTTGTTGTGTTTGTTCAACAACCCAGAAAACTTGAAGTCATGGAAATACCAGGCTTGTCCTTATTCCTCTTGAGGGGAAGGATTGGGATATTAAGATAGCTGATTTGCCTCTTTCCTCTTTTTTCGACTTCGATTTTGTTGGCACTGTTCCTGTTGCTCCTCACTCACCTCCCCATACCACACACATGTGCATGTGCCCAGTCACACACTTTTGATAAAGGAGCTTCTAGCTCGGGAAAGAGGAAAGAGCTTGTTCTAACTTGCATGAACAAAAATAAAAGCCCTCAGTTGTCAGTGACAGAGAAGACTGTCAAATAAGAGTGGTGCAGAGGGTCACACCATGTCCCCACTCTCTACCCCTACATACCCAGAACAGCAAGGAAAGCACAGCACTGCTGCTTGCTCCATTTTGTGGTAGATCAGAAGTCCAGACTCGCTTGGTTCATTGAAATTATGTTGTCCCAGGTCCTTGAGAAAAGCAAAATGATTTTTCCCCCTAATCCAGACTGAAACCTAATCATAGATTAGCTCTTCAGATATGACTAGATACTTCTGAATTCAACAAGACATTGCCCTGACAGCCAAACAATAGGGCTTTGTTAATATTGGAGGTAGAGGGGACTGCAGAAAGGGCTGGCATAGTAGTGTGGTGGGAAACACTCTGCCCTGTAACTGAATAGTCAGTGTTTCCTGAGTTGAATTAGGGACTCCGTGGGCATGGGTCACAAACCAGCAGACACTATCTCTTTTCTTCCCCTGAAGCTTAGGAGCTTCACTGAGGCTCCAGGTCTATCCTGGTAGAGTAGAAAAGATAGGAGATGTTAAAAGTTGAAAGGAAGCAGAAAGCAAGCAAGTTAGGTAGAAGAAGGGGAGGAGGAGAACGGCTTCTTGGGAATTGTTTAAGGACACCAGTGGAACCAGGAGAAGGGTGATAACTAAGAGCCTAAGGAACATAATGGGAATGACTAATGATTTTAAATCATAATCATCCTGAGTAATCAGCTGTGAGAAAATGCATGTGCCCCAGTGAAAAGCTTGGCATCGGGCTGTAGAGGTCGGGATGCCCGCCTCACCCCCATGTTCTTCTGATCAAACTTTTTAATGTTTTTTTTTTTATGTAACCTGTTTTTCTTTACTTTCTCAGCCATGCAAATGACTTCTAGTCATCAATTTTAGTTGTAGACAAACAGAACCGGTGACATGCTTAAACATGCAATCTGTGCAAATATCATTAACACCTCTGCATAGATTGTTTGGATTCAGAGAGGAAACAGGATTCAGAGACATGCTTTCTTTATTCTGACCTCACAAGCAGAGACTCAACCTCTGTGGATATGCTTCTCTAGATTGCAAGTATCCAGTAGACACACATGTGTATTTATACTTACACACTTGATTTGTGGGGGTTCTCTAGCTTTCTCTTTGGTTTTAACATACCACAGTTTGGAAGTATTAATAAAATGGACAATGTGGCAAAGAATTAACAAAATTACTGCTCGGTACTCTGTACTTTTTCTTTATAATTAGAAATGTATTTTTTTTCTAACTTATGTTTTTATGTTTCTTCCCACTTAGGGATATGTGATATCAGAGAATTGTGTCACATTATTTTTAGACGTAGAGAAGGAAGGTGTCAACTAATCAATAAAAACAATTTTGTAGTTGGAAAAATTACAAGTAGTCATTTCATAGAACAAAATAGTAGAATAATGGGAACTGGCGGAGCTGTTATGGGAGGAACAGAAAGGGAGATGGGAAAGACTTGTGATTTTGCCAGATATGTGCACAAAATACTCAAGCTCAATGTAAACATTATTATTGCACACAAACTCACACACACACACACCAATAAAATGGGAAAATTTACAAGTAGAGACTATCTTATTCAAAGATACCATTTTCTTCATTCTACAGTTTGTCCTTAGTTGGAAAGGAAGTTTTAGTACACCTAAAATTCTCTGCAGTATTCTCTGGGACTGTGTTTTGGTAGATTCCTAACAGAAACGGATACCTGTCTTCATTACTATTGGAAATCTTAATCTTGAGAGCTCTTTGCTCTGAGGGTTGAGGTGCAGGTGGCACTGCCTCAGTTAAATACTAGATGGTGGTAGTTTGTGACATGGAAAGGGCACAAAGTCACTTCCCAGGTTTCTTCACGACCATGCAGATTAAGGAATTAAGTGCTAATTTTATGCCCTCCAACAAGTGAGCAGCGGTTTTGGTTGCGTTGGTGAAAGGATCCTGGCCCAGCTAACCCCTTTCTGCCCTGATATCTCTCTCTAGGATGAAGAGGACTCCTTTGTGATGAAAGCCATCATCCATGCCATTAACGATGACAATGTCCCAGGCCTACAGCATCTTCTGGGCTCGTTGTCCAACTATGATGTTAACCAGCCCAACAAGGTCTAGTTCCTTTCTTCCAGGGGTGGTGAAGGGGTTCATCACAGTGATTGTACACTTCCAAGTCCAAGTTTGGGAAGACTCCATCTACTTCCTCATTCTTTCTCCCAACTGGAAACTCCATGGTGTGGGGCAGTTAAGTCCATAGAGGGATGGGAGTTGGAAATGAGGTGGCCTTTTCTGCATTAAGGACCTTCCTTTGTTATCCTGTTCGCCTCTACCCAGGAAATGTTGGGTCTTCATATCCTGTAAGTGTCAGTGCTGCATTTGATTATGAATCCAGCATAGGAAGGGCCGTGTACCTTTCTGTAGTCTTTTCTTTCTACCTTGTAGTCCTAGTGCTGTGGCAGACCTGGGGGAAGGTAGGGGAGAGGCAGCAGCATTAACTTTGACTTTTCCTTTCCTCCCAAACCTGAATAATCATATTTTTTTCCTCATCTCTTCCAGCATGGGACACCTCCATTACTCATTGCTGCCGGCTGTGGGAATATTCAAATCCTGCAGTTACTTCTAAAAAGAGGCTCAAGAATCAATGTCCAGGACAAGGTCATAATGCTCTTTAATCAATAATTAATTTATTTTTAAAATATTTCCAAATGTTTCCTAATTGTAGGAGTCATAAAGAAGAAAATATATGCTCTAACTTGTTTGTCAGCTTTCTGTAAAGGAAAGTGAGCTGCTTAAACAGCCTGGGGAATGTGACACGGGCACTAGGAAAAAGCAGACAATTGTCATTTCCTGTTGTTCAGTATCAGCATTTCCATGTACCCATTACAACTTTTACTCTTTTCTGATAACATTTACTCATCAGTGTTGATGTCACATTTGGGGAAATGTTTATTATCTAATTAAAGGAAACATAAATGTATTTGCCTGTATGTTTATTAGGGTAACCAATAAGAACACAGTTTGAGAGATGTAACCCGTAAAAACTGTAGACACAATTGAGTAACATAATCCTTACAAAGGTTCGGATGTCAGCTTCCATTGATGCTGGTAAAGCTGGCTGTGAATGAGACCTCGTGCTTGGCAGTGTAGTCCTAGCCTTGCACAACCGTAGTGTCTACACCTATGGGGTCAACCAACCTTGGACTGAAAATATGCGGGGAGTTTTTTGGAAGCTATTTTCTTCACATTCTCTAAACAGTACAGTATATCAGCTATTTAAATGGTATTTCTATTCTGTATGAGTAACGTAGAGATGGTTCAGAATACTCTGGCAGGTGTGTATAGGGTATATGCGGACACTACATCATTTTATATAAAGGACTTGAGCCTCCGGGAAGAAAGTTCCGGTACCAATCTGTAGTTACTGAGAGGTCAGACTGTGTAAGCAATTCTGATCTAGCTGAAATGAGGGTGTAGAAAAACAGTCTTTTATTTTGAAGTAAGTGTAGATTTACAAAAAAAGTCGTACAGACACTGCAGAGTTTCCCCATGTACTCGTGGTACTCATACCTGATATAACTATGGTACGCTTTTCAAAACTATAAAAATGAATGATAGTTTATTTTTTTCCTATGGAATGTTCCATCGCATCAAAAGGGAAACAGTGATTCTGAAGGTACCATTCGTTCAATCCATGGGCTCTCTAACGATGTGATTCTGCTTTGGTTTTCATGCAGGGTGGATCCAATGCCATCTACTGGGCCTCTCGGCATGGCCATGTGGATACTTTGAAATTTCTCAATGAGAACAAATGCCCTTTGGATGTTAAAGACAAGGTAGGGCACTTCTCTTAGGAAACATCAGGGAATCAATAAAAGGATACATTTGAATGCTGGCATGACCTGTGCATCTTGACCCAAAAAATAAGGATTCAGGACCAAACTCTTCCCGTATTGAATTTAAGTGGAAGTTCCTTTTGGCCTGTTTACTCTAGTATTAAAATCTGCCTTATGTTGAAATCTGAAGACATTGAATTATCTTCCCCTTATAATGTACACTCTAAGAAGACCTGAATCCTAGTTTCTGATTTGCCTTTTTCCTTCTCATTTTCTTTGAAGTGACTGACAGTCCTGACCTCACAATGTCAGTAGGACGTTAATGCGATAATGCACAGAAAGCAGGGCTTTGGGGGGACAAAGATGTTAGTAAAGTTTTTAATTTATTAAGATACCTTACTTTGAGGCTGGAGGAATAGCACAGAGGTTAAAAAACTTTCCTAGAAAGCACTAGGCCCTGGGTTGATTTCCCAGCACCACAGTAAGGTAGGTGTGTTGAAACACCCCTGTCATACCAGCACTCAGGAGGTCGAGGCAAGACAATCGCCCAGAGCTCAAGGGTAGCTCAACTACAGAGTGCGACCCTGATTCCAAAAATAAATAAATACGATAACCTTATGTAATATACATGTGTTTCATTCAGTCCACACAGCAGTGCTGTGCATTAATGGGCAGTACTGGCACCTGACTAAGCCTAAGATTGCTACCCATTTATTCATTATTTATTCTGTTGTTCAATACTCCTCTCCTTCTGATGCTTGCAAACTAAGGTGTAATGTTTATTTAAGGCTGACACAGAGTTGCACGGGTTGTACACTGCACCATATCTAAGAAATGACGTTTACACGAAAGAGCCTATGTTGGCCAGGTATGGTTGTGCACATTTGTAATCCTAGCTACTCTAGAGGCTGAAACAGGAGGCTTAAAAATTCAAGTCCACACTGAGAAAAGAAGACCCTTCAGAGAGAGAGAGACAGAGAGACAGACAGAGAGAGAGAGAGAGAGAGAGAGAGAGAGAGAGAGAGAGAACAAACTGTTTCAGCTAGCTTTTCATCACTGTGAATACCTTACCTGGGAAAGTCACTTAAGGAAGAAAAGTTTAGTTTGGTCCATCATTTGTGAAGTTTCAGTTCACGGTCACTTGACTCTGTTGCATGTGGGGATTGTATAGAGGAAAACCATGGTGGGGAGCGTTTGCTGGAATAAAGCTGATCATCTCATGACAGCCAGGAAACAGACAGGAAAGGGCAGGGCACCATTTCGCCCTACACCACTGAGTGACGTAACTAACCTCCACTAGCCTCCATTTACACAGTACCACAGTCTGCCTGGGGCCTTCGGCACATTGATGTTGGGGGGAAATTTGAGATCAAAACCACAACGTGTATGATGACATTTTTCTGGCAGTTGTCAATGAAACATCTTGTCTTTTCTTTTTTAGTTTATTCTCATGTTCCCCACTCCCTGCCTCGGGCACAAGTGGAAGTAAAATATTTTAAGGGAGTTCCAGTTTTTATTCACAGAAATTGTCTGAGCAATTAGTGATGTTATTTAACATCCCTGGAGAATGCAAGAAATAGATTTCTATGCATAAATAGTCACATGAGACATTTGTTAATGAAAAAAATGTACATTTAAAGGATTGTTGCATGATGAACCTAATATTAAAAAAGAAATTTTGTGATTCTTATGGAAGTCACACGGAAGCATCTCTATATCCAGAAGGCTAAGCACTGCCATCATAGAGAAAAAGCCATCACTCTGTTATGGGAGCTTGAGGGCTTATCATTAACATGGTGAACCACTGTTTGGGTTAACAGACCTGCCTGGTGGATGCCCCTCCCCTCGGCCCTTACCTGGTCCTAGAGCCATTTGGCCTGAGAAAGGGGGTGCCCTCAAAGGGAGAGCGTGGACCAGGCAGGTATTCCTGGGAATACGCCTTGTTTTGTGGTCTCCGTAGCCTGCCGACTAAGGGGACTCTGAGTTCTAGGCCTGTTTCTTTTGCAGTCTGGAGAGACAGCTCTGCATGTGGCAGCTCGTTACGGCCATGCAGATGTGGTTCAGCTCCTGTGCAGCTTTGGCTCCAATCCCAACTTCCAGGACAAGGTGGGTCCCGGTGGCCAACACGTTCTTTGTGTCGTATATAGGCAGCCTTATGATCCATGGAGCCCTTTGGAGTTTTAGCTAAGCTGGGCTTCTGGTTGGCCCTTTCCAAGGACATGCATTCCGACAATGCTCTGGGGTAGGTGTTGATGCCAAGCTCGCTTCTCAATACCTTACTTCCTTATTTAATCTCTTAGAAAAATCCTGAGAGGTGGGCCACTTTCACTGTCATCCCAGTTTTACAGATGAGGAAACTGAGGGAGAGCAAATTTGCTCAGTTTCTCCTAAGTGGTGGAGCTAGGCTCAAAGACTGCATTCGGGGTTCACATTTGTCAGCACTACAATGTGAAGGCCTTTCTCAGAGATACGTGTCTAATGTGTTACCTGAGAAGATACCGACCTCACAGCTCTTGCAGACCCATTCCCCAGGCCAGTCCTTCCTTTCAGTGCTTAAAGCTAGGTCTCTCGATTGTCCTTTGCCAAAGCAGTAATGCCGTGATGATTCACCTTTGTGTTAGAATACATGACAAAATCTTGAAGCAAGAAGACTTACAAGTATTCTTGCTCAAAGAAATGTCCTCATCCTGCTGATAGTTTTAAATATACTAAACTGAGGCAATTTTATCAGAAGATGCTATAAATCTATTCCCACAGAAGCTCTGTTATTCAGAAAGCTGAGTGAGTGTTCCCTACAGTAGCTCCTGAAAGTCCGTTGTTAGTAATATGCTGAGAAAGTCAAATTTGTTTGACACGTAAGTGTTGAGGAAAAGAAAGTAACAAAGCAGAAACATTGGATCCACCTCCTAACAGCAGCAGCTCATGCTGGATGTTATTTCAGATGCGTATTTTGTCCGTACTTCCCACTGCCTTGACTTGACTTGGCTCCTGAATTGTGCTGTACCCATGCCTTCTTTTACATTACTGCATGTTCCTTGGTATGCTTGTCTCCATGGCAGGAAGAAGAAACTCCCCTGCACTGTGCTGCCTGGCACGGCTATTACTCCGTGGCCAAAGCCCTCTGTGAAGCTGGCTGTAATGTGAACATCAAGAATCGGGAAGGAGAGACGCCCCTCCTGACAGCCTCTGCCAGGGGCTACCATGACATTGTGGAGTGTCTGGCAGAACACAGAGCTGACCTGAATGCCACCGACAAGGTGCTGTACTAGAGGAATGAGTTTCATTCGTCAAGAACTGACCTGGGGGGTTTAGGGGAACAGTAGGACTCTTCAGTATGTTTCCCGATGATAAGCCCTCAAGTGCAACGATTTGTAATGATCTCTTCTTTTTCCTACAGGGTCTGTGAATTTTGTAGATTCTGAGTAATAATATTCATTTGAGGCATGTAAAAAAAACTGTGAATTGGTCTAACTGCTTTGGCCTCTAATTGAGTTTTTTTATCTATCAGCGAATAAAGTGATGATCATTGAGTCACAGACAATTCTCATGAAAACTAGGTCTGGCAACTCACTGTGTTTTTTTAGATACACAGTGAAATAAGTGGTTTGTTTACTTCCATCACCTGGTATTTTGGGAAAAGAGAGCTACTCTTGCTGGCTTGGCAATTTCATTTCTAACCTGGGTGTTTCCTTTTCAACTAAGCGAATTCAACATTATCTGTTTTATAAACTTGTACTCCACATGAGTGTTGATGTTGCCATAGGTTGTTAGATTTTGCGTGCCAGACTTAATTTCGTGACTGCTCTTTGTGAAGTATTGTTTTGGTAGACAGGAGTGGTTCTCATCTAGGGACAGCACTGTCCCTTGGGGACTTTCAGTCATGTCACAAGATGCATTTTAGCTGCTACAACCAAAATGTCTTGGTAGGGGGAAATTTTGGTGGGAGGAGTTCCTGCTGTATCTAGTAGAGAAGACCAGCAGTGCTGCTGGGCACCCTGCAATTTGTAGAACCCCCCCCCCCCCCCAACAGAGCACTGTTCAGCCAAAACTGTTGATGAATTGGCTGGTTTCTGTGGGATGCAGAGGTTAAAGTTATTTCTTCCTCTCATGGGGCAGTCCTTGAACAAATTATATCTCACTGCTTTCTTTTTTGTGGTATAAAATATAATAATAAGGTCTCTACTTAGGAAGATAGAGTAAGCATTTCTTGGGTGAATGTTTTAATGTATTTTTCAAATTCTTCAGTTAAACAGGCTATTGGAGTACTAGTGTTTATTTATATGCAGTGAATTCAGAGACAAAGAGAAGTCTGCCTGGTTATATTTTCCAAGCCTAAATAAACCAGCTAAGGCTGTCATTCAGGGTAGATAAGATGAAGCCTTCCTCGCCTTTGTAGAATAGAGTTGATGGCTTTTTAAATCTTCCTTTAGGCTTTGTCTTAATGGTCCTGTTGCTCTTTAAGCCTTACCCAGTAGTGGTAGGAAAGGTGAGGAGACTATGGTCACCTCCCCAAGTGCAAAGCCCTCATGACCCTGGGTTTGTTTCTAGGACGGCCACATTGCCCTTCATCTTGCTGTACGGCGGTGTCAGATGGAGGTCATCAAGACTCTCATCAGTCAAGGGTCTTTTGTGGACTTTCAAGATAGGCATGGCAACACCCCCCTCCATGTGGCCTGCAAAGATGGCAATGTGCCTATTGTGGTGGCCCTCTGTGAGGCAAACTGCAATTTGGACATCTCCAACAAGGTAAGTTTGAGGGTGAGATCTGTAGACACTTCAAATATGTCTGTCCATCTATCTGCCCTGGATATTGGCCAAGTTTCTGTTTGTATTTTGTTATTGTTTCAAGAGAATGTCATTTACATGGACTTGTTTTTTTTTTTAAATAAGAAAATTCCATGTTGATTCACTTTACATCTGACTTACAATTTTTTAGAATATCAGAAAATTATTATATTAACCAATACTTTGTGCTACTAGTGTGCTTTCAAATTGTATGTAGAGGAGTCAGAGGATGTGGTACAGGTGAGCGCATCTGAGTGAAGTTCCATGTTTTCAGGAAATATCTGGTGGTATGATTTAATCAAGGTTTTTTGGACTTTTTGGCTTTTTTATCTGTCTACATTGAGAGTTCAGTGGTCAAAATTTTCTAACACCTTTTCTTGCGCTAAATAATGTGGCAAATTCAAGGAGAGGCTACCATCTGGTAAAGAATAAAAAATGAAAATAGTAAATTGTGTGCTTCTAGGTTTGTAAAATTTCCATTTGCTGATTTCTAGAGGTTGCCTACCGCCTTTCATTTTCCCTGAATTTCACTATTTTTTAAATTACCAGATACAATGGAGAAGTTAGAGACATGTGATTCTAGCTCTGTAACTGTGTTATAAAGGTCAAGCATTGTTTTCATATAAATGTGTTAAAAGCAAAGTCCAGGCAGATTGATTTAATTGCAGAAAGTGTTTGTTTATAAATGATACGTATAAAGCTAGCAGGATTTTATTATAATTTGTTGGAGGTGAAAGAATTAATATTTGGAACAGCTGGAAAATTATATTTCTATAGAAAAAACTCCTCTTGCATATTATATGATTAGTTGCAGTGGTAATTGCAGGTGTTAACCTTCATATTCTGGAACTGTGAAAAGGCAGTAAGTATCCTAGGCCTTAGCCCTTAGCTGCCAGTTTCTTTCTTGGTTTATCCCATCCTGAATTTGCCATGTCAATTGTGTACATGGCTTAAGCGAAACCCAAATATAATATTAACTAGCATGAAGACCTTGACTTTGTTTCTAGAAATTTTTAAGTAACTCAAAAGCAGCTTCGAGGAACATGAGGACCAATTAGACTACCTTTAGAGTTTGTCACCAATTGCACAGCAGGCCTGCTGTGTACCAGGGCAGTGGTACAGCATGTCCCTGGCATGTGCAAAGCCTTGGGCTCAATCTCCAGTAATCCCACTGTTTGAACACCCCAGAACTAAAGGTGAATAATGCAAATGTGCTCCAGGGGCTGGAGGAATAGTATAACAGTTGAACTGTTTCCTTAGCAAGCCCAAGGCCCTAGGTTTGATTCCCTGGCACCATATAAAGTGAGTGTGGTGGCTTATGCCTGTAATCCCAGCACTTGGGAGGCTTAGGCAAGAGGATTGCTATGAGTTCAAGACCAGCCTGAACTGCAGAGTGAGGCCCTGCCTCATAAATAGCTAAATAAGCAAGCAGTCAAGCACAAATGCTCTTGGAACCCATCTAGTACATAATCCCAGGCTTCCATGTTTCAAAACAGGCCTATACATATCAATAAAATGGGAAAAAAAACAGGCTTATAGTGAGAGTGTAGGCTAGTGATGGAATGCTCGCTTAAAGTGCACAGTGTGCTAGGTTCTATCCCCAACAGTGTTCAAGTGAAATAAGCAAACAAAAACAAACAGAAATTTTGGCTTACTCGATGGAAACATTTCTATACCTGTGGTGGTTTATAAATGCCATTGTGAACCTGCAGTTTTACTTCCCCTGGCCTAGCAGCTACACAGAGGGTGTGCGTCATTGAATCAAGCTCAGGTGAGTTCAGCAGTTCCATAGGTCCAGGTTCCATTTGGAGCAGAAGTGCAGTGGCTGGCAGCAGCTCTGCATTCCAGTGCCCTGCCAATTGCCCCATGCTCAGGTAGCCAGCATGCCATGACCGTGTGGGCACCTGTTGCGGAAGGGTTGCTGTCACTCTCATCTTAGTCTCTTTTGTGTTACGTAGCGGAATCCCTGAGACTGTGTACTTTAAAAAGAAAGAGGCTGATTTGTTTAGTTCACAGTGGTAAAGACTAAGAGTTAAAATCAGGTAGACTAATGGGTGAGCGGCCAGCGGGGATCTTCTAACTGTGTTGTGACGTTGTGACGTGGCAGATGTCATCACCTGAAGGGAGTGCCTGAGAGAGGGAGAAGGGGGGAGACGGAGAGAGAGGGGAGAGAGGAAAAGAGAGGTCACATGGCAACAGAGGAGGCAAGAAGGGAGTCAACCTTACTTTAAACACTTGTTACTGTAACCGGTCCAGTCCTTCAAGAATTAAGCCAAACCCAAAAAGAAGGCATTAATCTCTCCACAGGTGATGTCCCAGTGACCTAACAACCTCCAACTATGCCACACCTTGAAGGCCCTAGCCTGACCCCAGCCCATTACATCGTAAACCTTCATCCTGTGAACTTTTGAGAGATATAACTGTGTCCAAACCATAATATGTCTTTTCCCTTTTAAAAAAAAATTATTAGCATGCATTTGTGATAAATATAAAAAAAAACACCTTGGAAAATTGATCTGTTAACCCGTCTTGGTCATTTTTAACTCCCTTTCCTTTTCCTGCCCTTTCACCCCCAGTCGCATCCCCTTTCCCTGCCCACGAGTCTACACAAAGTCCTCTTATTTTTTCCTTATTTCCCCACCCCACACACACACCTTTTCAAAAAGGTAATGGAGGTTCTAGAAAAGCTGAAAGATGTGTGGGGAAATAAAGGCATTATTTCTTTGCTGACATCCAGTCTAGCCTTGTGTGGCTCATGCAGTAGCAAGTTATCATCATGGAGGTGGTATGGTGGCACTTACATTGTTCAAGCACGCTGTCACTCTTTCCCTATGGCATTGTCTTGGCCTTTTTCTTACTAGATTATATCTAGAGATAAAAATAACCACTTAAATCCTGCCCCTCACCGGAATGTGACAGGATTTTGTCACTGTCTTTGGTGCTCATTTCAGTGGAAGACATTCCTCATGCTTTATCCTCTCATTTGGAAACCAGGAGAGTGGCTGCCAGCCATGTTAGAGAACATGTGAGGGAAGGAAAAAGACAGCACAAAGTGCGTGGCCCTTACCTGTTTGCTCCCTCTGTGCTTCTCTTCTCACATCCAGAGCCTGTTCCCCATAGGCACATGTCTGGGCGTGTCTGGAAGAGCTCTGTGCTGGTCAGGCCCTCACCTTGACTTTCTCAGACAGCATCAGGCCATGCGTGGGTGAGGCACTTGTGGCTGCCAGAGGGGACAGCTCCACCCTCAGGCTGCTTGTAGACATACATTAGGTGTACACAGTCAGAAGTAGCAGCCTGTCGTGTTGTCATCACTTCCGTGATGGAGGCTTAGGTGCCCCAGAAACACAGAAGCAACACTTTGGACATAGAAGAATTGGAGAAAAGTTTTCAGAGGTGACATTGTGATTAGAGCTTTGGCAGATGACAGGATCAGGAAAGCCAGTTCTGGGCAGAGGAAAGCATGTGCATCTTTTGGGGACTATGGGTGACATGTAGGAAACAGGGAGTAGTTATTTGGGGAAGTGGTGAGGGAAAGGGAGATGATGAAACTAAAAGGACAAGGTCCCGATGGTGAGGGGTCTGGAATGTCATGCTAAGCTTGAGTTGGAGTTGTGGTCAGCCCAAAACAGGGGTCCTTCCCACCTGTCACTGTCCTTTTGCTCTTGTCTTTGATACATTTCTCTTCATTGATTTTCTTCTCTCTGTATAACTGTATCCATTTTGTAGCCGGACTATAGTTTCCTTTCATGTCATCTTCCAAACGTTTCATCCAGATGCTTCAGAACTTTCTTTTTTCCTTCTTATATTAACTCTACGATATTTGGAACTTTTGTAATTTGCTTTCTAGATCATTGCAGAGATGATAGTAAATAAAGCGCGAATATGTGGGCAAATTACAGCACTATTTAGAAGAGGAAGGAGTCAGCGGGCCCTTAGCTGTCCATCGTGGGTGAGCTGGCAGGATGAACTATGGCAGAGCTTTTACTTGGGTGTTCAGAAGTGTGTCATAGATTTGTTACAGATAGAAGAGCACTCTCGGTCTGTTAGGAGGTGAATAAGCAGGCACAGAAGGGCACAGAGTATGACCGTATCTAGTCTTTTAAAATTGTTTCTCTCTCATAAAGGATCCATAGACAAGAGCTTAGAAAGAAATGCACCAAATGTTAAGTAGGAACATCCCCCTCACAGCAGAACATGGGGGGTGGAGGTGGAGGAGGGAAAGAGGACTTCTGTTTTCTGTTTAATCCCACTTTACCATTTGGGTATTTTAAATGACTATATGTTAACTTCATAACAAAAACTAGTCTGTACAAAATGGCAGCATAAGACAGAGATTCCCAAACTTTTATCAGTTTATAACATTCATAGTAGCTCAGTAATTTTTTTCTTCCTGGTTACCCTTGGGTAAAAATGTACTTCACAGTTATGTTTAAACAGTACAGTCAAACAGCATAGCAGCTCTTGGGGAAAATAAAATACATAAATAGAAAGAAAACTAGTATTTTTAAATATGTTTTTATATATAATAATTATTGTGCCTGTTGGATGCCATACAGATTCCCAAGCCTTGGCGTCAGATGGGACACATTGGCTGTTATTCCCTGTCCCATAGTGGTTTTCTCGGGCTATTTGCTTAGCAACCATCAAACTCTGACAAGTGGACGTGCAGAGATACCGTGTGGTTGGAAAGAAATTGACGTGGGCTAATGTCACATCGCTGAACTGCCTGAAGCCACTAGTTCACCTACTGTGCAAACCTAGCAGTCTCATCAAGAATCGAACATCCTTAGCACTGCTGTGAATTTATTGCATTCCCTGAGGTTCTGAGGCATATGTTTTGGGAGCCACTGGCAATAAAATAAATCTTTGAATTTCGCCTCTTTAGAGTGTCCTCATAGCTGTATTTCCATATCTTCCCTAGGTGTGCTAAATTTGAACTGTGGTGCAGATATTGCTGGAACTTTGGTGTCTTAAAGTTCTTCCCTCATGCCTTTTCTCTCAGTATAGCTGGAAACTTAATCCAGTTATCTTACAATAAACCTGCTTTTACATGTTTTGACTTTGTATTTTGAAGTTACTTTTTCAGCTGCAGAGTACTTGAAAACTTCCGCCCGTGTGGCCTGCCCCACTGGTCGTGCTGCCTCTTCTTTCTTTGTGGTGGATCTCGGTTCCCTGATAGAGTGCCCGGCCTGGCATGTGCTCACTAACTATTCTCCTCAACCATGAAATGGAAGCTACAGTGTTTTATTAAAGAATAGCAGTGGCCTGTGGATATAATCCCACCTACTTGGGAGGGCAAGGCAGGAAATTTCAAGTTCAAGACCAGCCTGGGCTATTTAGTGAATAGTAAGACCTTGTCTTAAACTTTTAAAAATACAGGTGATAAGATATTTTTCTCTGTCTGTCTGTCTGTCTGCCTGTCTCTTTCCAGTACGGACGGACACCTCTACACCTTGCAGCCAACAATGGGATCTTGGATGTGGTCCGGTATCTCTGTCTGATGGGTGCCAATGTGGAGGCGCTGACTTCGGTGAGTACAGGTGCCAGCTCTTGGCAGGAGAGAGCTGTTGGAAACTTCTCACACCTCAAGGGCGTGAGGGGAAAGGTATTGCTTGGCAACTGCATTCTGAAGCAGACACGCTGCTATTAAACTTTACCTCCTCCATGGCAGTTACATAAACACTTGCCCACACAACCCAGTTTAATATCTAGTTAATGTTTCATCCTCTCCTTATTGTGCCAAGCCCATTCTGCCAGAAATCTCCACTAGTTCTTACTGGCCTTTTTGTTTTCAGTGTTATACAAGAGTACCTCTATGATTCTTTTAGACATAATGTGTTTCCCTTTCCTAAATGTTTCTTCCCGCCTCCCCAGGATGCTGGAGGCCCCTTGTTCTTTAGGAGGACCTATGAGAAAAAAATTGGCCCTCAGTGGCATGTGATGCCCAGCTGCAGTGTTTGCCCACTGAGGCCACCCACCTAGCCACCATTAAGCAAAAAGCTTCTCTCTGCTGAGTCTGACTTTGTTGCTAGGCCTGCAGTATACTTTAAATAATACCTACTCCTGTTTCCCCACTTCTCATTTCAGACCTAGTGCTCCCAGCAGAAGAAACCCTTTGGTTCACATTTCTCAAAATACCAAAGAGAGATTATTGGTTAGCGAATGAGGAACGTTTGTGTTTTTCTTGCTGTAGCCTAGTTTTATCACTTGCATTATTGGTGGCTTGAATGTCCGATCTCTGTCATGGCAGAGTTCTGAGCTTCACAGATTAGAACTTTGCTGGCATAAAGATTCTTAAGGGGATCAGAGGATGGTTTCATATCGCGATCCACTGCAGGGCCCTGAGGCTGGAAGTAGAGCCTCATTGTTTTTGGAGATCATGAAGGAATTAGCTTAATCATAACCCACCCACGGCCAAATTCAGCTGTTTGTTTTTTGGAAATAAAGTTTTATTGGCACACAGTCATGCCTATTTACTTGTATATATTGTTTCTGGCTGTACATACTACAATGTTAGAGGTCAGTAATTGCAGTAGAGACCATATGACCCCCAAAGCCCACAACATTTCTGATGTTGCTCTTCATGGAGCGTGCTTGCTGATCTATGGGATAGGGTGTTGCTTCGCAGCCTGTGGTCATACCTGTGCCATTTCCTTACCCTCATCCCACTCCCACCCGCACTCCGTCGTTGAGAATGGGTTTGCTCTGTGCAGTGTCCGGCCGGCTGAGCTTTCTCTGAAGCCTGTTAATACTAGTCTTTTGCATGGGATTGGCTTTCTTGGAATTTCTCCTCACCCACTGCAAGCTAACACAGGATACCGAAAGTAGCACCCTGACACATATGGGCTGCTAGGGCCCACACCCACATCCAAACGCATAGTTTAGTTACTTTGTAATAAAATATTCTATGCATTTCTTGAGGAAAAATATTTTTGTCACAGATCCTGCCTCGTTAAACAAATAAAAAGATAGCAAAGTGGCTTTGAAGAAACCAGTATCTGACT
Organism: Ctenodactylus gundi; assembly: GCA_004027205.1. Lineage (NCBI taxonomy): Eukaryota > Metazoa > Chordata > Mammalia > Rodentia > Ctenodactylidae > Ctenodactylus > Ctenodactylus gundi. Next base: position 292,894 of record PVKB01002121.1, read on the forward strand.
CATGTAATCTGCCGCTTCAGGGTGAAGCTGTTGCTGTGTATGGCTTCCAGTCTCCACAGAGTGAGCGACTGTGACCTTCTTCCTCTGTCCTTCCCATTGCAGCCAGGCTGGCCCTCAGCAGAAGCTCTTTGCTCCTCATCCCCCTTCTCCGTGCTTGGAGAACCTTATTGCTGGGCCCACTGCTCCTCTCACTGGCTCCTGATGTTATGCTGGCTGAGCCTCACTCATTCTCCAGATCCCACACACGCACTGTACACCAGGCACTGCTGACGGGGAACACCATAGCAGTGAGAGAAATGCTACACCAGCAACTTAAAGGGAAGGGCACCCGACACGCCCTGGGAGTGACAGTAGTCTGTAGAGTCACTGGATAGGGTAAACATGATGACAGGAGGGAGTGGAATCTCAAGAGAGTTGAGAAAGTTGGCAGTGCTTCCTATAGGAATCATGACCAGGTCAGGTCAGTAGAAAGAGGGCAGCAGCTCAGGCTTGGTGGCCAGTGAGGCCCCTAGCTTATGCCAGAGCAAACTGGAGCCCTCAGCCATCCAGTGGACACATTTCTGGACTTTAGGAACCAGAAAGGGCTGAGCAGTCCTCGGCAGTCCTCACTGGGAAGCACGCCTCTTCAGAACATCCGTGTGACTTCCACCCTTACACTGAGGCAGAGACTCAGGGATTGGCAGTCCCCTCCTCTCTCCTTCCTCTCCACCCACTCGAAATCACCTGAAGATGTTTTTGGATGTCACCCCGAGAAGTACAGGATGTTACTGGCTTCATGTAGTTCAAAGCTAGAGATTGTACTAAACATCCTACAGGGCATGGGATGCTGCCCTCGCCACCCAGCAGAGAATTACCTGGTCCAAAATGTTGGTATAGACAAGATTGAAAAAGTCTGGCTAGTGGGACCCCATGTGTGTCTCGGACAGTAACTGAGTTGAAGAATGGGTGGGGTGGGACAGATGGACGGGCATCCCTAAGCCACCACAAGGGTGGAGCTGTGTTTATTATTTTTTTTCTGTTTATTACTGATAAACATTGATAGAGAAATCTTGTTTTTGATATAAGATAAGGGGCTATTTTGTTTATGTGGCATTTGCTTCTTATTTTTTTCAACATTTAGTATTTAGTGATCTCTAATAAAAGTGCAACATGAGAGCTCCCTACACATCCACTTCCCCGTTAGTGCAACAGCAGCCACACTCAGGAGTGACTTCCAGGGTAAATGTGCACAGAACCCTGAGGACTGGGGCCAGCCTGGATTATTAGGGACTTTGCAGTAAATGTTAGCCCTTGCCATGCATATTCATGGCGTAGAAACAAATTCACTCTGCATGAAACTACAGCCCTATTAAAAATTCTCTAATTAAAAAGCAAGCACCGAAGTGTTGCAAGCCCTTAGGTACTTTTTTATGCTCACCAAAAATCTTTAAATCAAAATTGTCTGGTAGACTAAGTCTTCTGTTTGGAATTGCGGTTGTCAGGAATTGGCTTCCTCCAAGGGCTGTGTTAGTGTGTGAATTGTGAGACAGGAGCTTGCGGAAGCTATCACTTAAGGTCTAATGACAAGCTTGACTGTCTGGCTGGAGAGGCGGCTTGGGACAGGGAGCAGTCGTCCAGCCAGTGGGCTCTAATGAAAGCCTGCCGGCTGAGGCATCTCCCCATGGTACCATGAGGTGCCACTGTGTCTTTGCTTTCTCCTTTCTTCCTTTCCTGGGCGACCATGAGTGTCATTCAGACAGGGGAACACTTCAGGACGGGCCCTGCCTCTCTGACTTGCTGTGCATGCCGACTGTGTGTGTTTCTGCCTTCCGCCTGCTGATTCAGTGTATAGAGCACACCCAGCTGTATCAAGTGGAGGAAAGCAAGTAATGTTTTTGGTCCAAACAGGATGGAAAGACGGCAGAGGATCTCGCCAGATCGGAACAACACGAGCATGTGGCAGGTCTCCTAGCAAGGCTCCGAAAGGTGAGTCATCCTGTTCATCTACTTGAAGTTTTCTACTTTGTTTAATGTGTAAAATTTCTGTCTTTTCCCTTGTAAACAAGCAGATCGAATGAAAGAGGGCTTTGGGCACAAATGTAGGTAGATCATCTGTCTTTGTATGTGATGTGCGTATCAGTTGGCACAAATCCATAAATTCCCTATTCTTTTCCTCCTCTATAAGTAGATTTGAAAAATAATTTCGCCTTTATACATTTCTGTACTTGGTCTTGAACTCCCCACCCACACCCCCATAATCACTCATAGTAATTAGCCCCACAAACTTGGGGAGAACAAGAACACTGACTCTGTCTTGTTCTTTCTTTGTATTTTGAACAACCAAGTTCACTTGGGTTTCTGTTATCCAATGCTGTTGCTCTAAGGTTTACAGAAGCATAACTAAAATAGGTAATGTAGGCATATTGTTGGCGTAGCAGTGTACATTGAAAAACCTCACATAGCCATTTTGCTAGGGATTGCTTAATGCACAGAGATGTTCACTTGGTGTTATTTAAAACATGGCAGTCAAGCCTACGTCTCTAATCCCACCAACTGGGAGGCTGAAAGAGGAGGGTTACAATGAGATTGAGGTCAGCCTGGGCTACCTATCTCAAAATAAATAAAATCAATAATCAAAATTGGAAATATCAGACTGAGTAGTAATATGTAATAAATTGGTTTTTGGTTGTAGAGAGAAGGTTTCTTAGTCTTTAGAAATACTTTGTAGAGGATTTAGTTGTAAGAGTTTAATGGTAAGGTGTCCATGGGCTTCAAAACAAACAATAAATAGTGTGTACTTTATAATCCCTACTATGTTAATCATGTATAGAAAGAAAATAGTGTGTTTTGGCTTTTGTGAGTCATTCTTTTCTTAATTATTACTGTGTCTTCTGAAACCTCGTGTAATGATCATGTAATAACTTTTTAAAAACCCTCAAACTTTCTAGAAACAAAAAAGAGAATTCACTTGGTTTTTTGAAAGTTACGCTACAGAGTCCCTGTCACCTCATCAGAAGAATGCCTACAGGATAGAGGATGATGCTCCCATTCATGTCCTTGGGAAGTTGGATGTGCCTAGCTGTCCCATGGTCTTGGGGGGAAGACATAAGTTGCTATAATTTCTTTTCTAGTATAGACTCAACTGTTTCAAGTTCCATTTTCTCGGTTAAAACCTTCCTGGGTTGACCTGGTGGAGGGTTGTGCCATAGGTCTGCATTTCATACCTAGGTGCTTTGGGTGCTGTGAAGGGCCACAGAGTCAGAGTCAGACAATCAGTAAACACAACAGACCTGCCAGGCCCCTAGGGGCATTCAGTCCCTGCTTTGTTCTAGGGATTCTAAAAACAGAGAAGTCTAGAAAAATTTCCTCATCCCTACTCATATATATATATATATATATATATATATATATATATATATATATATATGAAACATACAGGGTAACTTCCGGCTTAGTATCTTCCCTGCACCTTGGTGTACTATCCCATTATGAGTTAGAATTTGGACCAGAACAGACAACATTTTTGTTAATCAGCAAAATAAGGCAAGGATGGTTGAGAGCCTAGTAGTCACAGTCATGATCATATAGCTTGTAATATCAAGTTTTCTAATTTTTAACTTCACTCTGTTGAAACTGTTAATCAACCAGACAGAAGACAACCCAGGCCCTATTTTGCAACCTCTGGCTTTGGCTGCATTGTATAGTTGTTAGCCTTGTGTCCAGTGGTAGAGTCTTACAAGAATCTCATGTTTGTAGAAAACAACTGTCCAGATGTAAAGACTCTTTATGTTGATGACCCATTGTAGCATCTATCAGTAGTGAAAAGACAGAGCCTGACATTTTTCACAGGATTGATAACTATTTACTATTGGGTCTCTGTTGTTGCCCAGAGATTTGATAGCAAAGTTAAGTAAGGATGGGGAAAGGGCTTCTTGAACAGGCTAACACTTTTAGCAGGTGTGTAAGCATGCGCTGTCCAGTACAGTTAGGATCCCAGATTTCTGCAAAGAAAGATTGCAGTTTCTGGTCTGTCTAGCATCCCAGAGGATCAGTGTTGTCCTTTCTCGGCTTTTGATGGCCTTCACTCACCCCCACAAAGGGTAGCACTCCTTACGTGGGGCACTCTGGGAAGTGTGATGGCTGTGTTCTCATAGGCAGGCATGTGATGTCCACTCAGAAACTCTTGTTATAGAGCAGGTCCTATGGGAATACACAATCTGCTCATCTTTAAGCACAGTCGTCCAAAACACCATGATCTCTGATAGTCAAAAGGGTCCACCGCTGGAGACCTACTTCCCCTGGCTGATGGACAGGCATTTTGTTGAATTCTACTGTGTTCTGCTGTGTTCTGCTGCCCATCTACCCCTAGAAATGGTCTGTTCACTATTCAAAAATAGAATGCCAGGCTGGATACAAACTCAGATGTACTTTACAATAATAAGCCTAAAAAATGAATGCATATTTTTTTTTAAAAAGCCATAGAAGGTGAGCAGCAGAGAATGCCAGCGTTGGGTTGGATCGTGGGGTAAAAGGTCTTTTTCCTTTAATCTGGTGTCCAGATTTTCTGCATGGTGCTTATATTGCTGTTATAGTTAGATATAAATAAAAAGAAGCAAGTGGGGCACTTCCTCGGGGAAGGGTAGCTGGCTGCTTTGCAGCTTAAAATTTTAGATTTAGTGCAGGGTGGTTTCTGTACTGTTCCAGTTTCTTGCACTGATCGGCATCTTTGTCTTTTGGTACATATATTTTTAAAAGAAGATTAGAGAGGGAAAAAAAGTGTATTATCCGGTGTTTACCATTAACCTGTAGTGTTTCTCTAAAGCTAGATCAAGGCAAAGGACAGTTATGTATATCCTTCTGATTCTAGAATATACCTTCCCCCTTGTACCCAGAATCCAAGGAAAAGGACCTCCTCACCTCTGCCCGGGAGGCAAGACACAGGGTGGCAGCTGAGAGCACAGACTCACGAGACAGGCGGCCTGGGTTCCAGTCTCAGTCCTGCTAGATTCTTGCAGGATGATCCAGCCAGTTGCTCACCAACTCTGCTCCTCAGTGTCCCAGTTTGTCCACTCGGGTGAGGGCAGTGTCCCTTCCCAGGATGGTGATAAGGGTTGGGTGGGTTGATGTAAATGATGTCCTGAGAAGAGCATCTGCAACACAGTAGGCAGGACACATCTGTTGCTGCCACCCTGTCGCTGACTCTTGAGTGGACACTAGGGGGTCAGCGACAGCAGCTGTTCCAGAGGCCCTGGAGTATCATTCGTCGTGATAGGCACTGTTCAGTTCTCAGTTGGGGTTGGCAGTGTAGCTTACAGCATCCATTAGGTTGGTGAAGGTGGGTGTTCTCATAGGAACCCCTCTACAAGAGAGCATGATCCAGGCTAATTAGCGCAGAGCTGAGATTCCGACTTGAGGGGCGGTCCCTGCTTTTCACACCCTTCCATGTACGCAAGACTGCTCTGTGGTGGGTTTGTCACCAGCTACTTCAGGGGACCTTTCCAGGTACTTGCTGAGCTCGTGTAGACCAGTTCTGCCTTGGCAGCACACAGATCACCTCCCATCGAGGCAGGTCAGAGTTTCTCTTTCTTTCACCAGTTTTGTAGACTCCAAATCGAAGAAGACCCTCATGTCTGTTCTGAACATGAGTGTGGTGGCATATGGTCTATGATCTCTGCACTTTGGAAGGCTGAGACAGGAGGACCAAAAGTTTGAGCCCAGCCTGAGCAAGTTAGTGACTTAGTGGGATCCCGTGTCAGAAAAGAGGAGAGGGGTGGAATGTAGTTTTGTGCAGAGGCCCAGGGTTCAGTCCCTAGTACTTAAAATAAATACATAAATAAAAGGCTAATATTTGTTTCTCTTTGTCACCCTTCAAATGACGGTAGACTTCAGTTCCCTGGTAGCTAGAAAAAGGAGTGACCTGCCAAATATTGCTAACCAGGTTCTTCTTTTCTTTCTTTCTGTTGTTTTATTTCTAATAAGTTCCAACATTAATACCTACTTGGAACCGAAGTGCACCCAGTAATGGAATTTGCTGTTGGAAATGATTAAATTGTCACAGCCCTATCTTTGAGAAGCACAGGGTGATAGCATAGATTACACAGTACCTTCCGAAAAAGCCAAGGCTGTAGGCTGATTTGCTGTTTGGGTTACCCGGAGGAACAGACTGTTCCCAGCTAGGGTACATGGGGATTTGGGGAAGGACAGAGGATGGTTCGTACTTAGGAGCATATATTGCCATTTTCATGTCAGTGGCATTTCCCTTACTGTTTTCCCATGTGTCCTCCTCGCGTACTGTTTTGGGTGGTTGGGTTCCTTCTGTAACTTCTCCACTTCATCGTGAAAACCAAAATGTGCTTTTACTCCTGACACCGTCTTAGCTGGCGTCACTTCTAGGAGAGCCACTTCAGGTTGATCCCATGTGCACTGCTGGAGAGAGGTCAGCCCTTGGTCAGCTGAGGTGATGGCCATTAGTGGCCTCACTATTCCATTCAGTTTCCACATGTGCCAAGCAGCAAAAGCTGCTTCTTCACGGTTTTTATTGGTTGACATGGCCTGAGAGTGTCATTTTGAACATTGTCTCAGGAAGCAATGGGGATTTGGCTTCTGGAAATAGAACCAAAGTCATTGGCTTCCGTACACTAACGAAAGAGAACAGGAGAGGCTGTCTCGATGGCTAACCAATGCAGGGCCTGACCCATGCAGACGGGGCTGGAGGCCGCAGAGCTGCTGCATTTGAGGGGCCTGTGTTAGCCCTCATTTGGGCTGAGGTGAATGAAGGCCAAGGCCAGGCTACAGGATGAGAGGAGGAAAACCACAGGGTAGATGGATACGGATTGAGAGCCATGATGCTGCCCCTGAGAGCTGTGTATTTACATTTGTTGCCAACTTAGTAACATCATGATGTGGTCTTGGAGCAAGCCAGGGTGGACCATTAACACTGCAACTCTGGCAAAGCTTGTTGCCTCTTTCCCACTGCGCTAGTTTGCCAGAACACCATTGCTTTGGGGTTTTCTGCAAATCCCCACTATTCTGCTCTAGTTGGTAGTTGCCACTTTATAAATTAGGAAGGGGTTGTCACTTCTGTTCCGTCCTGTGAGCTTATACCAGTAAAGGAAGCCCTGTCCTACCCTCTGGACCTGTCTGAAACTATGCTTAGCCAGACGCACTCCTCTTGAGAGGAAGGGATCCTCTGCATGACAGGGGGAAGAGTCGCATTTAGAGTTTGCTTCGTTGTCCATTTTTATTAACCATGTCCACAAGTTCCATTGTATTCAAATAAGTTTCAAGTGGCTTGTTTGTCATTCTAATCATATTCTCCATAAGCTGAGATTAGCAGTACTTTGCCTCTCTTAAGCCTAAGCCTAGACAGAAAAAGGTGGTGCCCGAGAATATTTTGAAAAATAAGATAACATTGGGAGTTGCCCAGAATTAAAAATTCACCATAACTGCAATTCCATAATTAAGAGTTGCCACTCCCCACAATACTAGATCTCATTGCATCCTGCCTCAAATGGAAAGTGGAAAGCCACATCCCCTCTGTGCTCTTCCGTGGCTTTCCCAGGTTGTGAATGGGCCTCGCTGTCAGCCTGCAGACAGTCGTCTTCTAATGAGAAGGTGAAAGCTAAATTGCCAGGGAAAAAAGTGCGGGAGAAAGGAATGCCCCGATCCCCTGAGATTGATTGGGGTTTCAGAGAATAATGTGCACATATTTAAATGATAACCCAGTGTTCGCTTTATGCCAGGAGATGTATGAACACTAGAGAGACCGCTGTCACCAGAAGTGACAAGACCCAGCAGGGAACAAATGGGGAAGATGCCGGACAGTGCAAGGCGGGCCAGGGGCTGGGACCAGTGGCCTAGAGAGCACCTATCCTGTGCAAAGGACGCGAGGAGCGGAGTTGAGCTTGTTCAGGACAGCAAACAAGAACGGAGGAAGACTGGCCAGGGTCCGAGTGTGAGCATGCTGGGGAGGCAGCAGAGGCACAGCTGGAGATGGGCTGCTTGCAGACTTTGGAGGCAGGCAGGCAGGGTACCTTTCTTGGGTTCAAAATTCTCTCCGGTCGCTCCACTGCAGTCAGGGTCAGAGGAAGAAGCAGAGGGCCCTTTGCCACTGCTTGCTGGGGTTGTCTGCACCTCATGACTTAGTGAGCCCTGGGCAAGAAAATGATGGAGACTCACATTCCTAGTAGATATTTACAGTAAATACATAAAGCTCACCTAAACATGTCCCACGATACACCTTCATGACCACCTGAAAGGCTGTGGCTTAGAGTTCTGTACTCTGTAGAGAGGGGAGCCATGTTCTCTTCCGGCCCTGGTGTTAGCTTGCCCTGAATAGGGCTCACTGTGTGGAACTTTTTAATCTGGAGCCAGGGAACATACTCCTCACACTCTTGGACATCCCAGGCCTCATGTGCGTGTTCCAGTCAGATTCAAATTTTCAGGGACACGCACTTGGAAATACTTTAAGGCATAAGCCAAAATTCAGATATCACAATAGCCTAACTCCTGACTTCCTCATGGGTGTTTGCTAAACAAACTCACCTAGCCCAGCCAGTGAGGGCCTGTCTAGGCCAGCTTTGTGGCCAGCTTTGGTCTGAGGATAGTCTTTCTTTAGTTAACTATTTACCACAGACAGACTTTTTTGTTCTCCCTTTCAAATTAATTAATACTGATATCACTTTCTAGAATTGATCTATAGCCTTTCTGCAGGTAGAGAAGACTGGTCCCTGGGTTGATGGAAGCCGCCTTCCCAGGGAGCTGCCTCAAGGCCCTGCAACTCTCCTCTGCTCTGCCATCTGGTGGCAAGAAGTGGAAGTGGCAGAGATTTCAGAAATTTGGCAGGAGCTGCTGACCCATGGCTGCCCTCCCTAGAATTTGGGGTAGAGACTGTAGTGTTGGTATAACAAAAGCACAGACGTGATTCATGCTAAGTGTGCAGGTCCAGGTCCTTTCTACAAGCTCCACAGAAGCAGCAGTGACTGTAGGTTTCTGTGGTTCACATCTTCTGTGAGTGGCGGGGCCTTGGGTGTTCCTGAAGAATGTACAGGTGGCCTCACCGCTTCAGTACTCCCAAAACCCCAAGGGTCAAGATCTGTAGTGAGTGAGAACTGATAGAAGTGGGCTAAAGGCCAAGTCACGGCAATTTCTTCACCAAAGCAAGAGCCCCAGGGTACCACGGTGGAGTTTAACCTGGAAACAGGATCTCTTGTTCCTCTTTGTCCTGGCGAGACAGACAGTGGCTGGTGCACACAATTTCTGCATGTAATGAGCTCTGTGTCTAGGGACAGGTCTGCTCTGCGAGTGGCTCACAGTGGGAGGTGACAGCTATCCACACAGTGGCACAGCTCAAGGACTTACATACAGTGGGGGTGTGGGGACCACTGCAGATCCAAAAGAAAGGTGAATGCCTGGTTCTGGAGGAAAGTCAATGGGAGAGAGGTTGGATTTTTTCAGTGGGTCAGGGGCACCAAGGCCATGCTGGTTAGTTTGTAGCAGTAGAAGGTGACAGGAAAATCCTAGCCCTGTTTGCTTGAGCTCCATGGATACTCCCCAGTGGGCACCTCTTTCAGAACAGACCCTTGTTAGCTTTTGGACTGACTTGCGCCAAGGAGATTGCTGGTGAGATGCTCCAGCCCTTTCTGATTTCTGTGGCATCTTGTCTGTGAACGTGTTGAGATTTGAGGTTATCTTTTGTAATACCCCGAAATATATACAGGTAATTGTAAAAATCAGTAGAGCAGCCCTAGGGAGCCTGAGGCAGGATGATAGTGAGTTTATAATTAGCATGACTACAGAGTAAGACACTGTCTCAAAAAAGTCAATACAGTACTATCAGTGGAAAATGGTAGACTTTTAAGGGAAGTATTCATAATAAGAAATGACGTGTCTTGATATGAAAATGGTATGACACGGGGTATGAGGCTGGTGATAGAGACACACACTCTTCCTTTTTCCTCAACTACTGAAAACAGTTTCCACAGTTACCACCTAGACTCTGGTCTAGCCACTGAAATGCAGTGGTGCATGCAGACAGAAGCAGTGTGTTCAGACACCAACTTAGAGGATAGTCACAGTCTTGGAAAAGTCAGAGTACCAAATGCAGTTAAATTCTAAACTCAGATGATTTTTAACAGGTTCTTTTTTCTGTATAAATTTCCAGCAGCCTTTCAGAAGTAACTGGAGCCGGGGAAAATATTCCTCACGGTGTGGAACTTTTTTATCAGGAGCCAGGGGACATATTCTTCACTGCATAGAACATTTCGTTCATGCCCTGGGACATAGCCTCTGACACAAGCAGCATGTCCATGACACTGTGGGAGTTACTAATGCCACTGGCAGCTTTCTACACTGTCCACTAGGCGGCAGTGTTCCCCTACTGAGAATGCCTTAGAAATCAAAACTGGGTAGGAAAATTATAGTTTTGGTGAAGCTGTATGAGTTTTAAACACACAGTTATTAATGAGAAAAGTAGCAGTGGCTCAGGTGTAAGATATTAACAAAAGTTAGCATCTATGAGGATTTAAAGCTTAAGAAATGGTCTTTCGAGATGTGAAGTCTCACTGACTTTCCTTTCCAAGCATCTACTCTGACCCAAGACAGTTCCGTACCTGCTTACTGCGGATCCTCTGTGTCAGGGCTGGGGATAGAAGTCTACCCTCTGGTTGGCTTCTGGTCTACAAGAACAGAGCTCCAGATGATTCTCCAGGCTGGTGGCCCACGGTGGAGTGCCATGTCTGGCCTGGGCCTACCTGGGGAGAAAGTTTCAAGGGAATATGGCAGGCAAAGAATGATATTGTGGGGTGCATGGAAGTTAAGAGTCACACATGGGATGGTGGCTCCTCCCGTACTGTCAAAAAGGAAGTGACCATTAGGGACTAGAGCAGGAAGTGGCTGGCCAGAGGCAGGCATGAGAGGCTGGAGGGCACTCCGTGGCATGAAGAGGTCATTTTGTCCTCTGTCCTCTCCGAGGCAGGTCGCCTTGACATTTGTGCATCCATTTCTCCCTTTCTTGATATCATGACAGTGCCGTCCAGAAACCAGGCCCTCCACACAGAGAGGAACAGTCCTTTCCACCGGATCAAATAAAGCTCATCCTACCCATGTTTAAAGCGACAACTTCACAATTACTCCAGCCAACTTGTACATCAGAATGGCAAGAAACAAGCAAGTTCTTAGAGACAGAAAGCAGATCAGTAGTGTGGTGGTTGCCAGAGGCTGACAGAGGCCCACAGCCCACACTGACGGCATTACTCAGGCCTGTAACTGCTGATGGGTAGGGTTTCCTTTTGGGGTGATGAGAGCACTCTGGAACTAGACAGCAGACATGATGGTGTGATTAAAAAAAAAAAAAACCTGTGGATTGTGCACTGTATTCTTATGTGAATTTTATCTGAATTTAAGAAATTTCAGTGAGGCCAGGGGAAAAAAAAGTGTATATGCAACATGATCAAAATCCAGGAGTTGGAAACCTGAGAGTAACTTTACACAGTCTGCTTGCAACCACTTTCTCTGTGGCTATCAGGCTCTCTTTCCTCTTCGTGCAGGACACGCACCGAGGGATCTTCATCCAGCAGCTTCGTCCCACACAAAACCTGCAGCCAAGAATTAAGCTCAAGATGTTTGGCCACTCGGGGTCAGGGAAAACCACCCTGGTGGAATCACTCAAGTGTGGGCTGCTGAGGAGCTTCTTCCGGAGGCGCAGGCCCCGGCTGTCCTCCACCAATTCTGCTCGGTTCCCACCATCACCGCTGGCTGCTAAACCAACAGGTAGGAGCCTCCGGGTGCCTGTGTCATCTCCCATAGGTACTGGCTCCCTCACTCTCCCAGGTTGAGGTCCGAAACGTGGGGCTTTTCTGTTTTGGTCACTTAGCCTAAGGATGAGCAAATCCTGTGGCTTTGTTGACTTTCAAACGTCATCTGGGCTGGCTCTTAAAATTGTGCCCATCTCCCCTTTAGTGAAAAGGAATTAATTTTTGTGAGATGAGAATGAGAATAGAGAAGTTTCACATGGTGTCAGTTTTATAACTGTGCCTGAGATTCATTTTCTGCTCATTATATCACAGATGCGTCTGGTTCCCTAGATTAAAAGAGGTGATTTGCGTCTCATGGCTGTGCTCTTCTCAGTGAGGCAGGGTGTGGGTAGCGTCAGCAGCCAGGACTGACTGGGGCCCAGGTCTCTCAGGCCTTTTAACTTCCAAGCAACAGAACTGAGGCTTGAGGAAGAAATGAGAATCAGCTCTTATTTATGATTAGTATGCTGATGACATTGCTATTGCTTATATTTACTGTGCAAGGACCTGGACAGACGGTGTGTGCACCTTATTTAGTCCACAGCCAGCCAGCCTCGTGGGGGCACTTTTCTCACTGTTAGAAATGCCTTGGAAATCCTTGAGGGACAGCAGCTGTCCTGAGTCAGAGCTACCGAATCGTGGGCTCTGGGCCGGCGCTTGTCAGGATGCCCCGTGTGGGGATGTTTAGGTACACACGTGCTCCATTTTCCACTATTACGTTGGACCTCTTTGATGTTAGGCATGCCTCCTTACAATGGATTTGTTTTCTTGATTCGATGATGGGCCAGCCTCTGTGGCTCTAGGCCAGTGGTGACTAGTCCATGCTCTGGCGGCTCCACGCCTCTAGGGGAAGAGTTAGCGCTTTCCTGCGGAGAGTTAATAAGGACCCTGCAGTCTGATCAAGCGTGCACGTGTGTGTGTGTGTGTGTGTGTGTGTGTGTGTGTGTGTGTGTGTGTGTGACTGAGTGAGAAAGAGACAGGCACACACTGGGTCGGGGAGAAGAAGGGGGAGATGGTTTGGAATGTATAAGCCCTAATTGGTATGAGATGAGTTCCCTGAAAGGGACACATTTTAGCTGCTACTTAAGCTTCGCCCTTCAGAAACAATGTCTTCATTCCTGTTTCCTCTGTCAGTTTTTCACTGAAGTAGGCTCTTGAGAAAATTTGGTTTAAATATTGTGAACAAGCCTTGCTGTCTGGAACCATGTCCTTCTGCCTGGCCGGGGCAGATCTGAGTAGTGAGCCCTGTGACAGAATATCCCTGGAGGATAGTCTGTGCCTGACGCCGAGGCCTCCCAGCTGCTCCCAGCCCGGCCGTGGCAGTGTGAGGAGGCCGCTCCCCCCCGTTTCCTTGGCTACCCTGCACCCTAGCAGCCTTCTCCCGCCCAGTCCTCCCTCGTGACCCCACACCCTCTGGATGGCAATACCCACTTTCCCAGTGAGGAAGGTGGGGTAGATGCTGCTCTAGTGAAATCTCACGTGCCTCCGTTCTTTAGTCTTGCTGACATCTCATCATCACGGGGTGGCTGGCTTTGCTCCCAGGAGAACCCAGAGGAGGAAAGCCTTCCATGAGCCTCCTGGGGACAGAACCTTCCCCTTCACTGAAGAAGCACAGAGCAGGGAATGTCACCAGGAATTCACAAGTCTTGAGAAAGTAACACATGTCAGAAAGAACACGGAAGGCCAAAGGATGTCAGCTTGCACAGCAACTGCTCCTCAGGGAGTAGGAGTCAAAGGTGTATGTGAATATTGCCTCAGAAGCGAGAAAGCCCCACTACAAGGACTTGGTGGGATGCGCATGGCTGTGCTGATCTGGGGTCTCTCTGCAAGACGTATATTTTCTCATATGATTTTCGTGAGTCTTGGAGGAGTGTATCATAATCCCATTTCAGCGAAAGTAACTCAGGCTCAGAAACACAGCATGCAGCTACCTAGGCAAGATGACCACTAGCAACCAGAGGGCCTGACACTGGAAGGAGAAAAATTGAATGAGTTTCCAACATTTAAGTCAAGAAATTTCATCCAGAAGTGTGAATATTTGGCTTCTTGTGGACAAGGAAATATTGACTACACTGGATGTTCTTTCTTGCTTGACACAGGTCATGTGGTAGGGCAGCTGCCCCTCTGAGAGGGCTGGGGCTCGGTGACTCATGTAGTCTCCGCTCCCTCTCTGACTCTGAGACTGATAGGACATGACAGGGAGCACAGGGGCTGACCTGTTTCTTGTATGAAGTCAGCTCTGTGGCCACGATGGTACTTCAGACCAGTGGAGAAAACAGTTTATTGGAAGAGTGCTTTGGAATATGGGAACCCTGAACTAAGGTCACACCTGGTCACTGTGTAAGGTGTATTGGACCCAGAAGTCTGGCCAATACCAGGTGGCCTCCAGCAGGGCCTAAACAATGCAAAAATGTGTGACCTATAGCCGTGCATGTTGCCTGATGCCCAGGTGGCTCGCCGGCTCCAAGGGGTGAGCAGGATATGTTTCCACACCATTCCAAAAAAGTTCATTCTGTGATTTTAGTTTCCCAGTATGCTGTTATTTTAATCACACTAGGAACAATTCCTGTTTTAACCTTTCATCCTCCTTGGAATGACAGCCACTTACCGTATATCACTCACCCATAGCAGTAAGCCTGAGCCCATAGCCTGCTGGCTGCTTTCGTCAGATGCTTGTCCTGTGTACAAGCTCCAGAACACAGGGAAGTGACACACTCATTACTAGGAATCCCCAAAGCACTTGTCAGATGTGGACGCACAGGGACCTGCAGAAAAGTACCCAGGTGTCAGCCATAATAACCTTTGAACAGTACGTCATTGTGTTTTCTTTCCACATTGCTGGTTGCCATATTTTATACCTTAATGACCAGAATGAAGTATATATAAAATGTCCCCTTGTGCTGCACGTCCTCCTTTCCCATGCCCAAAGCCGGTCCCACTGCCTGCCTTTCTGCTCTGCCTTCTCCTCTGGCTGTTCGCGTTATCCCGGTCCTGAGTCTTGGTTCTTTGGTCTTAGATTGGGGTTGCCTTTGTATTTGGATGAGCAGTTTTAAAGTCAGGCTGCCTAAGAGAAGTAGTCATTTCTTTGATAACTGGAGTGTTGCTTGCTACAAATCTTCAACCAGCAGTGCTGCATGGTATAGTGACACTCACTGAGACCCTGCTCCACTGCACTTGTTCACCAGATACATAGGGACACCTGCTGCAGGCTAGGCCCCAAGCCACAGCCTCTAAGCAGGTAGATGGCTGCTGTCTTCACCACCTGATGGAGGGACTCCAGGCCACCAAGCACTGGGAATGGGAGAGGAGCAAAGGATCTGTCCCCACATCCAGGGACTTGGGCTTTGTTATTTCTCTAAGTGTGCCCACTCCATGTACTACCCACCCCAACACACTGATTTTTATCTTACCAAAATACATTTATTTTAAATGAAACTATTTTGTTATCATAAATGAAAATACACCACACCATAGGTAAAAACAAGTATAGTGAACACCAGATAGAAATTAAAATCTAGCTGTGTGCTATTGCCTGTTTTCTCATTATTGGGGGGGGAGGGGGGAAGATGGCACTTACTCAATAGATGTCAAAGTCTTAATACCACAAATTCAGACTTGCAGGCAGAGCAACTAAAAGGCCCGTGTGAGGAGTTTTGAATCTTCCTTAATATGTTATCAGCACTGTTTAATGTCATGGCTTGCCACTGTGTAAAATCATTTTGCATTCAACCTAAAATAATTCATTTGCCAGTATAGTGCATACCTGTGATAGCCACGGTCTACATGGAGAGGACCCCTGAGACTAGTGAGAGGGACATGCACGGCAGGTCTCATGAGGACCAGGAGGGATGAGGAGGTACCTGGGGACCAACAGGAGGCCGGAAGCATAGCCAACCTTGGGCTGAAAGATAAGAGGCACAAACCTGAGTGTTACAGGGAATGTTGGGGTAGAAGCCACTGAGGAAGAGCCACAGTGTGTCTGGGCACCATTGCCCTGCAGCTCGCAAGGGGTACCTGTGCAGACTGTCCTGAATCCTAAGTGGAAGGTGGGGATGGAGGGAGTTCAGAGAGGGCAGACACATGGGCAGCTGACAGGGAGAGCAGGCATCCTTTCTGCCCTGTAGGAGATCTCATGTTCTTCCCTTCTAACTTTTAGTCTCCGTGAGCATCAACAACCTGTACCCGGGCTGTGAGAATGTGAGTGTGAGGAGTCGCAGCATGATGTTCGAGCCGGGCCTCACCAAGGGGATGCTGGAGGTGTTCGTGACCCCACCCCACCATCCGCACTGCTCGGCTGATGACCAGTCCACCAAGGCCATCGACATCCAGAATGCTTATTTAAATGGTATGCCCTACCTGCCCCAAGAAGGACCTCAGGTTCCTTTAACAGGGCTCCAAGTCATTTCCCCAAGGAAACTTGTCCCAGACAGTGTATGCCACATTCAGGAAAGTATCCAACAAAAACTGGTACTGAGAGTGATCCAGGACTGAAATGTAGCTGGCCAATGCCCTAAAATGTAAAGCTAAACACTAGGGTGTCATCACCTAACAAAGCATGTGACACAAGGTATGTGCTCAATCCATGACCAGTGAACATATTAACACATTTTAAAGGTAGAATCGCACATCAGCTTACATGAAAAATCGCATAAAGTACCCACGAGTACTTTGTTGGGTCAAGTAAGACAAAGATTATTATTAAATATAGTAGAGTCATAGCTAATTCTGTGATATAGATGTAGGCAATTCTTTTTCTAGAGACAAAAATTTAAATGTGTGCTTTCTTCTCAAGCACTTCCAAGGGGATGAAGCTTTAAGTCTTCCCAAGGAAGATTTTCCTTACCCAGCAAACCAGGACATCCTCTGTGCAAAGCTCCTGCCAATCCTAAAACCCTAGAACAAGAGTTCTCTACTTTGTTGGGATGGAGCTTAGAGCCAAAGATCAGACTTTGAGGATTTGAGTTAAACACCTAGACTCTATCCTGAAACCTCCCCTAAATCATGCTGTGGCCTAGGACAACTTACATATTTTCCTTGAGACTCAGTGTCTGCATCTGTAAAATGGGGCTATGTTGGTTCTTTTTCTGTTGTTCTAAGAAATACCGGAGGCCGAATACATTGTAAAGAGAAGAGGTTTACTTCGCTCAGTCTTGTTGGCTGGTAGCTTCATCACCGTAGCCTGTGGTGAGGTCCCCCTCACTGTGTCACTTCATGGCAATGGCGTTGCGATGGGGGCATGTGCAGAAAAGAGCCGTCACGTAGTAAGACAGGAAGCCAGGCACAGAGGAGGAGTGGCCTCAATCTCTGTCCTCCCCCATTTCTCACTAGTGTGTATCTGTGATCCACCACGGTCACATTAAACTTGAGAATTTTGTGCACATATGGCAACAGCTTCACATTCCCTCCCCCTTTCTGACCCTCCCCAGCCCCTCCTTCATCTCCCTGGCCCCCTGCCCCTGACTCCCAACGTCTCAGTTACTTGACTCTGCTATTTATTTACACTTTGTTTTCTCATATTAGAGAAATTATGTGGTATTTCAGAGCCTTGATCTTTTACAACAGTTCACTTCAGTGGGAAAGAACTTTCCAAGAACCCACCATTCTTTGTTTGGAGGGCAGTGTCTCAGTGACCTAATCACCTCATACTTAGCACCATCTCTTAAAAGTTCCGACACCTCTTAATATGCCTGCCTGGTAAACCAAGCCTTCCGCACATGAATCCTTGGGAGACCAATCACACCCAACGTGTAGCATTCCATACTTGTTCCCTATGTTCATGTCCTCCTCACGATGCAAAATGGAATCATTCTGTCCATCCTCACGAATTCCAAAGTCTGGCCTCATTCCAGGATGACTCCAGGTTCAAGTCCAGAGAGTCATCTCAGATTTAAGTAACAGTCCTTAAGTTAAGGTAACTTGTAAAAGTCAAAAAACAAGTTATTTTGAAGATACAGTGGGCAGATAGACATAATACATTTGTGTTCTAAAAGGAAGTCATAGGAAGTAGAAGAGTAGTCAGCCCAAAGCAAGACTGAAATTTCTTCTGCCGCATATCCTAGATCCCTACACTTAAATTCTATCTTTTCTAAATCTCTGGGAGCTTAAAAATAGGTTTTCTGGTGTTTTGTTTTTGGTTTTGGTTTTGGTTTTTGTTGTTGTTGTTGTTGTTGTTGTTGATGTTGTTGGTGTTGTTGGGTTTCTTTTGCTATTTTAATAAAGGATGGCCTTTTCTCCTACTTCTAGTCCTAGTCTCTTTATCTTCCAAGCCCCAGCCAGAATCATGTATCATGTTCTTCCTAGATAGATCTAGGCTTCTTCTAGTCTGTTCCTGTAAAATTTTCCAGTCTTTGCTCATTTCACAGGTCTAAAGCCAATTCTGCATTTTTAGAGATAGTTACAAAAATGTCCCCAGTCCTCAATACTAGTTTCCTATGTTACTCCATTTTCGGTTCCTAATCAAAATATTTTATGCTGGGTACTTTATGAAGAAAAGAGTTTTATTTGGCTTTCATTTTGGAGACCAAAAATATCCAGGATCGAGTGGCCTCGTCAGTTCTGCCTGTGGGAAGAGCCCTTTGGCTGTGCTATAGCATGGCATGTATTCTGAAAGGGACATGACAGATGGCACCATGGCAGGAATGCTTGGAATGGAGGTAAGTCACATGATGAGAAGGGAAGCTGGGCTCCAGTGAGGGCTCACTGTTGCACGTTCCTAATTACCCACTTTCACAGAAACTGACTTAAGCATACCAGCATTATTTCCCTCAGAAGGCAGTTTCCAGGGACTAACCACACTCTATATCCTCCACTTTGCAAATATTCCATAACCTCCTAATGCTACCACAGTGGGTAGCAAGTGCCAGCACATAAATCCTTGGGAAACACACCACATCCATTCTACAGCAAGGGCCAATAACCTCATAAAGATGCTGGAAGAAAGTTGGGAGCTGATGTGTATTAAAGGGCCTGGTTATAGTGTCCAGCAGAAAATAGCAGCTGGGGTCATCTTCATGTATGACCTTGTGTAAGCCAGCTTTCTACCACTGTGCCCAAATACCTGAAGAAGAATATTTAGAGGATGAATGGTTTATTTCGGCTCATGGCTTTAGAGGTTTCAGTCCCTGTTCAGTTTTAGCTCTGTGGCAAGGCAAAGACATCATAACAGCACCATGTACTAGAACAAAGCTGCTTGCCTCATGACATCCGGGTAAAGGAAGATAAAAGAGCCTAAAGGAAGGAGCTGGGGACAAGATACAGCTCCCAAGATCACACTCCCAAGGTCCACCTGCTTCAACATATATGAGAATTGCCTGGAGGGTTTTGACAGTGCAGGCCGCTGGCTCCCACAGGGCTCCAAGTTACTAGGTTTAAAGTTCCCGAGAGATACTAATGCTACTGTTCTGGTTGTCGCTTCTTTAAGAACCCCTGCCCTGAAGACCAAAATTGAAGGGGAAGCTTGTTCTTAAGCCTTACTATTCCAGCCCTCACCTACCTGTTCATAGTTCTGCCCCTACTCTAAACCAGGGCTTCAGAGCTCCAAAGGGCCTACTTCTGTGTTGGAGAACTTTCTGCAGTACACCTGTGTGTGGCCACCCCTGTGCTCCAAGAGGAGACGTGGATGGGCTTTTCTATAACATAGAATAATGTTTCACTGCAATGTTTTTGGCCCAAAATGAGCACGGAGGGGAACCATTTGGAGAACACCCTCTCCAGTCTTACAGCACCCTTCTAAGCATCCCCAGAGGTCTGGGGTAAGTGGCCCTGTCTCAGTGAGATTTGGTAGAGTGGAAGTAGAGGGATGCAGCTGCCCTCTACCAGGCCTCTTCACCTTAGAATCAGCAGGTTGAATCCTCTAAAAACTGAGCTAAAATAAAACTTTTCCTTTTGTGTTGTGAGTATCAGGTATTTTGACCCACTGATGGGAAACTGATTAATCCAGAGATTTGATAGGAGAAGTGGGGCTGTTGTGACTGTTACCTATGTGGCTTAGAAACCTTTGGAAATAAGTAATGGAAGGAGTTAGAGAAGTTTGGAGATGTGGACCTTAGAGTGTTGTGAGCAGTAACTAATGGGTGTAATAGTCAGAGTGCATTCAGACTGCTGCTGGGAAGCAGACTGTAAAGACCAGACCAGGCACAGGAAGTTTCAGTGGGAAGCAGGAATTCCATTAGCAGTTGGACCAGAGGCTGCAAATGTTACACTCTGGCAGCAAAAAATTGGCTGTATTCTCCCCATGTCCCGAGACTTTATGAAGAGGACTGGGTTTAAGATACGTCTGGCGTAAGACGTTCCAAAGCAGCCACCTTTCAGGCTTTGGCATGGTACTGCCAGCTGCTTTTTGCCCGATTTATGGTGAGGATTCAGAACAAAACATGACACCCAAGGATGTGAAGTGTGGCCAGAAAGGAGAAGTGCCTGTGAAGTTGGGGCAAAGGAGCGTTTAGCTGCTGAAAGTATATCATTAAAAAGAAGCTAAGTAGTTTGTATAAGAAAAAGAAGAAAGATACACTAAGTGCATCTGGCAGTCAGCAAGACCCTGCCTGTCACAGCTCCAGGGGGCTAAGCTGTAAGTAAGACGTTTGATAAAGGAGTTCTTGGAATGTCTGGTTCTTCAGGGCAGCCATGAAAGCACTCAGGAGCTACTAAGGCTGGCTTCCGTGGGGGCATCTGGCATCTGTTCACACCAGCCAGCAGCCACCCTTGGCCTCATCTGCATTATACTGGTCTTTTAGTTATGCAGGATGCAAAGGTTACAGGGTCAGAGACTTGCCAGGTTTCAGAGAAAGGTGAGGGAGGCCAGGGCATTTACACTTAAGAGGACAGTATGTGAAGCTATCAGAGTGAATCAGAAGCAGAAGGTGAAACATCGAATGGTCTCTCTGATATGAGAAACACAGATCACAACTATCTCATGGAACTTAAAGTGAAAAACAAGGTGAACCAGGGAGGTAGGGTGGGGAGGGATGGAGGGGTGGCTAGGGGGAGAGAAATGGAGAGCAGGAAAATCCTTGTCACCTTGACAAGATACATAGGTGCACAAAATGCGCAACTTCTTTGTAAACCTTAGATTTTGCACTTATACATGTCAATAAAATGGGGGGGAGGGGGAAGAGTGAAACAAAAAATGCAGTGGAAACGCTAATATGTTGGAGATGCCAGGAACGTGGATTGTGTACTAGAAAAAGCATAGGCAGAGAATGGAGCCAGATCTGTGCAAGGCCATAGGCAGGGCTGGCCAGTCCCCTTAGAGCGCACATCTTGCCACAGTCTTCCTCGGGTGCTATAAGCAGAGTCATCCTGTTTTTGCCCTGCCAGGTTTTGGTCTTGCGTTGCTTCAGTTTCTGTCTACTCCTGCACTCTTCCCTTTGGAAATACCATGTGGTGTTGTATGTCTGAATAATTTATTTATTTTTTTAATAGGAGATCACATGTAAGAGTCTGCTTTGAGTGTTAGAAGAGACTTTGGACTTCCACATTTTAGCATGCTGGAACTATAAAACTCCAGCAACTCTTAGAAATAAACTAAGTACATTTTGCATAATGAGGAAGAGCATGAGTCTTTCGGGAGCTAGGAGCAGAATGTTATGGTTTACAGCTAAACCATTCCTTAAAAATGTCGCATTTGAAGTGGGGACCGGGTTAGATGGGCCAGGCCACTTAGTTGGGGGCTATTTGCTCTCTGGCTCCTTCCTTCTCATTGTGCTTCCTGGATGCCATAGATTGAGCAGCTGTGCTACACCAGGCCCTTTCACCAGGGCCTTTCTGTCTTTGACCAAGGCAACTAGGTGCTCCATTTCCTAAAAACTTTGAGCTAAAATAAAACACTCCTCCTTTAAGTTGAGGGTGTCAAATGCTTTATCCCAAGAATGGGAAAGCAACTGACATAACACAGATGTAGCTATAGATAATCGTCGAAATTATTTAGGAAGTGAGGCAGGTGTTGTTGACGCCAAGAAACTCACATGGGCATTCATGACACAGATGTGTACGTATAGCATATTTGGATCTGTTCTTGAGTTGGTGTGCATGTACACAGGGAAATGCCATCAATATCCTGGCCTGTACAGAATCCCAAGAGTGCTAAGAAAAACGATCATGTCTCATGATGGTATGATGGTAATCTTTTTCTTTTCTTTTCTTTTCTTTTTCTGTAGGAGTTGGCGATTTCAGTGTATGGGAATTCTCTGGAAATCCTGTGTACTTCTGTTGCTATGATTATTTTGCTGCAAATGATCCCACATCGATCCATGTCATTGTATTTAGTCTTGAAGAACCCTATGAGATCCAGCTGAACCAAGTGATTTTTTGGCTCAGTTTTCTGAAGTCTCTGGTCCCTGTCGAGGAACCCATAGGTGAGCTGAGCCTCTGGGTGAGCAACTGACCTTCCTGTTCTGCTGCTGCTGTTGCTCCCCACCTTGTTTAGGGCCACAGCCACAGCCTTAGCCGTGCCCTGTGCTTCGTGTTGAAGCTGTGGTTTCTTCCCACTTCTTTCCACTGGGAGACCCCACTTTGGGGAGTTTCCTGGAACTCAGCCAGGTGTTGCGCTCTGTGAGTTTTTGTCCCAGGATCACACATCTTTGCGTCAACGAATCCTGATCCATTTCTGAGAGTTCTTTATCACTTCACATTACACTTTAGAGCCATGAGTGTTTTTGCTGTGTAGAAAGTGAAATCCGCCTTTGAGAGCTGCAGCTCCTTTCACCAGAAGCGTGCAATTCATTCAGCTAGTCCTTCAAACACTGGAGAAAAAGGACCAGATGGCCTGACTGGCATCCTGACTTTATTCCTAACAGAGAGAAGAACATAGAAAATGATCATTTTCTGCTCTTGATATGTAATAGGAGAAGCAGCCTTCCCTGGAAGAATGCAATACTCAGCAGTGATGGGGTTTTTGTTTGTTTGTTTGTTTTGTTTGCTCCCCATTCTTCTCTCCAGGAAGGCATGGAATAATAAAGTAACTAGGGTCTAATCCCTCAGGGTGTGGCGGTTCCGTTTTTCTCTTCCCTTTGTCCTGTTTTCCTTTCAGGCGTTACTCTAAGTGCGAGCTGCTCTCTGAGCAGATCTCAGGCAGCCTCTCTTTGGGCCTAGCGGCTGCATGCAGAGGACTTTCTTTGGTCCTGTGAAGAGCGTCTATGTTTCTGGAGGTTGAATCTTCCCCAGTGCAGCACGTGTGTTGTCATAAACGCCTGAGAAGCTGACTTGTGCTGCAGGTAGACCCGTCCACTGCTGAGATCCTTTTTGAAGCCTGAAAAGGGACTTGTCTGTTGTTAGCCAGGCCTGGAGCCATCAGGGGAATTACATCATGCAGCGAGCAGGGCCCTCAAGTCTGTGAGCAGGCTACACACTACCTGGGCACAAGGCCAAGGGCACCCACCTTCTGACAGTTCTTTCTCTGTTCCCAGCCTTTGGTGGAAAGCTGAAGAACCCACTCCGAGTAGTCCTGGTGGCCACCCATGCTGACCTCATGAATGTCCCTCGTCCAGCTGGAGGCGAGTTTGGATATGACAAAGACACGTCATTGCTGAAAGAGATCAAGAACCGGTGAGGGCACCTGCTAGTTTTCAAAAACCCAGGGAGCCTCCTATTCCAGGGGGCTGGATTGAGGGTATAAAAGTACATTGATTCCTGGGACCAGATAGAGGAATAGAAGGCCTTTCTTTCATGTTTGGTCTTTTTACTCATTATTTTTGCTTAAGTGAGAAATATCCTTTATAAGAAACCAAATAGAGACAAAGAACAGGTAGCAAAAGGTATCCAGCCCTGACACTGCTTTCCTCCTTCCCAGCACCCTGTCAGAAGAGACTTCTGGTAATTGCTCCTGTCTCTCTCTCTCTCTCTCTCCCTCCCTCCCTCCCCTTCCCTCTCCCCTTCCCTCTCTTTCTCTCCCTCTTTCCCTCTCTCCCTCTCTCTTTCTGTCTCTTCTGATTATCTCTGTATAGCACTAATCAGTGATTCTCAATGAACAAGTTGCAACCCAGCAGTTGGCCATGATGTTACTTAACAGGTCATGACTCATTCTTTTTATAAGAAGGGATGGACCAAAACAAAAGAGAATAAATGAGATGAAGTATTATTTTGTAAATTTCTTGTTTATAAAGTTTGGATTTGCAAAGGTTCAGAGGCAAAAACAACTTTTTGCTCAGAGTCTATGTTAGTCTTTTTTTTCCATTCCTATAATTAAATGCCTGAAGCTGTATACAGATGGGATCACGGTGAGAGCACCTGTGAGAGGAGAGAGCACGAGCTGGAACAAGAGGCCAGACAGAGATTCGGGGGTCACACTGCCTCTTTTATAACAACCCTCTATGAGGACTAACTGGGACTCTGTAGAAACTACGTTAATTGCTTCAAAGAGCAGCACCCAAATGACTGTGAGAATCGAGTCTCAAACACCTGTGCCCTTGGGAGGCAAACTACTTCTGAGCCAGGCATTCTTAAAAAAAAAAAAAAAAAAAAAAAAAAAACAATGTTGAACGTGTAGCTCTATGTGTTAGGAACTTCAGTTTTTATCATTTGGAGACACATATCCTCTGTCTGTCTTTTTAATATAAAAATGAGGGGTTTTTTTGTGTATTTTCGAGTCAGTGGTGTAACTTCGGCATCCTACTTCTATCCTTAGTCTCCTGTAACATCTTTTCTCCTCTCTTGCACAGTGAGGGCATGGCCTCCCTCACCTGCTCCGGAGTAGCTGACACCTCATACTGTGTTCCTGCCGCTGGGTGGAGGCCCACAGGTCCTGTGTATGACTGGGAATGTATGATGATTCCCCACGTCTCAGCACTCATAGGGTCAGACAGAGTCTATCAAAGAGCGGGGACACCGACACCTCTGAAGGTCCTCCGGGGCCAGTTGCAGTCCTGGCCCCTGTGCGGGAAGAATTGGATTGATTCACAGCCTTTGTGGCTCCTTTTCTTACCATAGGTTTGGGAATGATCTTCACATTTCAAATAAACTGTTTGTGCTGGATGCTGGCGCGTCTGGATCTAAGGACATAAAGGTACTTCGGAACCACCTCCAAGAGATTCGGAGTCAGATTGTCTCGGTGAGTCTCGATCTGATCTTTGCTGTCACCAGCAGTGACAGCAAACTGGCTTTTTGTGTTTGTTTGATTTGTTTTTTAAGGGACAGCTTCACAGTAGGGCCTGAGACTGAGAGGCTGCATAGATACGCTGTTACCCTAGTGGCCAGG
Source organism: Ctenodactylus gundi (assembly GCA_004027205.1). NCBI lineage: Eukaryota > Metazoa > Chordata > Mammalia > Rodentia > Ctenodactylidae > Ctenodactylus > Ctenodactylus gundi. Next base: position 317,854 of record PVKB01002121.1, read on the forward strand.
GGTGAGTCAGGAAGAGAGAGAAACAAGAAATGATAGGGGGTGGAACTGAGAAGTTAAATTGTTGGGAATGAGAAAACATTGATTGATTGACTTTATAATCTAAAAACGGTGTTCTGAAGACTCACCATCTGTTTACGCAGGCACATAGTGCCGAGAAGCCGAAACATTTACCCTTGCATTGGGTAAATGGATTGTGCCTAAAGGCATTGAGCACACCAGCACTTCACTAGCAAAGTGCCA
>PVKB01002122.1:0-317610 GCA_004027205.1 Ctenodactylus gundi
CGGCGCGGAGGGAGGAAGTGGGGGTGGGGGCCGGGGCGGAGCGAGCGAAGGGGGCGGGGGTCGCCGCGGTGGGGGAGGGGCGCGAGGGGCGCGAGGTGAAGTTCGGAGCGCGGCCGGCGCGGGCGCGGGCGCCGGCTGGGGGCGCCGGGATGCGCGCCGCGGGGCCGGCGAGGCCAAGGCGGGCATGCCAGAGAGTTTCCCGGGCGAGCGCGGGTGAGCGAGGGCGCGGGCGCGGGGCGGCCGGGGAGTTAGGGGGTTCCGAGCGGAGGGCTGGCTGGGGGCCGGACGTGTGCACGGCCCGGGCGGGGGAGCCAGGTGGCCGCGAGCGCGCGAGAGCCGGGCGTGGGTGTGTGTGGGGGTGTGTGCCCCCTTCCAGTCGCCGGGTCACATCTACTCCTGTCCTTTTCTTCAAGATGGAGGGCCTGGACTTTTGACTGCTGTCCTTATACCCCCCGGGAGGGTTAGTGACCCTGTCCTGTTTGGAAGACCCGTGCTGCGCTCTTCCCTTTATGTGTAATTACGGTTGGATCATCTCTGTGCTTTGCTCAGATTCTCCTTCCTCCCTCTGGGGTTGAGGAGGAGGAGACACATCTGACCAATTAATGTGTGTTTGTGAAACAGGAGCAGCAAACAGTCATTTCAGCTTCTAGGAATTAGGCTCACACAGGGTGGAGAGATCAGAGCCCTTCAGGGGGAATATTTCTGAACAAATCACACATGATTAAATTCTCTCAGAAACAGCTTTCTCCCTAAAACGAGAGTGGGAAAGATGGGGGTGTGTGGTGTGTGTGCGCGTGTGTGTGTGGTGTGTGTGTGTGTGTGTAAGCCTGTCTGTTTTCAGCCATGTGTCCCGAGCCCCGGGGGTTGAGGAGAGTCCCCACAGGCCTCTCTTTTCTGTGTTAGGCTTTGCTCTGCAGCCTTGAGTTAATTTCACCCCTGCTGCTTTGTCTTGGGGGAGGGAGTGCTGGTTTAGGCTGTTGTGAGGAGATGACTGTTCTGCTGCCACACACAATAGTCGTGTCATTTTATCGGGAGTGCTACCCCAGGGCTGAGAACTGCTGCAGCAGAGATAAATCGGTCCCTCTCACCCGCCTATTGTGTACACAGTGAAGGTCATAGGTTCAAGTCTTGTCTGAGAGCTTTGGATAGGCTCCATCTCCCAGACTCCTCAGTGCCATTTTCTTCCTTTTCCAGACTGGGGCTTGCCATTGGAGGAGGCCAGACAGAATGGCTCTTCTTTTTGAGTGAGGAACAATGCAGAGCTCATTGGCACACATTTTTCAGAAGAATAGGGGATGCCAGCCATGTTGTGCCTGCCTCTTTGGTTAGCCTGTGCTAAGTTGTGGAGGAATAGTGTCTGGGACACTGAGCCCAATGTTTGTGCCAGACCTTTAGGGAAGAAGGCTGGAAGGGGAGATTTTTACTCTCGCTTGAACCATCATATTTATTTATTTATTTTTAAATAAGGAGCACTCATGCAGTGATTTTTTTTTTTTTTTTCATTTAAGGGCAGATGCTCAAATGAGTTGTTGCCACAAGGGAGGGGAGGCCTGTGTGATCGGCCTAAAGTTGGTAGGTTTTTCATTTAGGAATACCACTGAAAACCTGTGCAGGGTTAAGACAGGAACTCATATACCAACTACCTTTTTAAATGGTGACTTCCTGGTCAATAATAATTGCACAACAAAAACCTCACACAATTTGCCTATCCGGACAAGCTGTGAAAACAAAGCAGCTTTCCTTTGTAATTTATGTTAGCTGTAAGGAAAGATGACTTGCTCATCGTGTGGGAAGTCCTTATTTGCTTCTGTATGAGGGAGAAACTTGCCAAGGAGACAAACATTAAAAATATCATTTAGGTCATGGGAATTATTAATGGAAGGATTCCTGTCCTCGGAATATTTAAGTAGTATTAGGTTAGTTTTACACTACCGCTGGTTTTGTAAAAATTATTTGAGGTTAAAAAAGAGATTTTAATTTAGGAGTTTAAAGAAACTTTTCTGTAATAACAAATGAGAAATAAAACATTGCGAGAGGGGAATTGTAAACAGTGCAGGTCACACCATAGCCAGCCAACCATTTCCATAGTGTACCACTGAATAGGAGCATTAGCCTTTGCTTTTTTTTTTTTTTTTTCTTTGAGACAGGGTCTCATTTTGTAGTCCAGTCTGATCCTAAACTTACTGTGTAGCCCTCGAAGTCATGGTAGTTCTGCCTCAGCCTCCCAAGTGCTGAGATTACAGACATGGGCCACCCCACCCAGTTTTTGCAGTGCTGGATACTGGGAAATCAAACTGAGCAAGCTTTCTAACCCCTCTACTCTTCCTCCAATCCCATAGCCTTTGTTTTTGGGCAAAGGTCATTCTGAGGCAGTGAGTCTTGACTGTTATGCCTCTCTGTCCTTTCATTTAATGGAGGTTCTTAACATGATGTCCTGCCACTCAGGTGTTGTTGGACTTTTGATAGGAGGGATTAAGACATCCTGACCGTTCCATTTTTTTTCCCTTAGGTCTTTAGACTGTTTCCAACTCTTATGTACTTGGTCTCTGAGTGAAGCCTCGGTTGAGCCCAGTGCTTTTTGTTTGGGGACAATTAGCATTTATTTCTGGGTGCTGTCAGGTGACAGTGAAGGCAGAAGTCCTTCGTGGCTCAGAGTTGAGCCCTTGCCACAGGGGTCAACCCTGTCTTCTGACTCTGTCTTCCAGAGAGCACTTTGCTTTCCCCAGCTTCTTGGTAAGAAGTGTTTCCTTGTGAGAGGTGTAGATAGCCAAACAGATTAGTGCTTATTTTGTGTGTGGATATGGAAGCATAATTTTGGCTCCTGGTAGTAATTATGTTGCAATTAGCATATAGCAACTAAATGACTGGAACAGGATAATTTGTTGAGGGGTTTACTGATTGCTCTGTCAAGTGGAAGTGCCACTCCTTATTTATTTGACTCCCTACACTGCTGCCTGAGTTCAGGCATGGAAACCAGATACTGGAATGTTTGTTCTCCAGAAGTTCCCACTCTGCCTTCACTCTCTCTCTTATTCTTCTTTGCTAGGGACCTTAGTACTTTTACTGCCACGTTGTCCTGCTCCAAAGGTAGCTAGGCAATTGTTATTTCCAGTGTGGAAAGCTGGTGTGATGGTAATACTGCCTGGCTGATGGCGATACTCGGAGATAAGCAAGTTTTCTTCTCAGCAGCTTAGTTTTCACTTCTAGTTTATTTTCAAGAATCAGTTTTCCTTTAAAAACAAATAGGAGACTATACAATATACACAGAGTGTATTATATATGCGTCCACAAAACCTCTCAGAAAAGAGTTGGTTGCGACAGACAAAAATGAAGATGGGTGATGCTGATTGGCAGGTTCTGGGTCCACTAAGTGTCACTGAAGGAGAACAGGTAATTCGCCGCAACACCTGCCTAGCAAGGCATGTGGAATTGGCAGCAGCTGTGCAGCTGAAGAGGGATTATTGAGCAGGTGGTTGAAGAATCACATGCCACAGTGACAAGAAAATACTTGGTCCTCTGTGGTTTAGGTTCAGTTCATATGTGTGAAATTGCACTTTGTTTCACATTTCTTAATGCCTATTGCTGAATTTGTTAGTGAGATGATAATGGAATAGAGAGAAAAGGAGGCTCTTGTGTGTCTTTCTTTTAGGTTCCTGAGTAGCATGCCCTACACATGGCCCGACATGGCCCTATTGAGTTGCGGGGCATTTTGGCTTTATGCCCTATTGAATGGAAAGGAAATAGTGGTAATTCAGTGTTTCTAGTACTTGTTTATTAGAGGGAAATGGAAAACAGAAAATCTTTGCTTTTAGTGTGGTGAAAAAATTTAGCTCACTGGGAGGATGCCCAGAAGGTTTTATGCAGCGGATATAATTGACTTTTTGTACTAGGTCTACCTGATGTGTCTTACTGAAGAAATTTGCATGTGTTTTGGTTTTCTGAAGGCAATTCTTCACGTGAAATGTACGTCTCTTCAGTATTGTTTGTTGATTTAATTTTTCCCAGCATCTTTGTAACTTTTTTCCCTGACATTAAAATCATTGACATCACTTGTCAGAACCAAATTATCACCAGAGGGCAAAATTACGTTAAGAATTATCCCTGCTAATGGGCTGGAGGAATGGCACAGTGGTTAAAGTGCTTGCCTTGCAAGTGTAAGTCCCAGCGTTTAATTCCCCAGCACCACATAAAGCTGGGGTGCCTATAATCCCAGCACTGGGAGGCTGAGGCAGGAGGATTTTCCTGAGTCCAAGGCCAATGTGGGCTACACATTGAGTCCAGGACCCCCTTGGGCTACAGAACAAGACTGTTTCAAAAAAAAATTATCTCTGCTAAATACTTATCTTAAAAATAAGTTGTATTTCCTCCAACTTGAAAGATGACTATATTTTAAGATTTTCTGAAAAATTCCAGATTTTTCTTTGAGTTACTATTACCTTGTGTTAATATAGTTTTTCCTTTCACTTTTATGCTACTGCAGTAGGATTAGTATAAAATGTAAAATTAATAAGTATGTAAGTTAATGTTTATTTTCTGATCTTTTTAGTGCTCATTCTCTATATTAAACCACAGGCTTTGTGCCACACACACACACCCACACACACGCACGCACGCACGCACGCACGCACGCACTCACGCGCGCGGAACTCACAAGGTAAGGTATTAATTAACAGTTGGTTGAAGGGAATTACATCATTCTGTTTTAGAGTTCAAGAATCCCTTTTTCTCCAGCCCAAGTGGAGTGAAGGCTCTGAACTTTTTGTCAGAGCAAGAGACAGATTTGAGGGGAGATGAGACAGTGATTCTGAGGTCCTGGGTCTTGGAACACTGCGCAGACAGGGGCATTTGTAAGATCTTTTCCAGTCTGGCTTGTAACCAGCCATTAAGTGGTAGCCTAGTGGTAGCAGTTAATTGTTTTGTATTTACTTCTGAGGAAGATTATAAACTTCTTCATTTTTTTTTCATATAAAGTAGTCACAGCTTTTTGTTTGTTTTATTTAAACTATTCACAGACCACCATATCCTTTCCTGGGATCCTGAGTCGTGTGCTTCCCCGTGCTCCTCCCCTTCCCCCATCTCCCACCCCAGTTCTCTGCTCTGAAATCTTCAGCAGCTTGGAAACACAATAATCACTGCAGCTATTATAGGCACAACCCAGATTCTCCACCTCCTTCCCTGTCACCCTTTCTGTCTTCTTTCCCCGTTCCGATTGCTCTAGCAGCAGGAGTTGAACTGCAGTCTCATGAGCACAGTCAGATCTATGAATGAGCTTTATATCTTGTCAAGGCAGAACTCCAGATCCAGCAGGGCTGATGTTTCATGGTTCTCTTGCTGTTTGTTCTTGGATCAGAGTCTCAGAGTAGATGACAAATTCCTGTTAGGTCATATCTCGTCCATCACTCAGGGTCAAACCAAGAGGTTTTCTCTTGTCTCTGTGAGAATTTTTTCTTCCTTCTTTATGCAAATGAGAGCTATCCGATGCCAGGCAAGCTCTGAAACTGCCTTTTTATTGTGCTCACTAGTCATTATTGTCTGGCCAACTTTCTTGGGTTTTTATTCTTACTCCATTTTCAGAATTACTTGTTCTCAGCAGTGTCTCCACCCCTTCGACTTCAGTCTTTTCTTCTTGATTGTTGGCATCACATGTGTGTCTTCCTGTTGTACCATTAATGTACATATGCCAGAAGTACCAGTTTTAAGTCTTGTGCCACAGGGTCATTGTGGCCTCTTTCAGAACAACATTTGATGGAAGCAGAGGGGACACAATCTGGCATGTGGTAATAAAATGCCTCAGAAATTATGTGCCAGGTTGCACCCCTTACACCTTTTTATTTATGACATATGCTGCTGCTTTTATTGAAATTGGGAATACTTATTGTTCTAATACTTTGTTCTCTTTATGGGGAAGAATTTTATTTATTTATGTATTTATGCTGGAAATTGATTGAATCCAGGATCTTATGCATGCTAGGCAATTGCTCTACCACGGAATTAGAGCACCAGCCAGGATGAATTTTATTTCTGTGTAACTTATTTTCATTGAAAAGATATTGTATGAGATAGTAGTGTTATGATTTCTCTTTAGTAAAACTTGCCCTTTTATTTTTTGAGAAAGAGTCTCGCTCTGTATCACAGGGTGGTCCTGAACTCACTGGTGTAGCCCAGGCTGGCCTTGGACTCAGGACAATCCTCCTGCCTCAGCCTCCCAAGTGCCAGGCTTACAAGTGTGTGCCACCACACCCAGCTTTATGTAGTGCTGGGGAATTGAACTCAGGGCCTTGAGCTTGCGCTTTAACTCCTCTGCCATTCCTCCAGCCCTCTTTAGTAAAACTTTTTTAAAGCATGGAGTTCAGTAACAGGGTCACAAAAACAGAGTTCTGGTCATAGCTATGCCTCTTGACTAGCATGTGACCTTGTGGAAGTCACTCCTTTGTTTTCACTTTCTGTATCTGTAAAATGAGCACTTTGGACAGGAAGATCTCTAAGATTTCATTTAGTTGTAGCATTTCTAATGATTTGAAAATAGTAATGGAAGAACAGTAAAAATGGTTTATGTAAGTGAGCAGTTTTTTATTGGTGTCACAAGTGTAGACAGTGTTGAGAAAGGCTGATTAGTACAGCATTAGTTCCCTAGAATTAAACTCCTGCTCCTCTCCAATACATTTGGAAAGCTGTGCTGCTTACCCTGCCACCTATTGTTTTGGAGTGTCTTGTACTCTCATTCTGCAAGCTCACCAGGTTGCAACATAGCTTTTTCTAGTATGCTGAAGACTTAAGAGTGGGAAACAGAAAGCTACAAAAAAGAACCTCAACTTGAGGAAATCATATCTGCAAAGATTTGCCAGTTGTCAGTAAGATGTGACTACCACCAGAAAGTCAAGAATGTAATAACCTCTCTGTCCTGTTTACTTTTGCTGGGGATTGAACCCAATACCTGCTACATGCTAGCCAGGTCCTCTACCACTGAGCTACATCCCCAGCCTTTTTAAATTTTCATTTTGAGGATCTTACCAAGTTGCTGGCCTGCCCTTGAACAGTCCTCCTATTTCAGCCTCTGGATGGTTGGAATTTAGGTGTGTGCCACTGTGCCCAGTGAATAATTTCTGATATCTGAATCTTGGAACTTAAGCGAACTGTAGGTTCTACATTTTTCGGGTTTTAGCCAGTCAGTGGAAACCTTGCATTTAGTTAACTTGGAACTGAAAATGAATTGCCCACAGTGGGTTTTTTTGTTTGTTTGTGCTGGGAATCAAACCCAGGGCCTTGCAGTGAGCTACTTCCCCAGCCCTCAGTCTTTTTAACAGTGCTGGGGATAAAATTCCAAGTCTTGTGCGTGCCATATAAGTGTTTTACCGGAGCTATGCCCTTCCCTTCCCTCCCCCTAATAAGCACTTTTAAGAGATAAAATTGTATAACCAAGTTGTTAATCCTCCAAACTTGAATGTTTTTTCTTTTTCGCTTTTCTTTTTCTTTATTTGAGACAGAGTCTCGCTCTGTAGCCCAGGCTTGTCCTGAACTCACTGGTGTAGCCTGGGCTGGCCTTGTACCCAGGACAATCCGCCTGCCTTAGCCTACCAGTGCTGGGATTACAGGTGTGTGCCGCCACACCCAGCTTTATATGGTGCTGGGGAATCGAACTCAGAGCTTTGTACTTGCAAGGCAAGCACTTTAACTGCTGTGCCATTTCTCCAGCCCCAAATTTGAGTTTTTATAGGCATTTTCCTATTTTTATGTTGGAAACTTCCAATAGCTATTAATTAAATGTTAGGAGGACCATGGTCTTTGAGTCACATGTTGTTAGTATAGGAAAATCACATGTTCAGTCTGCTTTTGAACACTGGAAGTAGAATTCACTGTTTTTATTTTTTACATTAAAAAAATTTTTTTTGCTTGAAGAAGCATTTATGTGCCAGGATTTGTGTGGACACACATTGTCATTTCTCCTGGGTGCATGCCAGGAGCAGAAGTATGTGGCCCCATGGTCACTGTGGTTTATCCTTTACAGGGCCTGCCAGAGTGCTTGCACATGTACACCAGAGATGCACAGGAGTTCCTGTTTTTCCTCATTTTCCCCAGTATGCATCTGTTACTGCATGTTGTTTTGATTGCAGCCGTCCAAGAGGCAGTGGAGTGGGGTTGAGAATTCATTGTTTTTAAATTTGCACTAAAAACATCCATTGGTATGGAATAGGTAGGTGGAACTATTGTTTGTTTTGGATTTATGAAAAGTCCTGTGAGTACTTTGCATTATTCCCAGCCATCTGCGTAGCACATTACTAATTTTCAGGTAATCTAAACATTATTTTGGGAAGTGCTCCACTTGAAGGTGAGATTTTAGAAAGATTTACTTTAGGAATGTGAGCAGTTTTTGTGGGTGGGCTAAAAAAAGTGTCAAATGGAATATGGGGGGATTAGATTGGCAAGTGGCCAGAGTAGATGCCGCAATAACCTTTGGAAATCAGATCACAGCATGAAATCCAGACTCTGGCAGTTGAGCCACATTGCATGCTGGTACTTATAGTTTCTTAGGCTGTAGTTCAGTATTTGGGGAGAAAAGCAGCAGTGTCTACACAGTATACCTAGTGGGCTTTTAGTATGTTGTCAGCAGCATTCCTAGGAACATTTCAAAGGTGGGGTGCTTTGAGTCTAGTAGAGTGAACTTTGTATTTGTTTGAGCTGACATGGATATTCAAGAATATACCTTGTAAACTTCAGTTACAAATTCTGAAGTTTGATGTGAAACTCAGTATTTTTATATACTGGAACTGATCTTTCTAGAGCAGAGAACCCAAAGAATGATATCAAAAGTGGAACTATAAGGAGAGAAATGGGGGGTTGGAGGAATGGCTCAGCAGTTAAAGCACTTGCCTCACAAGTGCTAAGTACCTGAATTGATTCCCCACCACCACATAAAGCTGGGCATAATGCTGTGCACCTGTAATCCCAGCAGTCAGGAGCCTGAAACAGGAGGATTGCCACAAGTCCAAGGCCAGCCTGGGCTCCATAGTGAGTTCAGGACCAACCTAGGCTACAGAGTGAGACCCTGTCTCAAAAAAAAAAAAAAAATCGAAATGGAATTGTGAAGTATATAGATTATGTAAATCTTAAATGTACACAGAAAAGGGGATTTTTTTTTCTACCTGGTATCACTTTCGTATGTACTTATAGTTTGTAATTTATGAAACTTGTCTATCTTTTATTGCTCTAACTATACATTACTATTCTTCCAGTGGATATGACTCAAAACTTTTGACTCATATTTGATTCCTTACCAGTTTATCTAATCATTTAGTTATTTGTTAAATTAGGTATCTCCCCTGTTTTGCATAAGAACTATTTAAGGTCTGCATTGTCTACATGCTATTGCAATAAATTCATGGTTTATGTACTTTCTGCATTCCATTACTACATGTTGCTGCTGTATTGTAATCCTTCATTTAACTAGTATTTCTTGAGTGTTTCATGTGATAGGCCGGACACATTCCCTGTCCTGTCAGGCTCATAGTCCAGTAGGCGGAGGGGACAGACAACTTACACGTATTTATTTATGAGAGAAATGACAATGTGTGTCCACACAAATCCTGGCACATAAATGCTCCTTAAAGCAAAAAAAAATTTTTTCTAATGTTAAAAAATAAAAACAGTGCCCATTCTCTGAAAGAGAGAATTTGGTTCTACAAGAGCATATATCAAAGAAACTCTGCAGAGACTTTAAATGTTACAATTCTTAAGCTAGACCTAGTGATATAGGCCTGTGATCCTAGCATTCTGAAAGGCTGAGGCAGGAGGATTGCAAGTTCAAGCACAGCTTGGGCACCTTAGTGACTTAGTGAGACCCTGTCTCACAGTCAGAACAAAAAGGGCTGGGGATGTATCTTAGTGTGAAAGACCTGGGCTCTATCCCTAGTACCACAAAAAAGTTTAACATTTTTTATTATGTAATTTTATTTTTCTTTGAGACAGGGTCTTGCTCTGTAACCCAGGCTGATCTCGAACTCACCGTGTAGCCCAGTCTAACTTTGGAATCATGGCAATCCTCCTGTCTCAGCCTGTAGAGTGCTGAGTTTAGCCATGTGCCACCATGCCCAGCTTTATGTGGTGCTGGGGAATTGAAGTCAGGGTCTTGGATTTGTAAGACGAGCGCTTTAACCACTGTGCCATTCCTCTACGCTCCCCCCACCCCCTTTTTTTGTTAATATTGAGTGTTTGATTTCTGTCCAGAAAACCAGTAGTGGTTCTCATTGCCTCCTAGGGTCCTGTCCACCTTAAGCAAGCCTGGCCTTCCTCAGTCTGATTGATTTAATGTGTGTCTCACCCTGCTTAAACTTTCTGTAGCATGCTTCTAACTTACTCTCTCCTTTTCAGTCTTGGTACTTGCAGGTTTTTTTAATCTGGTTCTGTTCTTCCCTTGTGTTGGTGAGATCCGCCTTGGTTCTCAGGCATTCAGGTCCACCTCCAGCCTCCCCTTCAACCTGGCCGAACACTCACCACCTTCCTGAGGCCTTGCTTACTCTACCTCCCAGTCACCTGTCTCCAGAAGTGATCTCAGTGTCCTCTATCTCTTTTATTTCCTTGGCTAGGATCTTTGTAACAGCCCTATCATATGTTGTCATAATTTGTAATTTGTGAATATATTTTCTTCCTGTATTTTCAGACCCGTAAGGGATGTGTGTCTCTTCTGTTCCTTTGTCTCCCATAGATCCTAATGCAATGTTTTGAATATAACTTTATGCTTAATTAATGCTTCGCGAATTGAATTAGAACTTGATTTTGGAAAAAAGAAACTTCTTGTAATTTTTTTCAGATGCCCTTTATGTTAAGGTAGCTTCCATTCAACATATTTTATCCTAAATTGAATAAGTTAGGAGCAAGGCGGAATGTGAAAGTCTTGAGAACTCCTTCAGAATCAAGGACAAGTCTTGTTACATTTACTACTTGCTACAGTCTCTGATTGCATAGGTCCTACTGGATGGAAGACTTTGAGGAGGGGCCAGGGCTGCATAGCAGGTGGAGGCCAGCTGGGTCAGTCACAGGAACCAGGCTTGTTCTGTTGGAACTCATGCATTATTGGGCTATCTGTTGGCCTCTGGGAGGATTTTTGAGTTTATCTTACTCACTTCTTTCATTCTCTAGATGTTTATTTGATACCTGCTATGGGTGAGACACTATTCTAAGAGATCACTAATATAGACCAAAACCCCACCCTCATGGAGTTTTAACCTGTTAGTACCAGGAGATAGAAATAAGCATAATAAAAAATTAGTATTAAAAGGGTGGTGAACAGTGTAGGGAAAAAATAGAGCAGGGTAAGGGATTGGGAGTGGAAGAGGATACTGTGAAGGAGGTAAAAGGTTGGGGCTAGTGTGTTACTGGGCTGTTGGGCATTTTCCCTGCGGTTAATGGATGCTCTTCTGGCCAACAGAGAGAAAGAGGCAGTGTCTGCAGTTGTTGCAGAGTCCAGCTGACAGAGGGGAAATAGCTACTGTTATGTTCTTCTCTCCTGGCTGCTCCTCTGGCTGGCATTCCTGGAAGTTAATCAGGGTGAAAATTGCAGTCAGTCATGTCTGGAAGACACCAGGGGTGGAACTGCAGGCCTTGTAACTAGTTCCCTGAGGGATGGGACATACCTCCCACTGACAGGCGTTGGCTCCTTGGAGTAATGGCTGTTTTCTCTTTCCTCAAAGGAAAAACCTAAAGTCATGCCATGCCCTCCTTCTAGTGAATCCTCAGCAATTTTTTGTTTTGTTTTGTATTTTTGAGACAGGGTCTCATTCTACAGTCCAAGCTGGTCCTGAGCACACTGTGTAGCCCAGGCTAGCCTTGATCTCACTGGCAGTCTTTCTGCCTCAGCCTCCCAAGTGCTGATATTACAGGCGTGCACTGTCACGCCTGGTTTATGTGGTACCGGGGAATCAAACCCAGGGTCTGATGCTTGTTCTTTAACCTTTCAAAGAACATTCAGCATGCTCTCGGCTTAAAAAGTGAGTTTTCAGGTATGTGGTACTTTCAGCTTCCTATCAACATGTGGATTTGAGCTATAGAAGTGTGAGTACCTATTAAGAATAAAGATGTCATATACAGTGTTCCGATACCCTCATTTGACTCCTGCATTACAGATTCTCATATAATTTCCTTACTTGTTCTTCCCTAGTCCTCCTTCCACTTCATTATTTTTTCTGTTGCGTTTTTTCTTTTCCCGTATATATAACTGATAGGAAACGGAAGTTGCTTAGGCCGGACTACTATTTTGGTAACTGCTTAGAAACTAAAATTTCTACCTGATATACAAGAGATGGAATGTCTTTTTTTTCCTTGAGTTTTGTATGGGGCAGCTTAGAGATTTCAAGCTATCAGCCTGTTATATTACAGTCATTTGAGAATACATTGAAGACCTGTCTCAATTTTTAATTATTTATACCACCAAATTTTGCACTTGCCATATGCAAGAAGACCCACTAGCCATTTTGTAAAACATGGTTTTTTTGTTGTTTTGTAGTGCTAGGGATTGAACCCCGGGTAAGTATTTTCTCTGTGTAAAACGTAAAGCTGGGCTAGAGGAATAACACAGTAGTTAAAACACTTGCCTAGCAAGCACCGTGGGTTCAGTTCACCACATAAACTGAGTGTGGTGGCAAACACCTGTAATCCCAGCACTTAGGATCCTATGGCAGGATTGCCAGGAGTGTGAGGCCCAGTCTGGGTGTCATAGTGAGATCAGGACCAGCCTGCACTATATAAATTTAGACCTTACCTCTAAATAAATAAATATTAAAGAAGAAAACTTGAAGTCGTATAGTCTCGCTGTATACACGTTAATGGTAAAATAATTTATCATTGTTGTGGTTTTTTCCTAATACCCAGGGTTGAACCCATAATCTTCACAGTGGGAAGTGGGCTTCATCTCCAGCCTTTTTTTTTTTTTTTAACAGGATCTTGCTAAATTGGTCAGGCTGGGCTCATATGTACAGTTCACCTACCTCAACATCCCAGAGTGCAGGGTTTACAAATGTGTGCCCCTGTGTCCAGCTTGCTTTTGTCAATTTTTTTTTTTTTTTTTTTTTTTTTTTTTTTTTTTTTTTTTGAGACAGCATCTTGCTCCATAGCCCAGGCTGGTTCTGAACTCCCTGTGGAGGCCTGGCTGGCTTTGGACTCACAACAATTCTCTTGTCTCAGCCTCCTGAGTGCTGGGATTATAGGCGTGCACCACCACATCCAGTTTATGGGGTGCTGGGGAATTGAACTCAGGTACTTAGCACTTGCCAAAGCAAGTGCTTTAACCACTGAGCCATTCCTCCTGCTTTTGTCATCTTTAAAACCAGCAAGTACATGTTGTCCTTTTCTCTAGTGGCCAATTTCAAGTGTATGTTTCTTTTTCTTTAGTGGTCAAAAGATAGCAATTTAACTGACCCAGTTGTGCTGCTTTCATTAAGAGTTTTACTTCCTTTTTATAATTTTGAAATAGTGTCTCACTATGTAATCCAGCTGGTTCTGAACTCACAATGTAGCCCAGACTGGCCTTGAACTCAAAACAGTCCTCCTGTCTCAGCCTCCTGAGTGCTAGGACTACAGGCATGTGCCACCAAACCCAGCTTATATGTGCTAGGGAATCAACTCAGGTACTTAGCTCTTGCTATGCAAGAGCTTTAGCCATCGATCTATTCCTCCTGCCCTAGGAAGAGTTTTAATGATTCAAAGACTATTGGTTTGACTGACCCAAATTATGTTTCTTTCACTAGCAAAAGTTTTAACATAGTTTAGATTGCTACTGTTTTTTTTGTAACAATGTTTTCCTACAATTTGCACCTACAAAGTAAAGAAATAACCTGAATTTTATTTTGAGAAAATAAAAATCTATAAGGTTTCTGTAGATCAAGTGTTTTCCTAATATTATTGTCATGATTGCGTTTGGCATTCTTCAGATGGAGGAAGAATGGAATCTGTCACCTAGGAGTCTGGTTAAAGCAGCTTAAGCTGTGGTTATATATGTGCATTAAGAAAAGTGCAAAGAAATATTTTTAAAGTAAGTAACATAGTGGAAGCTTAGACTTTAAAACCAGCATGAAGTTTATATTTAAAGACAGCAAAAGATCAAATAACCATACATAGTCTTAGAGACTGTGGAAAGGAAAAGTTAAATTAAAAAAATTAGATACTTTTTAAATTAATCCCAAAGATGATCACAAAATGATCAGGTGCAACTTAGAGATAGGTGAAAGAAAAAAGATAAATTCAATAAGTTTCCTTGTACACTGCTGGTAAGAATTTCTGTTGCTGGTTTTTAAGGACATATGTTAGAAACGGAAAGGCAGCAAACCAATTAGTAAGACTACTTGACTGTCATGTGAGGAATCCATTCAAGGATGAAAGCACTACAGAGTTTTCCTCTCAGTCAAACTAAAGCCCTTGGATAAGGGATGATGAATATTTTTTCTCTGACTAGAATGACTAGACCCTAACATCTTTTTTTCTCTGACTAGAACTCTTTTTCTTAGACTGGGTCTTGCTCTATAACCCAGGCTGGTCCTGAACTCACTATGTAGCCTAGACTAGCCTTGGACTCAGCAGTGCTCCTCCCTCAGCCTCCTAAGTGCTGGGATTACCCGCGTGCACCATCATGCCCAGCATTATGTGATGCTGGGGAATCGAAGCCAGGGCCTTGTGCTTGCTAGGCAAGCACTTCGCTGTGCCATTACTCCAGCCTAAATAAACTCTTTATTGTGAACAGAAAATACAGAACAGCATAAAGAAGTCTCAGGAATTATTCCAGATATGTTAGCTGTTGAAGCTTTTTTTAAAAAAATAAAATCCTAGATTTATATACTCAAGACATTTTGGAAGAATTCGGGGATAAACTGTAAAATGTTTTGTTTATTTGGGTTTTTTGAGGCAGGGTCTTGCTTTGCAGAGCACGCTAGTCTTGAACTCACCATGTGGTTCAGGCTGGCCTTAAACATGGCAGTTCTCCTGCCTCTGCCTCCTAGGTGCTAGGATTACAGGCATGTACCACCACACTAGGCTTATGTGGTGCTGGGTAATGAACCTAGGGCCTTGAGGTAGGCAAGCGCTTTAACTACCGAGGTATTCCTC
The DNA here is from genome assembly GCA_004027205.1 of Ctenodactylus gundi. NCBI lineage: Eukaryota > Metazoa > Chordata > Mammalia > Rodentia > Ctenodactylidae > Ctenodactylus > Ctenodactylus gundi. The sequence continues at coordinate 15,088 of PVKB01002122.1, forward strand.
CAGTCCCTCAGCTGTAAAATGTTTAGTGAAAGGATATCACATCAGGTTATAAGTCACTATGTTAAGGGCATAGCATGGATTTTAAATGTCACTGTGTCCGTAAGAAGGGTTGGAAGGACTAAAACCTGTACCATACAGAAAAATTGGTAAAATACAGATTAAAGAATGGGGTTTGGGGTGGGGGGGCTGGAGGAATGGCTCAGAGGTTAAAGCACTTGCTTCAAGCACTAAGTACCTGAGTTCAGTTCTCCAGCACCATGTAAGCCAGGAGTGGTGGTGCATGCCTGTTATCTAAGCATCAGGAGGTGGAGGCAGGAGGATTACCATAAACCCAAGGTGATCCTGAGTTTAGGACCAGCCTGGGCTACAGAGCGAGATCCTGTCTCAAAAAAAAAAAAAAAAAAAAAAGAGGGTGAGATGGAGCTGAGGATATAACTCATGCTAGAGTGCTTGTCTAGCATATATGGGAGTCTGGCCACAATCCCTATTGTGGGAGAGAAGATTGAGATGATTTGCTGTCAGCATATCAACAACAGTCTGTTGATCTACATGTCAGGGCCAAGGCTTTAGGTCAGTTTAACATGAAGAGAAGTCACATGACATCATTAATACTTGTATGTCGACAGAGTTATCAGTAGATATTTAGTTTGATAAGACTGTAGGCAAAGTCAGGCCAAAGGCTGCATTTCACTTCTAGTCCAGGCTGGTCTTGAACTCACTGTGTAGCTCAGGTTGGCTGTAAATTTGTGACAGTCCTCCTGCCTCAGCCTCCAAGTGCTGGAATTGCAGGTATACGCCACAGTGTCAAGTATTACGTAGTGCTGGGAATCAAACCTGGGTCCTCATGCTTCCTGTGAGCTACACCCCTAGATAGTCTCTTTAGTTTTAAACAAAAAATCAGAAAGTTCTATTTTCAGAATAAAAGGCATAAATCTGACTTCAACTAACAAGAGGCTATTTATAATCTTTTTTCCTTCTGTCTCAAGTAAATATTGCTCTGTAGAAGTATTAATGACCTTGATGTCAGGGTGCTGTTGCAGTTTCTAGCAGGAGTGTTAAGTTGTGAATAGTATGATTAATTATCTCAGTTTACAAGATCTTGCAGTGTAACCCAGGCTGACCTTGAATTTGCACTCCTGGCTCAGCCTCCCAAGTGGTGGTGTTACAGGTATGCCCTGCCATGCTGATCTCTAATTATCTCTATTTTTACATAGTAAATAACAGAGGCTCAAATAGGTGCAGTGTCTTGCCCAGGGTTATTCCTGCCTAAGGAGAGAGAGCAGAATTGACTATTCTCCTCTTTCCTTCCTTGTATTACACTGCTTCGCCATGGTGTTATCTATAAAGACCATCTGAAGTTCCTCAGTGTGGAAGAGTTTAAGCACTGATACCTACCTTTGGCATTTTAATATTTTACATAAATGAAAAATATTCAGGTTCTTTTTTTTCCACTACTAAGGATTGAACCAGGACCTTCACATTGATCTACATCCCCAGCCTATTTTTAAATTTTTATTTTGAGATAGGAGCTCTCTAAATTGCTAAATTACCCAGGCTAGTCTTGAACTTGAAGTCCTTCTGCTTTGGCCGTCCATAGTGCTGAGATTACAAGCCTGTACTAGCAGGCTTGGTTTTCCTACGCCGTTAAGCTCATGCAGGTGGTTAGGTGTTGTTCAAATTGTATTTCAGAAATGGCTCGGTGAGTGAGATGAAAAGTAGATGAGCTTCACCGTGGACAAGTATTGCATTTAAAAATAGGCAGCAAGTCTAAAGCATTTTCTTGGGATGAATAACTTCTAGGTAACAGTTGTAGCCCCAAAGAAAACTAGGAATCTTAGTAAGCTATTCCTAGAAAATCAACTCAGTGTTCTGCCAGGAAAATGCTGGGCCCATTAGAAGGAGAATCAAAACTGAATGATGACAAAAAATAAACTTGCCTCTGTGTAAAATCAGGATTTGTTTGATACTTGTGTTACTATGTATGCTGCCCCACTCTCAAAATAATATATATATATATATATATATATATATATATATTATTTTGAGGTGAGGTCTTGCTCTGTAGCCCAGACTAGCCTCAAGAAGTACATACCAGAGCTAGTGACCAAAGGTTTGATTGAAGGCTTTAATGTCAAAAAGGAAATTTCAGCTTTTTTTCCCCCTGTTCTGTGGCACTAGAGATTGAATGCAGGGTCTTGTGCATACTAAGCAAGTGCTGTATCACAGCCTGTATACCCAGCCCTTCATTTTTTTTTCTTTCTTTTTCATTAATATTTTATTTTGAGTCTGGGTCTGATTAAGTGGTCGAGGCTGGGCTCCATCTTAAAGTCTTTCTGCTTCAGCCTCCTAGATGCTGACTTTATTATACGTTTAACTTTTATACAGACAGTCCCAATTTTGATGACTTCCAATTTTTTGACAGTGTCTTGCTCTGTAGTCCAGGCAGGTCTTGAACTTATCTGTAATCCTCCTGCCTCAGCCTCCCAAGTACTGGGGTTATAGGAGTGTACTACCAGTCCTGGTTTATGTGATCCTGGGGAATTGAACTCAGGGCCTTTTGCTTGCTCGGCCAGTGCTGTAACTGCTGTGCTAGTCCTTCAGCCCCTTGACTTTATGATAAAGCCATCAATAGAAGCTGTATTTTGAAGTTTGAATACTGATGTTTACCTGAGAGACCAGTGTGTAGTACAGTACTCTCACCAGGTGATACAGTGTAGTGCTGAATAGCTGCAGCTCCCAGTCAGCCACTCTAAAACACATGGGTAAATAATACTCCATACTATGTTTTGAAGCTGTGAAGTTCTTTTGTTAAGTTAGGGAGATAAAATACATTTTGGGCTATTTATGGGTTAATTGGGATGTGACTCCATCATAAATGAAGGAGCAGGTACTTGAGGGCTTTGAGGAGTTGGTTCTAATTAAAACAGTGGGTTTGTGGACTACCCATATTTTTGAAGCAAAGGAGCATGGATAAGAATGAAGGCTAAGACTATTCTAGAGCAGGTAGACATTTTTTAAAATCATTTATTTATTTAGAGACAGGGACTCGCTCTGTTTTTTTTTCCTCCCCCTGAGATAGGGTTAGGCCCTGAACTCACTGTGTAAACTGGGCTAGTCTTGAATTTTTTGCAATCCTCCTATCTCAGCCTCCTGAGTTCTAGGATTAGAGGTGCATATGCCACCACACCTGCCTTACGTGATGCTCGGGAATTGAACTTGGGGCCTTGGGTTGGCTAAGCAAGTGTTCTAACTGCTGGGCTAGTCCTTTGGCCCCAGCCTGAAATTTTTTTCCTCAGTTTTTTTCTTCCTGAGACAGGGTCTCACTCTTTAGCCCAGGCTGGTCCTGTACTTACTGGTGTAGCCCTGGCTAGCTTTGGACTCAGGACAATCTGCCTGCCTCAGCCTCTCGAGTGCTGGGAGTGCTGGGATTACAGAGGTGCGCCACCATGCCCATCTTTATGTGGTGCTGTGGAATTGAACTCAGGGCCTTGGGTTTGCAAGTCAAGCACTTTAATCTCTGTGTCCTTCCTCAAGCCTAATTCTGCATCTTTGATCCTGGGCAGAGGCATGGACACTCTGGTTTAGTGTATTTAAAGACTGACAGGTAATTGAGACAATGTATATAGCTAATGATAGGTCAAGCTGAAGTTAGAGTGGAGAAGTGAAGTCCCCCTGGACACTGTTAATGATTCTGTTCATTGTGGAAACCATTGTTGGTTCATTCACTCCTTTATTGGCTGAAATATGTATTGAAAGATTGTAAACCAAAGAGTTGTTTTCCAGTGATGAGCGAAAATACTACATGCCCTGATCTCAGGGTGCTTGTAGTTTAGCAAAGACAACAGTTGGCGCAGAGTCGCGTTGCACAGGGGAGGAAAGCTACAGGATACATCTAGGTAATCTTCCAGGTGAAAACTATGAGGCAGAGGTGCTTGGGGTAGGGGACAGAGTGTGTCCATGAGACAGTGCTGGAGAGGTAGACAGGATTAGGTACCTTTAAGGATACACTTATGGATTCCTTCATTTTTTATGTATGATTCAGCATTAGAAGTTTTCATTGTCCACTCAGACTTACTGTCATAGTTGGGTAAGAGATATGAAAAGGGTGATGAGATCAAGACTATTAAAATTGAAGATAATTCCTGTATTTTTCCTTACTCTCAGCCCATAAGTTTATGTTTTAGACATGAGAATACTGAAACGCAGAAAAGTTAGTGTTTAGGCATGTTTAGGCACAGCAGTCTGTGTGCAGGCTGGCTCCTTAGATACCTTTGAGCTGACTCCACACTTCACCTTTTCCCTGACAATTTCGCATCTCCTTCACTTTACCCTCAGAGACAGGAACTCCCTTACCAAGGGCTATGCAGCCCTCCCACTAACTGTAAAGGGAGGAAGGGAGGAAGGGAGGAAGGAATGCAACGTTTTGTTTTGTTTTGTTTTTTGAAATAGGGTCTGGCTCTTTAGCCCAGGCTAGTCCTGAACTCACAGTGGAGTGTTGGGATTATAGGTGTGTGCCACCACGCCCAGTTTATGTGGTGCTGGGGAATCACACTCCTCAGGTACTTAGCACTAGCTAGGTGAGTGCTTTAACCACTGAGCCATTCCTCCAGCCCCCCGAGTTTTTTATTGTTTATTTTAGATACTCTGCTCTTCTGCACAGATCTTGGTGATACTTTATTTGTGGGTCAGTTTTACCAGTTGGATCTCTTTTACCAAGTGTTGGGACTGAATTATTTACAGATGTCATATGCTGTTTAGCCTACTGTGGCATGTGTGCTGGTGTGGAGTACTGCAAACATTGAGGATCTAAACCTTAGCCCTGTTGAAATTATTTTCCTGGTGAAAGTTACACATTGCTTATGTGAAATGAAATAGGTCAAGCCTCATAAGCTTTGTCTGACACTAGCAGCCTGTGAGGACCATATAACTATTCATGAACTGTAGCATGTGAAGACTTAGAAAGGTGTTACAGTCTTAATCTTCTATCCTTAAGTGGCACATGGTCAAATGAGCCCTGTTGAATCGGATCTGTCTCTCAAATCGGCATTGTGAAGTCTGCTCTGTAATCTCCATTGGAGGTGTATGCTGAGACCTATGGTACAAGAGATGACACAATTCCTTTGTTACAATAATTAATGTAGTAAATTAAGGAAGAGACCCAGAGGGAAATTGATTCTTTCTTGTTAGAGTCCTAGGTAAAAATTCAGTTGATTAGTGAGTTCCCAGAAAGCGTGCCAGGTGGAGAGGGAGGTACCCCTTTTCCAGTGAGCACACTCAGGAATCGTGGGGGATGGTTTACGTGTTGCACTCTCTTCACCTGAGACTTGCTAAGTGTGGCGTGATTTCAGGACGGTGTCTCAAATTCAGGGAAGGTAGTAAGTATATTGGGTTGTTGGAAGAGTCATAACGCATTTTTGCAACCAATTTTCCAAATTCATTTTTAGAAGTTCTAGAGTCGCATCTGTATTATTACTATCTCATTTGACAGCTGACAGTTCTAGTTACAAAAAGTTAAGTGATTTGGTTGAGTTTTGTAGGTAATACCAAACTGTGCTTTTGCTCTGTTTTACTTCTGTGAAGAGCACTCATAAAGCTTGTGAAAAGCTACATACGGTTTATGGTAACAGTGCTCTACAAGGATATCAGTGTCAATGACACAAAATTTCCTGCTAGTCATTTTGATCTCAGTGATGCTCCTTGGTTAGGAAGACTCACAGGAGTTAATGATGACAAAATAAAGGCATTGATTGATTGAAACCCATGTTACGTGGCATGAGAGATTGCATACACATTGTAGAGCCATCATTCAAATGCTCACCATCCCCTGAAGAGGCTGAGATACGTAAGCAAGCTTGATACTTGGGTTCCTAGTGAACTAAGGGTAGTTCATTTAACAACAGGTATAAACATCTGCAGTATACGCGTTAAATGTGAGGAAAATGATCCTTTTTTGAAGTGACTGATAACTGGTGATAAGAAGTGCTCACTTAATTGTTTACAACAGTGTGGTGAACAAATGGTCTTGGTCTCATCATGATAGTTCACCTCGAATGACATTGAAAGCGGGCATTCATTGGAGGAAGGTTATACTCTCATTGTGGTGGGATTTTAAAGGTATCATGTTTTTTGAGTTCCTGTCAAGAAATTAAACGATCAGTTAGAATATGTTTTGGCAGCAGTTGGACGACCTGAATGAATCCGTCATCCAGAAACATCCAGAGCACATTAATTGTCATGGAGTTGTGTTTCATCCCAATAACACAAGACCACACACAACTCTTATTTACCACTTGTCAAAAATTTTTGGAGTTTGGATGGGATGTGTTGCCACACCCACCATACCTTACTTTGTGCTGCCAGACTTTGATCTGTTTTCACTGTCTTCAGAACTCTTCATGATGTGACAACCAGTTCAGAGGAGGCTGTATATCTTCAGCATCTGGTTCAGATTTTTGCTGATGAAGACAGGTCCTTCTGTGAATAAGAAATTATGAAGGTCACTGAAAGATGCAAAAGGTTATGGAACAAAATCTCAATATGCCATTGGTTGATCCTTTGTTCTTTATATAAATAAGTGAGCTAGGAACAACTTACAGAAGTATATTATAACTTTTCTGACAATCCCATAGTATATTTTCCTTCTTGGTAGTTTCATTGTATCCCGTTGGTCTATTGACTGTTACTTGGGGACATCAACTTTAGATTTGTAGAACATCCCACAATTCAGATTTGAGCCTGTCATGTCAGTGGGGTCAGAAATCAGTAGATCAAACTGGGTGTGGTGGTGCATGCTGATAATTCCCGCACTGGGAGGCTGAGGCAGGAGGATTGCAGTGAGGTTGAGGCCAGCCTGGGCTACATAGTGAGTTTAAGACCAGTCTGGACTACAGAGCAAGACTGTGTCTCAAAAAAAAAAAAAAAAAAAAAAAAATCTAGTAGGTTGAAACAGTTGGTGAGAGAGAATCCAATGTTAAAACCATGAGCCTTAATATCACTGGAATGCTTGGCTGGCCTATGTGAAACCCTGGGTTTAATCCATCGTATTGCAGAAAACAAAAGAACAGCAATAAGAAAACCATGTTCATGGATGGGATTGGTACATTGGCCCTGAGAGACTTTTTTTTTAATGGTGCTAACGATTGAACTCAGGGCGTTCCACGTGGTAGGAAAGCACTGTACCACTGGGCTACTCACTTGCCCTTTATAAGCCTGATAGATTTTCGAAGCAAGAAAATGACTTTCGGACACTACAGTATAATGTGTGATGAGCCACCCCTGAAGTTAGGACTGCTCAAAAAAGAAAACTCAGATCTCTTGGGTTCATGGGAGAAAAAACGATTGCTATTTTCTCCCAAAGAATTCAGTATAATCTGTAATTTGTGGGAAAAAAAATTAGCGCTGTTTCTTAATACTGTAGGTGGCCACTTTAAATTCAGACATGATATCTTTGTCAGGTTTTTTGTTTTTTTTGTTTTTGTTTTTGTTTTTTGAGGCAAGGTCTCACTCTATAGCCCAGGCTGGTCCTGAACCTCACATCATAGCCCAGGCTGGCCTTGAACTCACTGCAATCCTCTTGCCTCAGCCTCAAGTCCTGGGATTACAGGGATGTGTCACCACACCCAGTTTATGTGGTGTTGGAGAATGAAAGTCAGGGCCTTGTGCTTGCTAGGCAAATGCTGTAAACCCTGTGCCATTCCTCTAGCCCAAGTCATCTTGTATTTTTTGAACTGTCATATCAGTTTAGTGTCCTTATACTGTGGTTAGAACACACTTTAAAATGATACATTACATTAATATTTTAAATGAAGTAATTTGGCTAGTGTCAGTGGAAATCTGAATCCAGAAATCACATTTCTTGATTTGAAGCTGATTGTCCTTGCTGGAGATGTGGCTCAGGTGGTAGGCCGATGGCCTGGTATGGATGAGGCCCTGGATTTGACCCCCACTACTGCGAGGAAAAAACCTAGAAGTTCACAGTATTCCTTGGGCTGTACCATGTTAGTCTTCCTAGAATGAATATGTCATTCTTTGCCTTTGGAAGGGAATACCTAGCTAGACAGCACGGACAGTCATGTTTTATGTGTGTGGCCTCAGTTTTCCAACAGATTAAACACACTTAGATACAGCTGCCTCTTGCTTAGGCGATAGCCTATAAGAAGATTCATCCAAAACCGCTAAGGAGAAGAAAGAACATAATTTACAGTACAGTAGCTTTGCCCAGTATATTTTCTGCTTAGACTGGACTGTTCATGGATAGATACCAGTTAAAGGAATCCACCCTTTTTGAAGCTGTCTAGGATGGATGCAAAGCTCCATCTGACAGAGAAGGGAAATACCTTTTTCTGGTTATATTTGCACGTAAGTGGGCTGCACTCTTGCTGTGCAAGGGCAGAAGCCACGTGAAAATTTCTTTTCTCATTCTTATCCTTTTTTTTTTCTTTTTTGAGACACGATAACGCTCTATAGTCCCAGCTGGCCTCGAATTCATGGCTATTGTCCTGCTTCAGCCTTGTGAATGCTGGGATTATAGGCATGTGCCAGCTTGCTCAGTTTATATTCTTTCAAATTGTAAATGGTTGTCTGTGTAAGGTACTGATTACCCAAATTCTGAACTTTTTCAGTAGGAGCAACAGGTCACTGCTTTCCATTTCCAGGTGGCATGCTACCTAGAGGTGTGCTACTTCCTGAGATTAAACCTCTCTGCTCTGACCTGTCAGAGAGTTGATTATGAGCTGCGTAAAGCTAGAGATGCTGGAGGGAGCAATGTGAAGAGGTTTGGCTGTAGCCAGGCTGATGAAAGAATTCTTGGCAGTTTTACAGTATACCTTTTGAAACTTAACACCAAAGTTACTCTAAAGCCTGCTGAGTATGAAAATCTGGATTTCTGAAAAATCATCTGGTTAAAAACTAACACTTAGAAACCAGGCGTGGAGGTACGTGTCTGTAATCCCAGACTTGAAAGGCTGTGGCAGGAGGATTACTCCAAGTCCAAGGCCAGCCTGGGCTATAGAGTGAGACCCTATCTGAAACCAAAACAAAAAGCCAGTCAACCAAGGATAATATTTCATAATGTGAGAAGATAAACTCTACCTGGGCTACAGTAGTGCAGAACCAGCCTGGGCTACAGAGTGAGACCGTGTCTCCAAAAAATAAAAAAGACTGTGTGGAGAGGGAAAGGAGATTTAAGGGTACGAGAGGTGGGAAGGGAAAAGGGAAGTAAAAAATGATCAAGATGCGATATGTAAATAAAAAAGAGAAAAGTAAAGGATAATCCTTCATACATAAAAATAGGATAGTAGTTCTCTAAAAGACCAACTAAGGGGCTGCAGGAATAGCACAGTGCTTAGAACACTTGTCTAGCAAGCACAAGGCCCTGAATTCAATTCCCTAGCATCACATAAGCCAGGAATGGTGTTGCACGCCTGTAATCCCAGCAGTAGGGAGCCTGAGGCAGAAGGATTGCCATGAGTTCACGACCACCCTGGGAAATAATTGTGAGTTCAGAACCAGCCTGGATTATAAAGTAAAACTGCCTGAAACAAACAAACAAAAAAAATGAAAGAACATCAGGGCCACTAAAGATTAGTTTCCAGGATATGTTTTATTGTTTTTTGTTCTAGTCATTCAGAAACTCTTATGTAGTTTTCAGACAGAGAGAGAACTGATACATACGTCAGTAGAATTTATAGATTTTAAAAGCCCTTCAGTTTGGACTAAACCTCCCATACATAGAGGAGTCATTTGTGTATTTGCTCTCCAAGTGATTTTGCTGTTTCTGCTCATGTGTCAGTGATAAACATGGCTTAAACATGGCTTTATAAATCAGCCTTTGTGGGTCGGTGTTAGAAATCTCTGGCTAAGTTTTTCCGATTCATACTTTTCTTCCTGTATTTGTCACTCACTGATCCTTCTGCCCCCAGCTTCAGAGAATAACTTTATCTGTTCCACATTGCAGCTGCCGTGTATTTGAAGATACCATTCCTTCTTCTTTCAGTGTTGTCCTTTCTAGACAAGAAACCCCCTTCCAAGCCTCCTTCTTTTGCAAAGTCACCTCCCAGTCTTTGTCCACATTGTGCTCTCCAGTGTATCTTTTTAGTCAGTGCATCTCTCATTTCAGGAATGAGAACTGGAATTGAACACAGATTATCAGATGTTCATCTCCAGCTCGTTTTAAGGAAAAGTAGTTAGGGAAAAAAACCCAGCAGTATTACTTACTTACTAGGGGAAAAAAATGAAGCAAAACAGTTTGCAAAGCAGAAGAGTATATTGAATTGGAGGAAGAAGCATTACAGTTAACTTTTTTTGTAGGATGAATGTTCTATTTTATTGACAGCCCTGAGAATTCAAGAGGGTTCTCACGTGTGCCTGGCGAACTCCCTGCCCCAGAGCTGCATCCCTGTCCTTTTGACGTTATCATCAGTTTGCGGTAGTGGGGACTGAACCTGTAGCCTTGGCACTGAGCTACATCCCTAGCCCTTAAAAAAAAAAAAAAAAAAAAAAAAAAAAACCTTTATTGAGACAAGGTCTTGCTCTGTAGCCCAGGCTGGTCCTGAACTCACTATGGAGCCCAGGCTGGCCTTGGACTCACGACAATCCTCCTGTCTCAGCCTCCTCGGGAGTTGAACTTGGGTACGTAGTGCTTGACTTAGCGCAAGTGCTTTAACTGCTGAGCCATTCTTCCAGCTCTCCAGGTGATTTTTTCCCATATTATTGATATGGGTACGTGCAAAATTTAAGGTTTACAATGTAGTTGAGCATTTTGTGCACATACATATCCTGTCAAGGTGACAAGGGCTTTCCCACTCTCTTTTTGTCCCTCCCGTTACCCCCTTCCCTCTCTCCTACCCCACCCTACTCCCCTGTTTCACTTTGTTTTTCATCTTAAGTTCCATAGTCCAGATAATTTTTTAACAAGATATGTATGTGTTCTTACGTGCCTGAAAATTGTTTTTACACACACACAGACACACACACAAATAGCTTGATTAAATCAATGTAAGATTTTTTTTTGAGACAGCATCTTCCTCTGTATTCTAGACCAACCACAAACTCAAGGCAGTCCTTCTGCCTCAGCCTCCCAAGTGCTAGGTTACAGGCTTGTGCCACCACGCCTATCTAATCTTTTAATGGTGCTGGGGAATGGAACCCAGGGTCTTACACAAGCAAGGCAAGTGCTTTAACCACTGAGCTGTATAACCCTAGCCCTAGTATAAGATTCTTGACTAACAAAAGTTTTCTCTTCAAAATTTTATAGATTTTCATTCCCCTTAAACATTTAATGAGTAGTCTGAGGTTGGCCCAATTTTTGTCCTTTGCAGTTAAAAATTTGCACAAATTTAGCCTTTTAAATGGATTTTGCTGAAAATGTACTGAACTTTTCCAGTCTGCTTGCAAGATCTTTGTTCTCAAGCTGTTGTTCACGCAGTGTGTCTTTGATGGGTTGCTTTTCTCCTGTTTGTTCTCATTTGTTTTCCTTCAGTGGCATTAGATACTTTATCTCAGCTTCATTATTTCCTCTTCACTTTCCAATATCTTTTTATTCTGGAAAAATACATGTTATCTTGTATTTCACTGATTCATCCATTCATTTTATTGCTGTGCTTTTCTTATTTGTGAACCTTAATTGATACTACTCTTTTTGTTTACTTTCATCTTTGGTTCTGTTTTGTTTTAATGGTGCAGGGGATACAACCCAGGACCTTGAGCACCCACACAAGTGAGACTGTCCCACTGAGTTTCTGCCTCTGCCATACCTTTGTTAATCTTCTGTTTATCTTGTCTTGCTTTAGTCCAAGCTGTTGTTGAGCTCACTGAAGGCCCAGGCTGACCTCACACTCACATTCCTTTTCCTTACCTTCCCAGTGCGGAGATCACAGGATGTGTACTCTCCTCCCTTACTTACTCTCCCTCCTGTTATCCTTTCAGCTGAGTTTTGCCTTTTCATTGCAGCCTGACTCCTTCTCAAAGCTCTAGCTTCCTGATTAGCATACTTTGTCTTGCCTCCTATATCAGGTCAGCCAGAATAGCAGAGACCTGTCTGAAGCTCAGTGAATACCAACATTTGTAACTCTTGTACTTTTCTTTCACATACTCTTCAAATCTCTCTTCATTGCAATCCTGATTTCTAGAGCAAAGTCTTTTGAATCTAAGGAGAGCCTTGTTTTTCTAAGGGTAAAGCAGCATGCATGGAGTTTAGTAGTAAATGACAACCTGAAAGTAGTTTGGCTCTGGTGGACGGTGGCTAAGTCTTAAACTTGATGTGGATTGTGTGCTAAGCCTAGCCACAGTTACAGCGATTGCAGAGGTGATAAATTTTGATTTTGGTGAAAAGTGTGCACCAGTCATCCCCCTCTGGAGTGGAGTTTTAGTTTAGCGTTCCCTTTCCTGGAAGTACCCTCTAAACTTCATAGTGGAGTTTTTTTTATAATATGCTATACTGCCTTATTAGCTATTTTTTTCTGCTGTACTTTTAGCAAGTACCTAGTTTAATGCTTGACATATGGTAGGTAATAAAATTAATTTTAAAACTTCAAACAAACAAATAATGTCTATTACACTACTCTTTTGTGGAGGCCGAGTCTTCATATGTAGAGAATTTCAAACTGTTTACTAGAACTTCTGTAGAATTTTTTTATTGTTTTTGAAAGTATCGTCTCTGATTTTTCAGACATTGTATTTTCTTAACATTGTGGATTTGTTTCTTCATAGTTTCTCCGTCTTGCTTTTGCCCTCATTTTTGTTCATCTTTTTTGAAGTAAGATCTAGGTGGTCTTCTTTTATTAACATGTACCAGCTTGAGAAATTGGTGTATTTACATATCGCATCTTGATCATTTTGACTTCTTTTCCCCCTCTGAATCTCCTTTCCTTCTCTACAAAGTCTTTTTACTTTCTTCTCGCTCTCTCTCTCTCTTGTTTTTGGTTTGGTTTTCTCATATTAATCATGCAGTATTTAACCTTCTGTATCTAATTCATTCTAATAAGCACAATGGTCTTAAGATGTGTCCATTTTCCCAGAAGTGATTCAAATTTATCTTTCTTTATGACAGAGTAATACTCCATTATGTAAATCTACCATATCTTCTTTATCCTTCCATCTGTTGATGGATATATTGGCTGCTTCCGAGATTTGGCTATTATAAATTGTGGTGCTAGAAACATAGGTACGCATGTATCACTCTTGGATGATGACTTTAACGGTTTTTGGTAGATTCCCCCAGAAGAGGTGTAGCTGGGTCAAATGGGGTATCTGTTTTCAGTTTTTTTAAAAAAAAATCTCCATACTGCTTTCCATAATGGTTGTACATTCTTAACAACAATGCAGGAAAGGTTCCTTTTTTCCCCCAAACTTGCCAGCATTTATTATTATGTAAGGTTTTTTGGGTTTTTTTGTTTTTGTTTTTTTGTTTTTCCAGGCGGGCTCTGGCTCTGCAGTCTTAGGCTGGTTCTGAGCTTACTATTTAGCCCTGGCTGGCCTTGAACCATAGCAGTCTTTATGCCCTGGCCTCCCAAGTGTTATAGGCATGCACCACCATGCCTGGCTTATGTTTTTTTGAGTTCTTGATATCAGTCATTCTTATTGGAGTTATTCTTCATTGTTGTTTGGATTTGCATTTCTCTGGTAGATAAAGATGCTGAGCATATTTTCATTTATTTATTGGTCATTCAGACTTCTAAGAACTATCTGTTCACTTCAATTGCCCATTTTTTGATGGGGTCTTTTATTTTGGGAGGGCCTTTTTTCAGTTCTTTGTGTATTCTAAATAATAGACATCTGTCTAAGTAGCTGACAAAAACTTTTTTTTCATTTCATTGGTTCTCTCATCACTGTGTTCTTGCCTTTGCTGTGCAGTGGTTTTTCAATTTTATGTAACTGCATTTGTTGATTCTTGGTGTTACCTCATATGTTTTAGGTGTTTTATTGAGAAGTTCATTCCTGCACCTATACTTTCAAGTGTTTTGCCACTTTTTTTCCTGAAGTTAAGTGTTTCCATTTTAATGTCTAGGTCTTCAGTCCATTTTGATTTGATTTTGGTACCTGGTGAAAGATGTGGGTCTAGTTTTTTCATTCTTTTGCACATAGCTTGTGAGTTTTCCCAGTACAGTTGGTAAAAGAGGCTATCTTTATTCCAGGGTGTGTTGTTGACTCTGTCTAAGACCGAGTGGCTGACAGTGCTTGGAGTAGTCTGGACACAGTCACCTCTGTTGCATTGATCCACCTGTCTAGTTTTGTGTCAGTGCCATGTGGTTTTTATCATTGTTGCTTTGTAATATAACCTGATGTCTAGTTTGTGATGCCTTCTGCTTTTGTTGTTTAGGAATGTTGTGGCTATTCTGAGTCCCTTCTGGTTCTATATAAATTTTCAGATTTTTTTTTTAGTCTGTGAAAAATTATGTTGGTATTTTGGATGGAATTGCATTGACTATATATATCAGTTTCTTAGTTACTTTTTTCTTTGCTGGGACAGAGCCTGATGTCTACAACTTAGGGGAGGAAAAGTTTATTTTAGTTCACTGTTTCAGAAGATCACAGTCCATTTATGGGCAGTTGTCAATATGGCAGAGGCAGAGGTGGAGGAAGCTCCTCACAACATTGCAAAGAGGAAGCCAAGTCCCAGAAGGAAAGGTAGAAGTAGTATATACCTTTCCAGGTCCTGTTCAGTGATCCTTCCCTTCTGAGTTCAGTTTCAGTGTTCTGGCCCGCCCAAGTTAAGTCCCTAATACACCACATGTTGGTAATCTGTAATCTACCATATGCCTTGTCTTCCATCACACACAGTAATCTACCACACATTCACAATCCGCCCCCCGGACTAGGTTCTCATCTCCTAGCAGCATGTGGTTCCATACATAATCCATAACATCTAAATAGATTAGACTTTTGGGGGACACTCCAGATCCAAACCACTATAATCAGTTTTCATAGTATGACCATTTTGACAGTGTTCTGCCTATCCAGGAATAGGGGACATCTTTCCATTTACTAATATTCTCTTCAATTTCTTTTTTCATAATACTATAGTTTTCAATATAGAGGTCCCTCACTTTCTTGGTTAGGTTGATTTGTAGGTATTTAACTTTCTTTGAGGCTACTCTGAGTGGAATTGTTTTCCTGACGATCTAAGGCGTTTTAACATTTGTTAATGGACAGTGGCTCAGTGCTCTTGGCAGTAAATGTCCTACTTAGGTTATGGATGTATTTTCTTATCATACCTACAGGTCAGTGGCAAAGTAAGATCCACCCTTAAGTTAATGTCCCCCTTAAATTCCAGTTGCTAGATGACTTTCACCTGCCACAGTTCTGCTCTTCGAGGCTGACACATTTCCTTGCTTCTTTGCCCTGGTTTCGCGATACTGTTCAGAGGGAGCAGGTGGAGAGAAAATTGGGCTCTTCTCTCCTGATTTCAGCATTTGCTACCTGCAGGGTAGTGTGACGCCTCTGGTCCGCTCTTTCAACTCATTTATCTTATAAAAGTCATGTTCTAAATTGCATATGGAAATATGGTGCACTGAGTAACAAGAATAGAATACTTTGGTTTTATCATAAAATAAACTTGAATGGTCTATGTTGACTGCCAGCTTTTCTAGATGGCACACACCCAGAACCCCATGCATTAGGACACAATGAAAGGATATAAATTACTCTTGTAATTCTGTCTTTTAATGCCTTCTGTCTCTGTTTCATGTCGTGTGAAATCCTGGTGATTGTCAATACAGTGCCTTTAATTAATTTTTTTTTAAATTTTATTTTCTGAGACCAGTCTTGCTATATAGTCCAAGCTGGTCCTGAACTCGATATGTAACCCAGGCTGGCTTCAAACTCTTGGCAGTTCCCCTGCCTCAGTTTCCTGAGTGCTGGAATTATAGCATGCACCACCATGCCCAGTTTATGTGGTGCTGGAGAATTGAACTTGTGCTTACTAGGCAAGAGCTCTACCTGCTGCACTTCCTCCAGCTCCTGTACCTTTAATCTTATTTTAGAAAGTACACAGTTATCTCACATCCCAGTAGGGTTTTGTTGTTGTTGTTTTTGGTTTTGGTTTCTGCTTTTGTGGTATTAGTGATTGAATCCAGAGCCTTTGCACTGAGTTACGTGCCTAGCCCATTGTTATTTTGAGGCAGATTCTCACTAAGTTGTTCAGGCTGGGTTCAGACTTGGAATCCTTCTGCTCCAGTCTCCCAGCATACCGGGATTACAAGTGTGTAACACCACATGCAACTTCATAAATAATCTATGCATGTATTATTTTGAGTGGAGACTGACTAGACTTTTGCCAGGTCATGTTCTGAGTCTGTGATAATTAAAGAAGGAAAGACTTGCAAGTAAAGCCAGCTAGAGCTTAACCCTGTGATATGCCAGGGCCTGTACTGATTGAGGGAGGAGTGCCAGCTGCTCCTCATAGAGAAATTAATCTCTTGGGAAAGTGAAACTAACTCTAGAGGACTCCCAGTTAAGACCATGGACGCCCCAGGCAGTTGGAAATGTTGTACTCTCCTCTGGGGAGATGGAATGGGAACCCTAACCCTAACTCTTTCTCTAGGTCCAATGTGAGTTGGTGAGAAATCCGATTGAACCTGTTAGTCTGGCCCATTGTAATGTGATAACCGCACAGGAAGGGTTTATTTTGTGTGGGGGTTTATTTCAGGCTGATTCCTTGCCTGTATTGTTTCCTTTAACAGCTTTTTAAATTTTCTTTTTCCAGCAATGATGTTGTCCACTGGGCATGTACTGACCAATGTGGCAGGTCTGAGGACATAGCTGAAGCTGAAAATAGGAAAGCTGGGGGCAAGGAAGAGCCTTGAATCTTGAGGTGGGACGTTGACTCTAAGATGTCCTTGAGCAGTGGAGCCTCCGGAGGGAAAGGAGTGGATGCAAACCCGGTTGAGACATACGACAGTGGGGATGAGTGGGACATTGGAGTAGGGAATCTCATCATTGACCTGGACGCCGATCTGGAAAAGGACCAGCAGAAACTGGAAATGTCAGGCTCAAAGGAGGTGGGGATGCCAGCTCCCAATGCTGTGGCCACACTGCCAGACAACATCAAGTTTGTGACCCCAGTGCCAGGTCCTCAAGGGAAGGAAGGCAAATCAAAGTCCAAAAGGAGTAAGAGTGGCAAAGACACGGGCAAAGCCACTCCAGGGACTTCCTTGTTCACTTCAAGTGAGGGGGCGGCCAGCAAGAAAGAAGGGCAGGGGCGGTCAGGAGATGGTGCCAGCACAGGAGGTCTCGTGGCTGCCATTGCCCCAAAAGGCTCAGAGAAGGCAGCCAAAGCTGTCCGCAGTGTAGCCGGCTCCAAAAAGGAGAAAGAGAACAGCTCGTCCAAGAGCAAGAAGGAGAGAAGCGAAGGAGTGGGGACTTGTTCAGAAAAGGACCCTGGGGTCCTCCAGCCAGTGCCCTTGGGAGGACGGGGTGGTCAGTATGATGGAAGTGCAGGGGTGGATCCAGGCACTGTGGAGCCGCTTGGGAGTATAGCTATTGAGCCTGGGACAGCGCTCAATCCTTTGGGAGCTAAGCCGGAACCAGAGGAAGGGGAGAATGAGTGTCGCCCGCTAAAGAAAGTCAAGTCTGAAAAG
This sequence comes from Ctenodactylus gundi, assembly GCA_004027205.1. Classification (NCBI taxonomy): domain Eukaryota; kingdom Metazoa; phylum Chordata; class Mammalia; order Rodentia; family Ctenodactylidae; genus Ctenodactylus; species Ctenodactylus gundi. Next base: position 32,664 of record PVKB01002122.1, read on the forward strand.
GTAAGAGGTGGCCAGATCTGGCTGCCCAATGCCAGTCAAAACTGCTCTGGACCAACCGCCAAATGCCCTGCGCACTCTGTGGGAGGCTCATTAGTTTGTGGGTAATGACCAATTACAAGGTCAGAGCAGCTGGTAATGATAATGTGGTTTTGGTCTAAATTAGAGGATTCCCTACAGACTCATTTGCAGCAAGCCTGGGTGTTTTGGAATTGGATGTCTGTTTTTAGGGGCAGCTACTTGACAGCATGAATTTTCTCCTACCTTGTCATTGTTCCACTTCAGACACTTGTTGCTAAAGGCCGACATCAGGCCCTTATGTGGTTTCCAGCTTGACTGATGTTTCATCATGAACTCTTAAGAGTTGACAAACTTAATAGGCCTTTGGTTTCATGTGCAGGTTGAGTTCTGTTCTTAATGAGATAAACAGTGCTGCTGGGTTTCTGGGAGAGCAAAGGGTTAATTAAATTCACAGCCTAGCTACCAAGTGTTTTGTTGGTGTCTACCAAAGAGCTGTTTCTGGTCTGATAAACAAGGGGCAGGAGATACTTACTGTAGTGTGAAGAACTTAATCAGGCCTTATGAGTTACTATTGTGGCTATGACAGTTTGGCCTAGAAAGATGCTTTGCCCCCTGAGACTAGCTTATTGCCAAGTATCTCCTGCAACTCCTGGGACTCAAAGTCTCCTGGTGGCTTTATTGATGCCAGATAGTGTAATGCTACCTTGCCTTTTGCTTGGCTTGGAAGGGTAGGTTCCTACAGCCTCAAGAGGGGTTAACACTGAGTCCCTCATTTAGGAAAATGATCTTAGTTGATGTCTCAGGAAGTGGAGCTTCGAGGGCAAGAGCAGAGTGAGTATAAGTCCAGGGTCAGCTCAGGCTACCCTAATCTTCAGCAGCTTACCGTTACCTACAAAGCAGCTGGCTGGTGATGAACTGTTCATTGGCTCTTGATTTTTTGCTCTGTGTTCAGCTCATCCAGTGCTTTCAGCTGATCCCAGCAGATGCAGTATAAATTGATTTCTCTGTAATTACATCAGCTGCAGCAGGCAATACCTATTTCCATATGTAAGTGTTAATAAATAAAAGCTGGATCTGTATGTTTGGGTGGTGGTGCATTCTCAGTACCTAGATTTTAGTGGTAGCTTGTGCTTTCTTTGCTGTAGGTATTTTGCTCCTTGCCTCTGGCACATCTGTAGCTTTTAGCAACATCTGGGCTTCTCTGGTAACAGAGCTGTGAATTTCTTCCACTAATAACACAGGGGCCTATTGCCTTTCACCAGTGGCAGCTGCCAGAGTGGCTGCCTGCATTTAGGTGGCAGATGCTCTGGTCCACCTCAGTAAAGTTCCAGCTGGTTACTGGCATGGCTCATCCTCTGCTGGCTGTGATTTCCTATTTTCTCTGGGGTACAGATGGATAATACTGTTTTAAAGAGGCTTAGGAGTGCTAGGAGTTCTTGCTTCTGTTCCAGACTCATTAGACTGTTCCCTGTATCTGGCCTCAGGAAACTCTTACATGTATACATGTTCATAATAATCTTTTCTTTCTCTGCTGCAAAGCACTTCTGACAGTGGCTTTCTTTTTCTTTTCTATTTAAAATACTTACGTTGCAATCTTCTAAGGCCATTTGTAGTCTATGGGTCAGAGGCTTAATGTTGCTTAGCTTCCTATTGGATTTAAGTTTAAATGTCCATGGTTGTCTCCAGCAAAGAAGCATATGGAACCTGTTTTCTCTCTTGGGTGCAGAGGTTGCTTGGGTAGCTGCCCTTCAGATTATCATCAGGCTAAGAGTACACCTCAGTGCCAGGGAGACTCTGTGCATGGGGAAGTCTTTGTGAGAGACAAGAGAGGGAAAGATGGCACTTCAGTTTTCAGAAGAAAAAATCACTGAGAGGTACTTTAGAATGAGGAAAATTCCCTGTGTGATTTGGTGTTACATGAGCAAGAGCTTGCTTTCTTAATTCCTTGCCTTGTTCCTTCAACCTCTCGCACACACTGGTTTTGGGGTGCTTCACCATGTTGCCTTTGGCCACTGAAATAATAATTTCAAATAAATGTTTGAAAGTTGCTAGGCAACGAAAACACACAGTGACAGGGAGAGCATTTGTGGAATGGGAAGAAGAAAAATGGGAGGGGCTGGGGTTGTAGCTCCATGGTAAAGTGTTTTCCTAGTAAACAGGAAGCCTTGGGTTTGATACCTGACACCACAAATAAATGAATGACTAAATGAAAGGTTTTTGGGTGTTTTTTTTTTAAAGGAATATTAAGAGCCTTAGAGGGAACAGTTTTTGAGAAACAAGAATCCCAGGGTTTAGGATGTAATTACTCTGTCCGTGCTTGATGATGATACTATATTTTATGAGCAAGTCTTTGAAAACCTCTTTAAGACTTTTTTTTTTTTTTCTCTGAAATAAGGGCTTGTCTCTGGCCTAACTAGTTTGGAATGTTCCTTCCTTGTAGGGAGAGAACCAAAACAGCCAACAGATGTTTTGATATAATCTGGAATTGCATTCTCTGAGCTGGAAAAGGCAAAACTTATTAAGGTCACCCAATTTGGAAAATGACTAGAATCTTCTTCAAGTCACACCAGCCCCCTTTGAAATAGGAGAGAAGACAGTATCTGCATAGTACAGTCTAGTTGTCACATGACTGTTAGTAGTAAGGGTATTTTAAATATTCAAATTACCTACCTCAGGGCCTTCTCTCTCAGAAGAGTAGATTTTTCAGGATGTGGCCCAGGAAATCTGTCAGCTGAGGGAGTGGATTTCCTTCATGGAATCCACTTTTGTTCCGCCACACTAGAAAAGAGAGCAGTGATGGTTCTTAGCAGTTGCTACTGCCTGAATAGTTGTCCAGCACTTTCCTTTCATACTTCCTGCCAGCTGAAGAGAATGGGGAGGGAATGTTGAGGAATAAACAAGACGAGTCTTCAGGCTTTTGCCTCCTCCTTTGCCTTCCTTTTGATTGGTAAGTTGCTAGGTTAGGGAAGGGGAGGGCAGGCGCCTGAGTATCATAAGCAGAGTGCCTTGTGTTGCAACTCTGAAAGGCAAAAAAAGGAATTTACAAACCACAGACAGCAGTCTAATCTGCTGATTCTGTTACAGTTTATGTTCAGGAGTTTGAAGTGAGACCCTTTTCCCTCCACACCTTTCTAAGATATCTACTCTGTAGAGGAGGCTAAAGGCTCTAGAAGTTTGCAACCAGAAACAACCCCAGGCCTCCCCTTAACAGCTGCTTTTGATCTTACAAGGTAGAAGCTACACTCTTCTTTCCCAGGTTTGTGTATCAGCTGTCGCTTTCAAAGTGGTACATGGATTTACCACTTTCCCCCATTAATTTAGAATGCAAAGACTACTATAAAGTGTGCTCTTTGCCTTCTGGTTATGCATGCTGTTCCATCTGTGTTCTGAGAGCATCTTCTTTGGCCTTTGGTTTTGCATTCCTGTTTTGGTCTATGCCTTCCAGCTCATTTCTCTTGTGTTGCAATCCCTCATTGCCCAACCCAGGTCAGGTCTCTCCTGTGCCTTCTGATCTGAGGCTTTCTCCTTGCCTCCCTTCTCACGAACTGTTCCTTGTCAGCTGTTGCTAGCCTAGCAGCCATCCTTGCTTCCTGATGCCAAATGCCCTCCAGCATTTTCCTTCATAGAAAAAGATTAAAAAGTTGATTATTTATGTGGGACAGAGTTGCATCCTCTAGCTAGAAGCCTAGTTCATTTTTTCATTCAGTGGCTCCTTCAGAATGTTGGAACTGGAGGAGGACCCAGACAAAAATGAACATGTTCATTTTCCTCATTTGATAGAAGAGGAACTTTGATCTGGAAACATAAGCAACATTTTGACCACTGAGCTATGCTTAGAATCTCAAGGTAGTCAGTGGCAAAGCCAAGCATGGAAGTCAGGTTTTCTGGATACCAAATTCTTACAGCATGTTGTTACTATGGATTTAGTAACAAATCTTAAGCTGTCATGAGAGGCTGTCCATTTTTCCATTTTAAAGGACTGCCATAGACATACTGGACATGAATGCCTTAGTAACCCAAAACTGTTTTCATTTGTTTCTTTGGTGATTTAACATTGTGTAGATAATAAACAAATGATATTTGAGTTCAGGATTGTTAAGTAAGGTGATGTTATTTGCAAAGAATAACCACTTAAAGGTGGGTCAGAACCTGTCTTATTGTATATAAAGAGAAAAAGTTTCATTCATTCATTTGTATGGCAGTATTAGGGACTGAGCCCAGAGCCTTCACACTGGGCTATGTCCCTATTCCCCATTCCTATTTTTCACGTCGAGACTTTGTCTCTCTTGCTAAATTGCTGAAGCTGAAGGGGTTGAATTTTCAGTCCTTCTGCCTTTGTCTCCCAGAGTGCAGGGATTCAGGGATGCTAAACATGCCCAGTGAAAAAGTTACTTTCAAATTACCTTTTTTGTTTGATTCCTCTAAAAGTATGTTTGTGTGCATGAGTGTGTGTGCACACAAATGTGTACGTGCGCATATGTGAGTGTGCCAGAGTGTTTCTTGAAACAAAATCTTATTATTGTTGAGACATGGCTAGTTCCTGTTTTTCCATTGACATATAATGTATGTATGTCTTTGTGGAGTACAGTCTTATGGTACATACACAGTGTGTACTAAACAAATTAAGGTGTAAGTATTAATGTAAAATTATTGTAAAATGTTTCTGTCTACTTAAACATTTATCATATCTTTCTGTTGAGAGACTTTGAACTTTTTTATTCTTTATAAAATATGTAATAAATTTAGAACTGTAGTCTCTCTACTGTGCTGAAAATTTTAGAACTTACTCTTTCTCAACCGTATTGTGTACCAGTTATCTGATACTATTTCCTTCCTTGCTTGGCAGTTGCAGGTTAGGGAAAAACCCTGGTCGGGTACTTTTTGCTGGAATATATCACTGTTGCTGTTTTATAAGAGAAGATAGACCGCTGAGTACTTTTCAGTGTGTTGAATGTGTACATCTTGGTTCTAGGTACTATATTTGGCGTTGGGGTATATACACTGAGTTTTGTTATTATTGTTTTTGTTTTCAGTGTTAGGGATTGAACCCAGGGTTTTAGGCATGTTAAGAAAGCACTGTGCACCCTCAGACGGTCGTTCCTCCTTGCCTTCCTTGCTTATACTCTCTCTCTCTCTCTCTCTCTCTCTCTCTCTCTCTCTCTCTCTCTCTTTCCCCCTCTCTCCATCTCTCTCCCCCTCTCTCCCTCCTTGTCTCCCCCCCCCTTTCCTTTCTTTCTTTCCTGGTGTTGGGGATTGAACCCAGAGCTGTAACCCTAGCACATTTTAGTTTTTATTTTTAGATAGGATCTCATTAAGTTTCTACGTTGCCCTGGCTGGGCTCAGATTTGTGATCCTCCTGCCTCAGTCTTCTACAGTGCTAGGATTACAGGTGTGTGCCACCACATTTGGCTTCCCCCCCCCCCCCCACCTCTTTCTTTCCTTTGAGACAGGGTCTCACTCTATTCCAGGCTCTTCCTAAACTCAGTGTGTAGCCCTTGCTGATCTTGGACTGAGGGCAGTCCTATCTCAGCCTCCTAAATATTGGGATTACAGGTGTGTGCCACCACGCCCAGTTTATATAGTACTGGGGAATTGAACTCAGGGCCTTGTACTTACTTGCTAAGCAACATTTTGACCACTGAGCTATGCTGCTAGCCGCCTCTTCTGATTTTAAATGTCAGCCTTCTGAACTTAAATTTCACGTCAACTCTTGTATATGATTCAGTGGTTAAGATTATATTCTAGCTACACTACCTGCGTTTGTATCCCAGCTCTGCGACTTATTATTGACTGAATGATCTTGACCACCTTACTAATCTGCTCTGTTTTCTCCTCTGCAAATGAGGAAAATAATAGTATGTACATAGTGTTGTTTGATGATATTGGTTAATTCAGATAAAACGTAATAGTGCCTGGTACATTGTAAACATGCAATAAATATTTTAAAATATGATTTGAGGTGAAATATGTCATAGTCTGCCCTAGGCAATAGTGGCTTAAATGTGACAACATTCCCATTATACAGGAAGCCCAGTATGAACAGAGAAACATGTTGGCAAAGACTGGCAACACCATGCTCAGAAGATTGAAATCTGGGCTGGGAAATTTGCATGCTGGTGATATGTTCCAAAGTCCCTGGTATTTATAATTAGGGAGGGAGAAAAAAACAGAAATAGGCTTCAGAGGATATTGAAGTAGGCTCATTGAATTTCAGATTTCATATGAATTGAGTTTCCTTTTTGGCCACATTCCTGGTGAGAGGTTGAGTGTTTTGGATGGATGTTACTGTGGGTCTGCCAGCATATGCGGTTCTCGTAGACAGTGGAAGAACACTGTTTTTGTCCCTACACAAGAGTGCACAGAAAATCTGAGTCTTAGTTTTTAATTTTCCTCCCCCAGTGTGAACTTGTACTTTTGCCATTTGTGTGTAAGAGCTGTTACCAGCAGAGCTCATCCAGGAGGCAGCAGGGCCTGGGCTTTCTGGCTGGAAGGGCAGCAACATACACAGCTGAGCTCCTGCCACTGCTGGCTGCGTGAGCCTCCTCTCTGCGGTTTTCACTCTTCAAGCCATGCTTGAGTAACCTACCTCCAGAGCTGCTGACAGGGCTGTGTTCAGAGGCCTTGGAAATTACACTGTTCATTTCCTTATCATCCCCTGACCCGCAGTGCAGAGTCTTCTGGTGCAGGAACAAGGCAGAAAAAATCCAGACGGCTCCTAGCCAGCATGTGTCAAGAATTACAAAGAAGGAAATTGGACTTGCTCACTTAAAAACCATGGGGTTAGGCTTTGATTTTTGGTTCCTGCAGAGAGTTATTTGTGTGTGAGAGCATGTTTTATCTCTGTATATGTAGAGAATGAGCCTGTGCATGGCAGAGCTGTAGAGGAGGAGCATCTGAAAGTAGGAGCAGAGGGAAGATTGCTTTTCTCTTCACTTAATTTCCCAGTTGTGCCATTGGGATAGGCTTGGAAGCATTAGCATCAGGAAGGTGCCAGACCATATTAATATTTTAAAATATATTTCTCTCGGTACAGTTTAGTCATGGTTCAGAGCACCCACACAAGAAGCTGCCCTGGCTGTCTGAGGAGACGTTTTTAACAAATCTTTTTCCCTGAAGTCATTCATCTCGGATGACATTGGCATAATCAATACTTAAGCTACCTGAGAGAGTATAGACTTTGACTCAGTCTTGGGAACAGAGGCATCTCTTTTGAGATGGAAGACAATGTGATAAAAGAGAAACAGACACTGGAATTCAGAGCATTTTAAGATTTTCTGTTTGTAAGGCAAAATTCTGTGATATTTTAAGAGCCTGTCTTTTGAGAGATAGCATTACAAAATAGTCTACTTCCTTTTTTTCTTTTGCCGTCTCTCTTCCCTAGGAAGCTCAAAGGAATGATTTTTCAGACTAAAAATGTAAAATGTAAATTATAGAAAGTTTTTCTTCAGGTTGGCCTCGAATTTGCAACCCTCTTGTCTGAGCTTTCCAAGTGCTGGGATTACAGGCATTTATCACCAAGCCAGGCCCAATAACAGGTTCCTTTGGGAGCAGAGACTGCACACATTCTGTCCTTAGTTTTTCTTTCCCTGAATTTTCACTATCTTGATGTCATTAGCACCATTGTGGCCTTTGTGAACTGGGAGGGGATAGGAAAGAAATCCTGTATCTTTTAAACCTTGAAGATGTTTTTAAACCCTGTCTTTCTTGTTGAAAGTTCTCTGTAGAGAAGTGTTTTCCCTTGAGGTGATGGCTAACATGACAGGATTATTTCCTTTTCTCTTATAAAGCAGTAGGCCCTATGCCATTACCATCAGCAGCTTCTGAGAATTAAAAAATTTGAACATTAGGCTTGAGACCTAGCATTTTGCTCTCCTGTTGATTGTGAGACACATGAATGTTTTGGATCCACTGTTGTAAGATCAAGCTCCCCTTTTTTAGACATGATCTCTGTAGTCCAGGCTAGTCCTAAACTTAATATGTGTAGCCCAGGCTGGCCTTGGACACATAGCAGTCCTCACGTCTCAGCCTCCCAGGTGCTGGGATTACAGGCATGTGCCACCACAGCGAAAATGAAGCCAGAAGACAGGCTTCATGATGCATTCCTATAATCCCAGCACTGTGGAAGACTGTGAGGCAGGAGGATTTCACTTTTGAGCCCCTCCTGGGCAATAGTGTTTTAACAAGGTATTGAAAAGTGAAAAATAAAAAGATCTGGGAAGTATAACTCAGCACACACACCCCTGGGTTCAATCCCTGTACTGAAAAACATAATAAAATAATTAGAGGGTAAAAGATGACCCTGGACACTTGATATGGTTTTGTTTTTCTTTGCTGTCCAGATATATCTTCTTTTTGTGGACAAACTGACAGATACCTAAAATTGGAAGAAATATCAGAGTTTGGGATATTGAGGACAAGATACTTTTAACAGTACTAAGATTTATCTTTCTCATCTATAATATGGAGGTAATGGTACTAACCTAATATGGTTATTGTGAAAATTAAATGAAATAAATCTAAACACTCAGTAAAGTGCATAGATACTGTAAGTACTCAAAAATTCTGAGCTACTGCCAGGTGCAAAGACACTTGCCTGTCCCAGTTACGTAGGAAGTAGGAAGATTGCTTGAGCCTGGGAGTTTACAGCCAGTTTGAACACCACACAGAGCTCCTGCACTGAAAAAAAAGAAAGAAAGAAAGAAAGAAAGAAAAAACTGTGCTACACTGGGCCATGACAGGCCCAGGCTTATAATCCCAGTGCTCTGGAAGGCAGAGGCAGGAGGATTGTAAATTTGAGCCCATCATGGGAAACTTAGTGACTTAATGAGAGCCTGTATCAAAGTAAAAATAAAAAACTGGGCTGGGATGTAGCTCAGTATGAAGGCCCTTGGCTCAATCCCCAGTACCATAGTGCAGGGGGCGGGTAGGAGGGGGTAGAAGTTTTTACTAATATTTTTATTCTTAGCTGTGAGATGGAAGGTCATTGCTGTATATCCCAGGCTGGTCCTGAACTCATTATGGAGCTCAGGCTGGCCTTGAACTTACAACAGTCCTCCTGCCTCAGGTTTAGAGTACTGGGATTACAGACGTGCACCACCACATCCGGTTTATATGGTGCTGGGGAATTGAATTCTGGTACTTAGTGCTTCAGGTAGCGCTTGCTAGGCAAGCGCTTTAACTACTGAGCCATTCCTCCAGCCCTAAGGTCATTGTTAAATTAAGGAGAAAATATGTATCCTTAGATACTTTGAAGTTTATTCCCTGAAATCCTTAGCAAACTTGAATTTATGAGAGCTAATATTCCAGTTCCTAATGATTTCCAGAAAGGCTGAAGGAGAGATTGATTCAGAGCATAGCCATTGAAGCTTGGGGTTTTGTTGTCTGATTGGTGAGTTGGTTCAGCGGTGTTCTTAGGACTTCTTGTGGTTGAGAACTGATCTCAGTTGAAAGAGCCCTAGCTCTTGCTTGACTGTTGTTCATGTACTGATCAGTTTCTTAAGTGAAACCTATTAATCTGCTCAACCAATATGTGTTCGTAATTATAATAAAAATCTTTAATAGTCAGTTTCTTTGGTATTTTACCAACTCCTTCTAAATTATTTTTCTAGGTTTTGAAGTGGAGGTAACATGATTGCTTTAGTTTAGTGGGGTTTTTTTTTTTTTTCTTTCTTTCCTAATACTTGGAATTTACAGGTGCTAGCCTTTGAAAAGGATTAGCACAGGTGGCCTGCCTAGTCTGGAGAGTGAGGATGATGAATTTTTTGTGAACCTGTCACTTGTGGCAAGAGAGGAAGAAGGAAATCCATTCTTAGGGTTTTTTTTTTTTTTAGAGGTAATCAGGTTTTTCTTCATTTTGATGAGGCTTTAATTTCAATTTGTTTCTGTTTGGTAATTTATAGTTTTACACTTTAGTTCTCAGAGAATAAATATAAAGGAGAGAAGTAGGTGCTAAGTTGAAGGGGATAGTATATGGGATTCATTGCATTTTCTTTTTCTCCTGAGGAGAGTCTTTGCCCCCTTTGTGTAGAAATTGCAGTTTTGTGATCAATTTTTAACTTGAAATGTTAACTTCTATCAGGAGAGTACAATTTAACTGGTACCTGGAAAATATTCTAATTACATGTATTTATTTATGTACTTTATTTATATTTTTGAATTACAGATCAAATCCAGAACTTTTACATTGAGCAACATCCCTAGAGCATTTATTTTATTTTTGATTTTGAGACAGGATCTGTTTAAGTCACCAGGGTGCCCAGTCTGGGCTCAAACTTTGGATCTTCCTGCTTCAGCCTCACAAAATGCTGGAATAATAAACCTGTGGCACCCGGCTTGGCTCAGTTACTTTCGAAATTTAAGATTGTTGGGTTACAACCTGTCTTAGTTACATTTCGTTGCCATGACAGAAATACCCACAACATAAGAGGGAAAAGATTTATTTGGCTTACAGTTCCAGAAGATCTCTTCCATTCATGGGCCACTGGCAACGACAGAAGCACGTGGCAGAGGCCTAGCTGGAGTAGGCAGTTCACAGCATCATGGGCAGGAAGTCAAGTCCGGGATGGAAGGCTGAGCTAGCATATACGTTTCCGGGTATACCCTTTGCGGGTCACACACCCAATAATGTGTCACTGTGAGCAGTATACTACATGCCTTCATTCTACCACATGCATATACTCCGTAATCCACTGTTCCCAACCAGGCCCCATCTCCTAAGAGCACATAGTTCTATAGATAATTCGTGACATCCATATACACGAGGCTTGCAGAGTCATCGTGAGAGCACTTTAGATGTTGTGTGGTTCACAGATATCTTATTGCATGCTCAAGATTCCCCTCCACCTCTCCATTTTGTTACTTATGTCAGGGCCAGTCATTTGGAATACCTGTACAATGAACCTGATTTCTCCATTTCCCTGTAATTGGAGAATTATTGAATTTCTGACAGTGATAAGCCTGTAAATTATAGCATCCACATCACTAACGATTCAGTTTTAAAATATTATTTCAAAAAATTTTAAGCAAAAAAAATTTTTAAGCAGACTTATGACAACATACACCATATATAGGTAGGCTGGAATTTTTTATGCAGATTAGTTTTCTATGTAGATTAGTCAGTATGGACTTGGATAATTAAAATTTATTGTTAATCCAAAAGCAGTTTTGTGGGGTTGAGGGTTTAGGTTAGTGGTAGAGCACCTGCCTCGCAATGGGTTTGGTCCTCAGCTCTAAACAATAAAAATCAAATAAAAAAATACAAAAGACAAAAAATAGGTAACTTGTGCAAAAGCAGTTTTGGGTATACTTCTTCTACATTGTTTTGTGAATGTATTTCTGTGCCTGTATTGCATATAATATATCTGATTTTATGGAAATTTAGAACATTACAATATAAAATAATGTTGCCAAATATAAAAGTCTTTATTTCCAAGTCTGCTTCTGAACATATCCAAATCAAACATGCTGTTTTAGGGAGAGAAAACTACCTCACAAAAGCAACAGAGACCTTGTGTCTGTTAGCTTTTTTGTTGTTGTTATTTTTTTTTTTTGAGACAGTCTCACTCTGTAGTCCAGGCTGGTCCTGAACTCACTATGTAGTCCAGTTGGTCTTTTTGTTTTTAAGCATTTCTCTGAAATGTCATTTAATTCAACCCCCCTAAAATTCGGTCTCCCCAAACCATGATATACATTTTATAATCTTTATGGAAAAAAATATGAACAGGCATCTACTCCAATATAGTTAACATAAATGACACACAAGAATGGGTTGTTGGTCAGAAATAATGCCAAAGACTTACAGAATTCCTGGTTTCTGGGGAAGAACATGGCCTTTGTGTGGTCAGGGAAAGCCTTTGCCTTTTACCACCTTCTTAGTACTGTTTTTTTTTTTTTTTAATTGGTTTGTATGGGGGGTTTTTTTGTTTTGTTTTTGTTTGTTTTGTTTTTTTGGTTTTTTTGTACAGCAAAGATAATGATCACAGTGGTCACCATGGCCAAGAATCCACCGAGATCAGGGCACAACTTGCCATTCTTACAGGGGAGCCTGGGCCTTCCATCGGCTCTCCATTGTGCGTTTGGTTTATGTTGTTGTTGTTGTTTGTTTTTGAGAGAGCATCTTGCTCTGTAGCCCAAGCTGGTTCTGAACTCACTATGTAACCCAGACTGGCCTTGGACTCAAGGCAGTCCTCCTGCCTCAACCTCCCAGAATGCTGGGATTACAGACATGTGCCACCATACACAGCTTTATGTGGTGCTGGGTAATCGAACTCAGGGCCTTGAGCTTGCAAGGCAAGTGCTTTAACCTCTATGCCATTCCTCTAGCCCCACCACTGTGCATTTAGAGCAGTCCACTAAATAAATCTTTTGCCTGGATCTGCATCTGCCAGTGCGTCCTGTTTTGAGACAGAGTATCACTTTGTAGTCCAGGCTGGTCCCAAATTAACTATGTAGCCCAGCTGGCCTTGAAGTCACAGCAGTCCTCTTGCCTCAGCTTTCTCAGTGCTAGGATTACAAGCATGTGCCATTATGTCTGGCTTATTTGCTGCTGGGGAGTCGAACCCAGGACCTTGTGCTTGACCTTAATTGCTATTCCTGCAGCCACCCCTCCCCCCCCCCCTTTTGAGATAAATTGGTCCTGAACTCATTATGGAGCCCAGGCTGGCCTTGAACTCATGGCAGTCCTCCTTCCTCAGCCTCCCAAGTACTGGGATTATAGATGTGCACCACCATGCCCAATTTATGTGGTGCTAGGAATCAAGCTCAAGGCCTTAAGCTTGCTAGGCAAGCACTTTAACCGCTGTGCCATTCCTCCAGCCCAATTTTGTTGTTCTTAATAAACACAATTTCTTTGAAGTCAAGAAGAGAATTAAAGGTGTTGGGGTATAATTATTTCTTTCTGGGGTTTTAAGCCTCATAGTTAAGAGTAATTATGCTAATTTTTTAGAGATGAAGACATACTTGAATATATTGTGAACTCACTTAAAAACATTGTAGATGTGCAAGGCCCTGAGTTGATTCCATGATTCCTCAGCACTACATAAGCTGGCCATGGTGGTGCAGGCAAGATGATTGCCTTGTGTTCAAGGCCAGCCTGGGTTACATTATGAGCTCAGGATACTATAGAATCAGACCTTGTCTCAAAAAAAAAAAAAAAAATTATAGAGTTAGGCATGGTGGTACACACTGTAGTCCCAACACACTGGAAGGCTAAGGCAAGAGGATAGCAAAGTCAAGCCCAGCCTGATGCTGTCTCAAATTATTAAAACCAGAATTGGGGATGTAACTCAGTGTAAAGGCCCTAGGCTTAGTCTCTAGTGCTGGGGGAAAACAAAAACCCACAATGTGGAATGATATATTTTGGGCTGAAATTATTGAACACATATAATGAACTTTAAAATATGGTTTAATACTAGTACATGGATTTCCTATACTCAGAATTTATATTAACCTGTATTTTTTAGATGGATCTTTGCTTAAGGTTTTTGTGTGTGTGTGTTGTGTGTGTGTGAGAGATACTGGAGTTTGAATCCAGGACCTTAGCACTGAGCTAGATCTGCAGCCCTTTTTTTTTTATTATTATGAAACCGATTTGATTGAGTTGGTACATTGCCCAGGATTGACTTGAACTTTTGATCCTTCTTGCCTCAGTCTCCCAGAGTGCTGGGATTACAGGCATGCACCACTGCGTCTGGTTTGGACTAGATCTTTATTCAGTCCCTGTGCAGATTGCTAAACATCTGGTAGAGCATCTGTTTTAGATAAAATATGGCCTAAGGCATTTTTCATTCTGCATATACATGTGTGCTTAGATTGAAGGTGTAAGAATTTGAAATCAAACAAGGTGATTGCTTATTAGAATTTCAGAAAGTGCATGAAAATTTTTCTTTTTTTCTTTTTCTTTTTTTTCTTTTTTTCTTTTTTTTCTTTTCTTTTTTGCTGTCCTCCAATGTCTCTATCTCTGACAGAGTTCACGATTTAAAGTTAGAGTGTGAGGTGCTCAGGAACTACCCTTCAGAATTACTCAGGACAGCACCATGTTAAGAGATTTGCTTACTGATTACCTAAATTCAAAACAAGCCATTATTCCTTAAGTTGAAGTCCTGGTGTAAAAGTTGGTTTGTGCATAAAAACTGTGTTGGTGAAAAATATGTACTCGTAAATTCTAGAGTTCATCCTAAGCCTGTTGAAATGGTTTTGCTTTTACCATTCAAGTCTCCCATCTTGCTCAACCACAGACTCACTGAGGAGAATAGCTGCAAGGCCCAAAGCCATTTCGATTGTTCTCTTTTGTTGTTCTGCCAACTACATGGATTTGGTTTCTTTCATGGCAAATGTATATGTCCAGCTAATGTCTTTAGTGTGTTCACAGTTATTTTATGACAGCAGAAGAAACTTTAGAATCCCCATTATCTCCTTAGTGGGAGTCTAGGTTCATCAGCACAATTCTGCATAATACAGTGATTACTCTTTTGTAATGTTTACTTTTTAATCTCAAAGTTCATGTTACAAAAATACCTACGAATTCCTTCCCTTGGTAACTGAAGAAATAAGATCATTTAAATGTGATAATGTTAGGATTTACTTTTGAGTTAAATGAGAACCATCCTGAAGGCAGAAGGAGCATTAGAGCTGTTCTCTGGCAAACATACAGATTCCTAAACCTCACTTTTCTTTCCTAGGCCCACTGCCTTTGGTGACGCTTATGAGGTACCCCTTACTCTCTAACCTTTTCTGACTTTCACTAGAATCTAAACTTTGCTTTTTTGTAATCCTAGTTTTGGTTTTATTTTTTGTTATTTCTGAAAATCTTGTCTACAGTTGGTTCTGTCTTGACGAGATAGAATCATACTTAGTTACACAAAGATTTAGGAGAGGCCCCTTCTTCCTCCACAACCACAAGTAGCTAACTAGGAAAAAGCAGTCATTTTTATAGTCTGCCTTTAGCATTTATTAATATTCTTCGCATGGTATTGTCAAGAATACGGTAGTCCTTTTGACAATTAGATGTTAGTCATAGTTTAAAATTGTTGTTAGCTACTGCTTATAAATGATACTGCTATGAGCAGTCTGCATTATTGGAGGGTTTGCTCCCAGAGTTGGCTTCAACTGCGTATTAGTGGCAGCTCTTGGTTCTGTATTGCAGTTGCCCAGGAGGACTAGAAAGACAGAAGTTCTCATGTTGAAGAACTGAATAAAAATGAGTCTGTGTGTAAGCCAGGACAGGATCGCTGAGGGAAGATAAAAGTACAGTTTGCCTCTCCTGGGAAAGCAGTTTGGCCAAAGCAAAGCTCCCAGAAATGGAAGTTTTAAGCTTATTGATTTGAGAAGCTTTTGGTGTTTACCCCTTAGCAGTTGTGAAACACAGCATCTTTTGAAAGGGAGGAGAAGTACAATAAAGGAGACCAAAACCCTATGCCCCTAAGAACAGAGGAGGTAGATGTCCTCATGTCACGGAGAGCAGACTATTATTAGCAGCTAAATTAGGACTGGCTTTAGTGTGTGTTTAGAAAGCATTCAGAACAGGCAGAAGTCGGGAAAGATTGTGGGAAAATAATACACAGTGATATGTTCACATTTGACTGAAATCTTCAAATTTCTCCTTTATTTTTATTCCCTAGGTACATTTCACTCTCCTTCCTGTTTTCTATCCAATAATCCAAAAAGGATAAAAGGGCCAGGCAAATCCCATTTTAATTTCTTTCATAGGGCTTTGATTCTCATGAAAGTTTATTTTAAATTTTTTTTTACTATTAATTTTTTTGAGACAAGGTCTCACTCTTTGCCCAGGCGGGCTGGTTTTGAACTCATTATGGAGCCCAGACTGGCCTTAGACTTCATCACAATCCTCCTATCTCAGCCTCCCATTGCTGGGATTACAGGTATGTACTGCCATGCCCATCTTATATGGTGCTGGGGAGTCGAACTCAGGTACTTAGCCTGACTTAACGTTTGCTAGGCAAGCGCGTTAACCACTGAGCCATTCCTCTAGCCCCTCATAAAAGCTTTGAGTTAAATCTGGGAGCAGCCTGAAAAATATTTGGAAGGTAGTAAGAGGTGGTAGGGTCAGTGTTCATGATAGTAAGGAGTAAATGCCTGAACACCCCCCCCCCCCTCACACACACACACTCAGTCACTCACACTCTTTTTTTGAGATGGGGTCTCACTCTGTCGCCCCACCTGGCCACAAACTCACAGCAATCCTTTTGCCTCAGTTTCCCAAGTGCTGGGATTAAAGACGTGTACTACCATTCCTTTGTAATTTTGATGTGGTACTGGAGAATCGAACCGAGGGCCTTGCTCATACTAGGGAAGCACTCTAACCACTGAGCTATGCCCTTAGTTCCTGAATACAAATTATTATGGTTTTTATTTATTTATTTTATTTTTATTTATTTTTTTGAGACAGGGTCTTGCTCTGTAGCCTGGGCTGATCCTGAACTCAGCTGTATAGCCCAGGCTGGCCTTGGACTCATGGCAGTCCTTCCACCTAGGTCTTCCGAGTGCTGGAATTGCAGGCATGTGCCACCACATTCAGGTTTATGAGGTCCATGTGCAAACTCAGAGCCATGCCCTTGCTAGGCAAACACTTCAACCCCTGTGCTATTCCCCCGGCCCCTTGTTTTTATTTTTAACAATTGACTGATCTCTGTTCTTTCTTTCCCACTTACCTGCTTGTTGTAGCCAGAAAATAGCAGATGACTAATTTGTCACCCACCAGGGATGAATTTGGCTAGAATTTGAGATTAAGATATCCTAGATGTTGATTGCAAGAAATGAGGTCTTTGGTCTAAAGATACTTCACAAGAAACAATACTTCTAGGAGAACCTTAGGTTCTAAAATGATACCTAGTATAAAACTGGGTATACAATAAAGATAAATAATCTTTTAAAAATAATCTTAGGGGCTGGGAATGGCTCTGTGGTTAAAAGTGCTAGCAAGCACTAAGTCAAGCTAAATATCTGAGTTCCATTCACCAGCACCACATAAGCCGGACGTGGTGGCACATGCCTGTAATCCCAGCACTCTGGAGACTGAGACAGAAGGATTGTGGTGAGTCCAAGGCCAGCCTAGGCTTCATAGTGAGTTCAGGACCAGCCTTGGCTTCAGAGTGAGCCCCTATCTCAAAAATAAATAAATAAATAAAATAATCTTGTATTGATCTTATGTTAGTCGTGGGTCCCTTATAATTACATTTGTCCTGCTTTGTGTTTCTGTCTCTTCCAGAAGTGTTTCCAAAGTTTCTTTTATAGGCGTCTGAGTAGTAAATCTAAGCTTATCAATTGTCTGGAGAATCATGATCAAAAATTTGCACCACGTTTCATCAGTACCTTTCCTTTTCTTTTTTCTTTTTTTCTCTTCTTTCCACCTCTCTACTCTGGAATGGCCCCTTTTCAAATGTGTGGAACAATTCATGAATTGCATGTCATTCTTGTACAGGAGCCATACTAACGTTCTCTATGTATTACACTTAGTGTATGTACTACCAAAGAGAACACTTTTTTTAAAAAAAAAAAATTTTTTTTCTGGCTCTCCTTGCTTTAGTTTTATCTAGTTGGGAATTTTAAACTTCTTGCTTTAATGATAGCATTAGCTGATTGAAACTCCATCTGATTCAACAAATCTTACTTGGCATGCCTTATAACTTTATTATTTTGTTTCTTGACCTGTGAGTTAAAGGACTATCGTAACCAAACTATTCAAATTTGTGAGGAAATACCTATTAAGTCATTAGGATTTGTCATGTGCTGTTTTGGCACTTAGGATATAAGATTTGAAAAAACAGTCATGGTTTCTGCTCTGTGGATTTTCTACTGTATTCCAGGAGTCAGATAATGGCTTAAGATAACAAAGTCTGATGGGTTGCAGCATGAGGGACAGTGGGCTACAAAGCTGGCTGAGATCCAATAGCATAGGGCTACCTGGTTGTAGAGTGTGATCAGGAAGGATGCCTCCAAACGTGAGGAAGATCTCTACTTCTCATGGTGAAACAGAGACTTGGAGGAATAGCCGGAGTTAGGTGGAGAGAGGGCAGCAGAGAGATGAGCATAATCCAAGTCTTGGTTAATACTAACTTTGGCATGGAGAGAACTAAATGAGTAGACTGTGTTAGAAGATGAAGAAAAGAATGTAAGAGACCGGGCTGGTGCTCAGGGTCAGAAAGTGGAGAGAGAGAGCCTTTTAAAAGCTTCAGTAAAGAGTGCAGAGTTTTAAAAAAAAAGTGTGGAGTTCATCCTCACATCTGCAAAGAACTCTACACATAGAGTTGGCCATGATGGTGTAGACCTGTAATCCCAGGACTCTGAAGCTGAGGCAGGAGGATAGCAAGTTTCAACCTAGCCTGAGCAACTTAACAATTTAATGAGGCCATCTAAAAAGGGGGTGGGGGGGGAAAGAGGTTGGAGGAATGGCACAGTGGTTAAAACACTTGCTCTGTAAGTGCAAGGTTCTGAGGTCGATTCCCCAGCACCACATAAATGCCTGTAACCCCAGCACTCAGAAGGCTGAGGCAGGAGAGTTGTTATGAGTCTAAGGCCAGCCTGGACTATGGAGCAATACCCTGTTTGTTTTTTCTTTGTTTATTTGTTTGTTTTTTAAGGAAAGGAAAGAAAAAAAAACTTTAAAAAAGGCTGTTTGTGGTTAAGTGTGCAAGTCTTGGGTTCAGTGCCTAGTACCACAAAAAGAAAAAGAAACTGTTGTTAGACTTTTTAATGGCTTAAAGTTACTTACTGTATTTCAAGAGTAACTCTGTGCCATCTGCAGGGTAGATTGGTAGATTGGAGTGGAGGCAATTAGGAAGCTGTTAACATAGGTCCATTAAAACTGATAGACATATGGATTAGAGTAGTATTAAAAGGAATGGAGCAAAGTGAATAAATGTCAAAGAGTTTGAATTCAACTGATAGTATCTTGATAATAGTATGTAGGGATGATATTCAAGGAGGAAAAGAGGTCAAGAATCATGCCCAAAATACGGGAATGAGCCAAGTTTTTGTTGGAACAGTGTATTGATAGAGCTCTGGAAAGAGAGTGAAGTTCCCAGGAAAGGGTAGTGAATTAACTTTATTTCTGAGGTGCCTGCAGTGCAGACAGTACAGATACATGGTAGGTAAAAAAGATTTGGTTCCATCTTGGACATGTAGACTAGTAGGAGAGATAGAAGAGAATGTGTGTAATTATACACTATTAAGTATCATGAGAAGCGAAAGTTATAAGGTGCTCAGGGCCTGTAACTGGGATCTGAACTATACAAGGAAGAGAGGATCAGTGGAAATACCTGTGAAGAAGCTTAAGAATCTGAAGGATGAACAGTAGTTAATTTGCAGGAGAGGTTAGAATGAATGGCTAAGTAGAAGTATTCCTTTAGGTCAGTATATTATGAGTACAAACTGGAAATATAACAGTGTACAAGTTATCAGTATGAATGTATATGTGGTAATTAGTGCCATGGAAGTAGTGAACTTACGCAGGAAGACTGTTGGATGAAAGTGACCCCGGATACGTCACTGAGTAACTCCAAGGAGGTAGCTAACTTAGATGGTTTATTAGAATGTACTTGCTCATGTGAAAGAAGATATTAAAACCCTACAATTGGGAACACATGTCTATACAAATCCACTGAGAGAGTTTATGGAACTTATTTGGTTAGGTAGTTAAATTTTGTTTTACTGTATTTAGATATCTTTTAAGGAAAACTTTTTCCTATGTAATTTGTGAACAGTGAAGGGAGTGATGATTTTCACATCTACCACTTCTCAGTATTTTTTCTTTTTCTCTGCATAGCCTCCAAATCACTCAACTTCCGTAGTATTAAAATGAACTAGACATTGTAATGAGACCTGAGTTTGAATCTCAGCACTACCACTTAAAAAGGATATAGGCTTTCTGCAGATATTCTCTGTGTGTCTTGTTTTCCTTATTTTGTATGGATTGAAAGAGACGGAAGTACACTGTAAAATGTATGAAACCTGACAGTCCAATAGTTGTAGCCAGCAACAAGTGTTTGTTTTGTCTCCCTCTCAGCCTGGCTTGTTTTTCGTGGCCTGGGACTTTAATCTGCAGTATTTATCCTCTGCTACATCTTCATAAAAACAGTGGCTTGTATGGCACAGCAGAGAAGACTTGCATTTTATTTATTTATTTATTTATTTATTTAGAGACAGGGTCTTACTCTAACCCAGGCTGGTCTTGGACTCAGGACAATTTGCCTGCCTTAGCCTCCCATCTGCTGGGATTACAGGCATGCACCACCATGTCCAGTTTATGTGGTACTGGGGAGTCGAACTCAGGAAGTTGTGCTTGCAAGACAGGTGATTTTAACAACTGTGCCATCCTCCAGCCCCAGTCTTGCATTATAGTGGTCTTTTCTGGAAAGGAAGTTTTGGGTTATTATAATTCAGTTTTTCAGCAGCAGCACTGTTAATGTTTGGGGCTGAGTAATAATTTGTGTGGGGATGTTCTTGTGTACCATGGAATATTTAGCAGCACCTCATTCTTTACCTCTGAGTTTAGACAACCAGAAATGTCTTTCAAATTGCCAGATGTCCCCATTCAGGGAAAAGTGTCTCTTTGAAGAACCATTTATTAAAATATTCTGCCTCTTGGTTTGATGCTATTTACATGACTGTGTTCAGTTCTGTGTACATAATACATACAATTTTCTGTTGTAAATATTTCCATAGAAAGTAGTAAATCAAAGGCAGTAAATAGGGGCTGGAGGAATTGCACAGCAGTGAAAGCACTTTCCAAGCAAGTACAAGGCCCTGGGTTTGATTCCACAGCACCCCATAAAGCAAGGCATTGTGGCACACACCTATAATCCCAGTACTCGGGAGGCTGAGGCATGAGGATTGCCAAATCCAAGGCCAGCCTGGGCTCCATAGTGAGCTCAGGACCAGCCTCGGCTACAGAGCCAAGTCCCTGTCTCAGCAAAAAACAAAAGGCAGTAGATAACCTTTTTCTCTAACCTATGCCTCTGTCTAAATAGAAAATCCTGTAAAACAGTGAGTTGGAGTGGCTGGGGGTGGAGTTCAGTAGTTAAAATGCTCACTGAAGGCTGTAGGCTCAATTCTCCAGTACCACATAAATTGGGTGTGGTTGTGCAAGCTTAGACCGGAGGACTACTGTGAGTTCAAGGCCAGCTTGGGCTATATAGTAAATTCAGAGCCAGTCTGACTACAGAGTAAGACTATTTTTAAAAAAAAAAAGTGAGATGGAATTAAGGAGAGAGAGAAGGGGTTATTGTGAGCGTCACCTAGCGGTAGCAGTAACACATTATTCAAGATGGTGGATCTTTACATTTTCACGCCATACCCAATCAGGTGACCAGACAAAGGCAGGAAGGGGGGAGGAGGGATCAAGGATATGACGTTGTGATGAACTTGGCCCTGAGCCAGTGCCTTAGATCTTCTCGGGAAGATTGTGAATCCTGCCAATAGAAAGAGGTGGGGGGAGGGACCTACGATCTAAGGATTTAAGTCGGTACTGACCACGTTTTCGGTGTGCCTCTCTCCACTTGCATGTGGGAAGGTCACCCTTTTTGCAAAAAGAAAATTAAAGCCTCATACTCTGTCATCTACGCCTCCCATGTCCATCCTTTGTTTGGACAGGAAAATTTCTAGGAGCCGTTTCCAACATTATGACGAAAAGGCAGCAAAAGAAAAAATCTGAGAATCTGATTTTTTAAATATTTCTTCAGAGCTGAGGATGCAGCTCAGTGGTTAAAGCACTTGCCTAAACCGCATTATAGTTGGATGTGATGGCACAGACCTGTCATCCCAGCATTTAGGAGGCTGAGGCAGGGGGATTAACATGAATCCAAGGCCACCCTGGACTACAAAGTGAGATCTTGTCTCAATAATAATAATAAAATAAATTTATTTTTCCACCCCTCATAAGTAAGGCATGAAATTTAAACTAGGAAATTTTCTATTACAAGATTTCAAAATAAGGTGTAGGTGTAAGACATTTTGCAATTATCAGACATCTTCCTTCCCAGTATCTCTGCTCTGTCAGAGTCACCTGGTTTTTATCACTTCAACTCTTAAAATTCATTTACTGTTGACTCTCAAGTTCTGAAAGGATTTGCTTTTACTTTAAAATCTTGCAGTCTCTCTTTACTTTAATGGGTGGGTAGAAAGTCCTTTGATACCCCATGATATGCACTGCTCCCTGCGGGTAGCTCCCAGAGAAGTTCCTGGACAGGGGGCTAACTAGCCTACTTTAGTTTCTTGGGGAGTCTGAGGAGAGATGCTGTTCTGAAGTTTGAAAAATCCTGTACAGAGAGAGCAGCCTTAGGGCAAGCAGCTCAGAAACAAGAGCTGGTATGTGCCAACAGTCTCTCATCCTTCCTGGAGCTGGCTGAAGAGAGAAATGTGTGGAGGACGCTATAAGTGAAGTATTGTTTTTGGCTCCT
Organism: Ctenodactylus gundi; assembly: GCA_004027205.1. NCBI lineage: Eukaryota > Metazoa > Chordata > Mammalia > Rodentia > Ctenodactylidae > Ctenodactylus > Ctenodactylus gundi. The sequence goes on from PVKB01002122.1 coordinate 55,094, forward strand.
CTGGCTGTTGTGAGCCTGGAAATGGAGTAGAGAGAGTCTGGACCTGGTCTCTGAAGAATGGGGATTGCCCTGAAAGGGAAATTGATTTTCTTCTCCTTCCTTTTTCTTGTATTTTTTGCTACCTCTTTCCCTCAGTATTAGCATTTCAAGATACAGGATATGGCTGGATGCTGAGTGTTTCACAGCTCTTCTAGGATAGCCTGTTAGTATTCTGGTCAGCCCCATTATGCTCAGTGAAATGAAGCAGATCCAGAAAGTTAAATATCGTATGGTTTCTCTAAAGTGAGAAAACCAAACCATTAAAATTGCAAGAGATATGAAAGAAGGTAAGAAGATGGACGTTGTACACAGGGAAAGGGAAAGTGTGTGGGGGAGGTGAGAGGGTATGAAGGGGAAAGGGATGTGATGTTTAAAAAAAACATTAGGGCTAGAGGAATGGCACATCGGTTAAAGTGCTTACCTACCAAGCACAAGGGCCCAAGTTCGATTCCCCAGCACCAAATGAAGCTGGCGTGGTGACACACACCTGTAGAAGAATTACTGTGAGTCCAAGGCCAGCCTGGGCTCCATAGTAGTTCAGGACCAGCCTAGGCTAGAGAGTAAGACCCTGTCTCAAAAAAATTTTTTTTAATTAAAAAAACTAAACAAAAAATTTCAGGTCAGCCAAGGCTAAAATCAGAAGAGATGTAACTAAATAGAATCAAAGTTCATAACCTTTATGAAAATACCTTAAGCAAGGAACCCTCCATTTAAAAGTGTCTTAGGTTTTACTAAATTCCATCATTGCTGTTTGGTTCTGGCTACTCTGAGGAGACAGTAAGCCTGGAGCTAGCATCAGCTTTAGCTAGCTGTTTGAGGACAAAGGGAAGAGGAGCACTGCTGTGGGAGAAAGGTGCACTTCTGCCTCTGGAACTCTGCTCCTGCATTATCTCCCCTGGCCCTGGCAGCGGACATTTGCTCAATAGAGCTGTAGGCTGGAGATGGTTTCTCAATCCCTGCACAGGAGAACCAAGCTCCAGCTGTGTCATCTGGGCTCTGGGCCTCTGGCACTTAGCTAACTAAAGCTGGGACAGCTGGTGACTTTAGACAAAAGCCTGTTTTGTTAGAGAAGATTGGGGCAAAGTACAGCATTGTTATCTCTGATTCCCACAGGGCAAACTGTCCCATTGGCAAGTGAGACTGTCTTGACCTTGTGAGTTTACAGCAACATTTCCACTTGATCTTTTGTTTCTTTGAAATTATTCTTTACTAACAAGGTTTCAGTATTCATGCACTGAAATCTATCCTCAATGTTTTTTTAAAAAGGTTTTTAAGCCGGATGTTGTTTTGCACAGCTGTAATTCCAGCTACTTGGAAGACTGAGGTAGGAGGATCACAAGTTGAGACCAGCCTGGGCAACTTAGCAGAATTTTAAAAAGGGCAGGGGGTTGTGGGTCAGCACATTCTGGTTCAACCTGTAGTACAGGGAAAAAATTAAATATCATAAGTAATAAGCACTTGTAAAGAATTTAGAAATTACAGAAAGATAAAAGGAAAAGAAAATTCCTATTTAATTTTCCCATCCCACCCCTGTGCTGAGGTCTAAACCACACTGAGCAAGCGCTCTACTCCAGAGCTACATGATCAGCCAGCCGAAGTCTTTCTCTTAAGAATTTCTTTAATGTTGTGGAACTGGCTGAGATTATTGGTTCAGGACTGGCTTGGACATGATCTGTACCTCGTGACTCTCAAACCTATTCCTTTAAACATCTTTAATTGTCCCATTAGACTACTGACCTGATTTGGCCCTGCTTGGCTAGATTTTATTGTATTTGATGAGATTTCACCCTGGAGTACGAAACTCATCTTTTAAATTTGCCTCAAACCAAGTTTTTATCTGCGTCAGTGCTTGCCTTTAAAAGTGAAGATTTTTTTTTCTCTCCAATTGATGGTGGTATTACAGGGCCAGTACTTTTGTTAATGTTGACTTGTTTTCCCTCTTTGGAAAAAGGTATCTGTGAAATCAGCTAACACAATAATTTGCTTTTATTGACGAGATTTGTCAAGAAACTGTCTTAGGAGATTTCTTTTAAAAAGAAAAAGACAAGGACTCACTTTCCTAGAATCTTAAGACAAACTGATCTAGAGACTTGTTCTTTTTCCCTACGGTTACATTTTATTTAAGAAAGCTGAACACAAGTCTATTTTTTGTATGGATTTGTTTGTCACCCTAAAATGCCTCCTTATTAAGTGTTCAGATATACATTTAACTCTTGAAAGGTTTCTGATAAGGAGATGAAAATTTTGGACTTGGGGACTTAATAATTGCTCCCTTTTAATATTAAAATGAAGCAGGAGTCTGTTCTTTCTATTTCAAATTTTGAGACAGAAAAAAAAATTTTTTAGGACCGGGGATTGAACCCAGGGCCTTGAGTTGCCGGACAAACCTTCTGCCACTGAGCTACATCCTCAGCCCCAGAAAAAAAAAAATTTGAGTCAGTCTTACTGGGTTGCCCAGGCTGAGCTCAAACTTGTAATCCTCCTGTCTCTCCCAAGAAGTTGGGATTACAGACATGTGCCACCACATTAGGCTTCTTCTACAACTTTTTGTTTTTTGTTTTGTTTTGTTTTCTTTTTTTGAGACTGGGTCTGGCTTTATCGCCAAGGCTGGCCTTGGACTCACTGCAGTCCTCCTGTGTCAGCCTCCTGGGTGCTGGAATTACAGGCATGTGCCACCATGCCTGGCTTGTGATACTGGGGAATCAAACTCAGTAAGCACCAACTTTTTTAAAAAATTGAAGTACAATTTACGTTTTTTTATGGCCAGACTTTGCACTTTCTCCATACCTTAGCTGCCCAAGTATCGGATTGTTGGAAAAGTCGACACATTTTTGCAACTGTTGCACTAGTTCATTTTTTGATGTTAGAATTATTTGTATTTATTTATTGCTGTGTCATTTGATGGCTGACAGTTATAGCTTCATTCTAAAAAAGAAAAAAAATTGAGCAATTTGGTGGTTGAATTTTGGAGATTTTAGAAGTTAAAGATGGAAGACCAGACTGCATTTTTGGCACATTTTACTGTTTTACTTCTGTACAGAGGAGAGCACACATCAAGCTTGTGAAAAGTTACGTACAGTTTGCAGTCATAGTGCTCTAAAAGAACACTGGTGCCAGGGATGGTTCGTGAAATTCCATGCTGGTCATTTTGATCTCAGTGATGATGCTTGGTCAGGAAGGTCCATAGAAACTGATGATGATAAAATAAAGGCATTGATTGAGTCAAACCCATGTCACACGACATGAGAGATTACAGACACATGGAAGATCCATCATTCAAGCACTCACGACTCCCTGAAGAGGCTGGGATACATAAGCAAACTCTTATTTGTGGGTTCCTCAAGAGCCCAAAGAAGTTCATTTGATGGCACATATCATCTGGGATATGCACATTAAACATGTGGAAAAGATCCTTTTTTGAAGTGACTGATAAGTGGTGATGAGAGGTGTATTGTTTACAACAATGTGATGCACAAATGGTCTTGGTTCCAACGTGATGATTGGCCTCAAACAAGAGCAAGAGCAGACATTGATCAGAGGAAGGTTCTCAGTGTGGTGTAATTTTAAAGTTGTCATGTTTTTCTGCTCCTTCCAAGGATCTAAACAATCAATTAGAATGTGTTTTGTTGGCAAATGGACATTCTGAATGAATCCATAATCCAGAAACATCCATAGCTCATTAATTGTCAAGGAATGTGTTCATCTCAGCAACATAAGACCACACAAGTTTGATCACTTGTCTAAAATTATTGGAGCTTGGATGGGATGTGTTGCCACACCCACCATACTTACCATCAGAGGAGGCTGTAAATCAGCACCTTGTTCAGTTTTTTGCCGATAAAGACAGGTCCTCCTATGATCGAGGAATTATGAATCTCACTAAAAGAATACCAGAAGGTGCTGGAACAAGATAGGCAATATATTGTTGATTGATCTTTTTTATTTGTGTAAATAAATGACCCTTGAAAAGTATACCCAAAAGTGTCATAACTTTTCTGACAACCCAGTATTTGGGTTTATGGGCAAAGCCACTGTGCCTTGTTACATTTTTTTCAAAAGTGCAATTAATCACAAGTTACATAGTCATCATCATTGTTTAAGTATGGAGAATACTTTCTTCAAAGAATTCTGTGCCCATTAGAGGTTGATTACCCTATCACTACCACCATTTTCCCTTTTCCCCAGCCTTGGGAACTCTACTTTCTGTTTCTCTATAAATTTTGCTATATGTAGCATTTTAGTGTATTTTCATGGTTCGTCTATATTGTAGCATATACTAATAATGTCATTTCTTTTTATGGCTGAATGATATTCCATTATATAAATATACCATCTTTCTTTATCAGGTGATAGGCATTTGGGTAATTTCTATATTTTGTCTGTTATGGTTAATGTGTTTAGAAATCTTCATGTATGTATAATTTTTGTGTGGATATATGTATATATATATTTCTTTTGGATGTATACCAAGGAGGAGAATTGCTAAGTCATATGGTGACTGCAGCTTTTTGAGAATTGGGAGTGTACCTAAGGAGGAGAACATACATTTATGCTGGGTTCCATTACCCAGTTACAAAAAAATTTTTTTTTGAGAATCTTGCAACCTGTTTCCCAGAAAGCAAACAGCTGCACGATTTTCTAACACTTACTGTTGTTTGTTTTCTTAATAGTAGTCATACTTGTAGGTGTGAATCTCATTGTGATTCTGGTTTGCATTTTCCTAATGACTAATTATTCTTTTCTTCTTCTTCTTCTTCTTCTTCTTCTCCTTCTTCTCCTCCTTCTTCCTTCTTCCGTCCTTCTTCCTTCCTTCTTCCTTCCTTCTTCCTTCTTCCTTCTTCTTTTTGGGACAGGGTTTCCTCTGTAGCCCAAGCTGGTCCTGACCTCACTATGGAGTCCAGACTAATCCTGGACTCATGGGGTTCCTCTTGCCTCAGCCTACTGAGTGCTAGTTTCACAGGCATGCGCCTCCATGCCCAGCTTTATGTGTTGCTGGGGAATCAACTCAAGGCCTTGCACTTGAAACCACTGTGCCATTCCTCCAGCCCCATGATTAATGATTCTTAGAACTTGATCATTCTTCAGTTTGTCCATATTTTAGTTAGGTTACTTAAAGCATAAAGTCCTGAATATGATTTCCCCAGAACCAGATAAAGCTGGGCATGATGGTGCATGCCTATAATCCCAGCACTTGAAAGGCTGAGGCAGGCAGATTGTCCTGAGACCAAGGCCATAGAGTTGACAGATCCAGATAGGCCTCTTATTAGATATATTGTGCTTTCTTCCAAGAGTTTTATAGTTTTAGTGTTCTTATATTTAGGGCTTTGGTCATTTTGAGTTTTTTATGTGGAATGAAGTAAGGTGTCCAGCTTTATTCATTTGTGAGTGAATATCCAGTTTTGCAAGTACTGTTGGTGGTAAAGACTGTTCTTCCCCCCACTGGACTGTCTTTTCATCCTTGTTGAAAACTAGTTGACAGTAAATGTATGGGTGTGTGTGGTGTTGGATCGAGCCCACGGAGCACTGAGTGAGATCCCAGCCCCCTTTTTTTTGAGACAGAGTCTCTTCAAATTTCACAGGACAGGGGCTAGAGGAATGGCAGAGTGGTTAGAGCTCTTGCCTAGCAAACACAAAGCCCTTAGTTTATTTTCCCAGCCCGTGTAAACTAGGCATGATAGTGCAAATCTGTAATCTCAGCACTTGAGAGGCAGAGGCAGGAAAATTGCTCTGAGTTCGAGGCCAGCCTGGGCTATACAGTGAGTTCAGGTCCAGCCTGGATTACAGAGCAAGAACCTGTCTCAAAAAATAAAATAAAAATTCACAAGTTGGCCTCACACTTGCAGTCCTCCTGCAACCTCCAAGTAGCTGGGATAACACATGTATGTGTACCATATACCCTGAAATGTATGGGTTTTTATATGGGCCCTCAGTTTTGTTTCATGGATTCATATAACTAATTTATGAGAGTATTAACAGTCCTGACTATTGTGTCTTGCAGTGAAGTTTTGAAATCAAGAATTATGAGTCTTCCAACTATTTTCTTTTAAAGATTGTTTTATTCTGATCCCTTATGAATTTTAGAATTGTCTCTCCAATTTCTTCATATAAGCCAGCTGGGATTTTGATAGAGATTGTGTTGAATTTGTCACTCAAGTTTGTGTGTAAAGTATTATAATCTAGCAACATAAAGTGTTCTAGGGGCTGGAGGAATGACACAGCGGTTAAAGTAAACCAGTTGCCTTGCAAGCACAAGGCCCTGAGTTGATTCCCCGTTAGCACATAAGCAGGGTGTGGTGGCACACACTTATAATCACAGCACTCTCCAGGCTGAGGCAGAAGGATTGCCTTGAGTCCAAGGCTAGCCTGGGCTCCATATTGAGTTATGGATCAGCTTAAGCTACAAAGCAAGACCCTGTCTCAAAAAAATAAAAAATAAATAAAAAAGTCTTCTAATCCATGAATTTGGAGATTCTTCCCATTTAGGAGTTAATTTCTTTCAGTGATGTTTTGTGGTATCAGTGCACAGATCTTACATTTCTTTATTTTGAATGTATGCACATGATGTCACTGAGGATTGAACCTAGTGCCCTCTCACTAAGCTATATCGCTAGTCCCTTTTTATTTTGAGATAGGGTCTTACTAAGTTGTCTAGTTGCCTCGGCTGGGCTTGAATTTATGATCTTCTTGACTTGGTCTCCCAGAATGCTAAAATGATAGGTATGAGCCATCAACCTGGCTAAGACTTGTCTTTCTTTTTTGAGACAGGGTCTCGTTCTATAGCCCAGACTGGTCCTGAACTCACTGTGTAGCCCAGGCTTGCCTTGGACTCATGGCAGTTCTTCTGCCTCAGCCTCCAAAGTGCTGGGATTACCGGCCTGCCCCCACCGCCTCTGGCTTATGTGGTACCAGGAAATTGAACTTGGGGCCTTATTCTTGCTCGGCAAGTGCTTTAACCACTGTGCTATTCTATTCTTCCAGCCCAGACTTTATTTCTTTTGTTAGATATATTTCTAAGTATTTTATACATTTACAAGTTATTATAAATGGAATTATTTTCTCAATTTCTTATTTGTGTTGCTTATTGCTAGTGTATATAGAAGTAAAGTTGATTTGTACATACTGATCTTGTGTCTTGCAGCCTTGCAGAATTTGTCAGTGCTGCTAAGCCAGCAGTCTGCCACTGAGCTACAATCCTGAGCAAATGTCTTCAACAAGTACAGATAGCTTTACTTCTTCCTTGCCACTCTGAATGTCCTTTTTTCTTGCTTAATTATCTGGCTGTACCCTCAAGGACAATGTTAAATAGAAATGGCAAAAGTTGACACTTTGACTTGTTTCTAATTTTTGGAGGGTAATTTTCTTAAACATTTTAAACTTTGTTAAAGTTTTCTGAAGCCTTCTTAAAATTTCCTTGAGTTTTTAAAAAGTCTTTTATTATTAACTATGATGTTAATTAACTGAATGTTTTTTATAGATGACCTTTATTAATAGAGAATTTTGAAGGAAATGTTTATACTCTTTAAGATTTAAGAGTATTTTGATTTTTTTCACTATAAGATAGTTAATAAGGGACATTTGAGGAGGATAGCCATTGAAATGTAAAGTATGTAAGATTGAGAACATTGGGTTCTACTACCATCTGTGTAACAGTTTCATGGGTTTAAAAAATCTCAATAGAAGGAGTATTTCCTCCCAGTCACCCAACCTAGAAACTTCCAGGTTATCCTTGACGCCTTTTGCTCACTGTTCATGTCTGGTATATACAAAGGTTCCTTAACAAACTAGAATATCTCCTACACATCTCTTTCTGTTTATTTTTTTGTGTGTATGTGATAGGATCTCGCTCTGTAGCTCAGGCTGGTCCTGTACTCACTACGTAGCCCAGGCTAGCGTTGAACTCACATTAATCCTCCTGCCTCAGCCCCTGGAGTGCTGAGATGACAGACAAGTGCCACGGGGCCCAGCTAGTACGCAGTGCTGGAGAAGGGAAATGGGGCCTCCAGGCTTCACACTTCTAGGCCAGTGCTCTAATCACTGAACCCCAGCCTCACCTCGTATCTATACTTGGTACCACTTTCTTCCTTTAGACTCAGAATTTGTTACCTGAACCATACTTTACCCTCACCCTTTTTCTTTCCCACTTGAATTATCATTCAGAATGAATGTAACTTTTCAGGGCAGGAGGAATGGCTCAGAAGTTAAAGCACTTATCTAGCAAACAAAGGACCTGAGTTCTATTCATAAGATAGGACCACATAAGGTAGACGTGGTAGCACACACCTGTGATCCCATCACTCTGGAGGCTGAGGCAGGAGGATTGCCCTGAGTCCAAGGCCAGCGTGGGCTGCATAGTGAGTTCACGACCAGCCTGAGTTACCAAGCAAGACCCTGTCTCAAAAAAAAGAGCAGAATGAATTTAACTTTTAAATTTAACTTTCTCCTTAGAGCATTTTTTTAGACAACTACCAGAACTTTGAAGAGAAAATAAACACTTCTGTTAATGTTAAGGAAAATATATATATACATATACACACACTTTTTTTTGAGACAGTCTTACTCTGTAGTCCAGGCTGGTCCTGAATTCACTGTGTAGCCCAGGTTGGCCTCAAACTCAGGGCTATCCTGCTGTCTTAGACTCCCAAGTGCTGGGTGACAGGCGTGCACCACTACACCCGGCTTCTGTGGTGCTGGGCAATCAAACTCAGGGCATTCCACTTGCTAAGCAAGTACTTAAACTGTTGTGCTATTCCTTCAGCACATATTATAGAAATACAGAATATTGTCTAGGCATTAATTGCACAAATTATAGAATCATGTAGCCTTGAGTTTTATTTCTGGCTTTGAATAGCTATCTGGTCTTGAGCACATTACTTAGCCTCTTTGAGCCTCAGATCCTTTATCGGTAAGGCTAATGACTACTTAATAGAGCAGAGGTGAAGACTAAATGCAGTTATGAAGGCAATAATTTTTGTAATCATGGTCACAATATATTGAACATGTATTATTTCCCAAGTACTGGGCTAAGCATAACACTTGATACACTGATCATGAAAAGCAATTAGTGGAAGCCAGGTACAGTAACATGCACTTATAGCCACAAGTTCTTGGGAGGTTGAGGCAGGAGGATTGTTTCAGCCTGAAGGTCAGAGCCAGCCTGGGCATCATATCAATAGCAAGAGCCTGTCTGGAAGAAAAGAGGGAAAGAAGGCAGGAAATTAGAATGGGGAGAGAAAACAAGACAAAAGGGCAGTGTGTTCACTGCTTAATGTATAGTAGGCATTCAGTAAACAAAACCTAGTATTTTCCATGTGGTCTTCTTGTACTGAGATTAGCATTTTTAAGAGCAAGAACCATGTCATTTTTTTCTTTTTTTTTTTTTTTTTCTGGAGACAGGGTCTTGCTCTCTAGCCCAGACTGGTCCTGGACTCACTGTTATAGTCCAGACTGATCTTGGACTTGGGACATTCGCCTGCCTCAGCCTTGTAAGCACTGATATTACAGGCGTGTGCCACCACGCCTACCTTTATGTGGTGCTGGGGAACTGAACCTAGGGCCTTGTACTTGCAAGGCAAGCACTTTCCCCATGAACCTGCCTTTGCAAATGACAATATGACAGGTCATAATCAATGAAGAGTTGTTGAATTTGAATTTATTCAGTGTGATGTGAGGAAATGCAAGGAGGTTTCTTTCAGAATAATAGTCCCTACTAACTTAACTTCAGTTCCCTTGGGATTTGAAGGTTTTGTGTTTCCTATTGAAGTACACATACCCCTGGAGACAGATAATACTGAGCAATTAATAACAACCATCTTACTGGAATTGGTTGGAATTGGTTGTTTATCAGCTGCTTTCTAATCTGAGAAGGACCTTGCAGGATGAGCCTTTGTGGGAAAGAAAGAGGGGAGGAGACTTGATCACATATTATAGTATCATGGGGGAGCAAAGTCACAGTTTTTTGTCTCTGAATTACTGATTCATTTTCTTAATTGTAATGTTCAGTACTCCCTTTGACATGTAGCGCATGTTTAGTAGCCTTTACTGTGCCTGCTGTGGAACCATAGGACTAGATCGTGCAGACGCTTCCATTGCTTGAAGGTATGAGTCACTTAGCTTGTTTGGGATTTTGTGATACAATGGATATAATGTTAGACTCACTGCCTGCAAAGATACTGAATCAACTTAACACTGACAGAGAATGTTCTGGACTTGGTCCTTAATTTTGGCCTGCTATTTATGAATGAATGTGAGCTGCCCAGATTGGTGAGGACACCATGAAAAGATAGTCCTGAGAGCTCTGGAAAAGCTGCACAATGCAAAGTAGACTTTGCCAGACTGAAAATCCCACTTAACTTGCTGAAAGACTTGGAAAAAAAATGATTTCTAAAGCCTCTGTCAACTCTAAAATTTTGAGAGATTCCATTCCCTCTGAGTCTAAACTGCATCCCTTCTTTCCACAGTTTCTCTCAACTCAGTAGCCACAGTGATCCTTTTGAACTGTCCAATATGTGCCTCTATTCAGAGACAAGGCCAATGACCTCTATGGCCTACAGAATCTGCACTGTTCTTTGCCATACCTCCTCTCTCTCTCTCTCTTCACGCCCCACCGGCCATGCTGGGCTTTACTGTTTCACGAGCAGCATATCCTCTTGCCATAGAATTCTTAAGACTGAAGGTTCTGGCTACTAGAATTCTCTTTTCTTGGACTGGTAGCATCTGTCAACTCTCCCATCTCTTCCAGGTGCTACGCAGATAGCACCCTTGTTTTAAGTTCGCAGTTGCCTCTGTACTCCCTTTCCCATTCCTTTGCCCTGTTCCCTTATTTTTTTTCAAAACACTGACTTCCTTCTGATTTACTGTGTATACTTTATTACGTTTGTTGCTTATTGTCTGACCCTACTGAGCAGAGATATATTTTGTTTTGTGCATTTGTTTCCTATGACCTATGACAGTATCCAGCCCAACAAATATTAATTAATCTTATAGTAAACTGTATTGTGCTGAATAAGAATCTCATTTTTAGCTGCTGGGATCCTTAGTTGACTCATTTAGGAAATGCTGGTTCTGATCTTTTTCATGTGAGAGGATTTCCTGATGTGTCTGTCATTCTTGGTGTCTGCTTATATTTAAAATATCTTTAAGATGGCCTAGAAGAATGGCTCAGCGGTTAAAGCACTTGCCTAGCACGCACTATATCAAGTGGTAAGTACCCGAGTTCAGTTCCCCAGCACCAGGCGTAGTGGCACACCCTGTAATCCCAGCACTTGGGAGTCTGAGACAGGAGGATTGCCATGAGTCCAAGGCCAGCCTGGGCTCCAGTGAGTTCAGGACCAGCCTGGGCTGCAGAGCGAGATCCTGTCTCAAAACAAACAAAATAGATAAATAATATCTTTAAGACGGTGGACTGAAAGATGAATTGGGAGCTCTGAGTACATTTTCAGGATGTGTATGTATGAGATTCCCAAAGAGATGGCTGAGAGGGGAACCCCACATGTTGGTATCCTTAGGTCTTTCCTCATGGATTTTGCAGATTCATTAGAAAAACCTCATCTAAACTTCCTGCAGAGTGGTGATTTTCTGCCATTTTCCTTTAAGCCAAATAAAAAGGATTGCCAGGCTCAGCTTTCAATTCATTAAGTGTGCTTGCATTCACATTTAATCCCTGTATTTTAGGTGTGGTAGTTGTGCCCTCTACATGTGTTATGTCTTTATTGCAGTGCCTGAAGCATAAGCATGGTAGCCCATCAGTGGAAAGACTGTCTTTCATGAGACCAATCCCTGGTGCCAAAAAGGTTGAGGTCCACTGGTGTGGACTGCTGTAGCGTGGGATTTTCCCCGTTGCAGGGTTATTATTCAGTGTCGTGTTTTGTTTTGACATAGTCCCTTGCCATCCCTTTACTAGCTTTCTAAATTCCAAAATGTTACTTTTGTCTCCTTTCTATTATAATAGTTTTAGTGTGATTTTTGTCAACTCAACTGTAGCTGTTTTGTCTGTCATTTTTGTTTCTTTTTAATTTTATTTTTTTAAATTTTGAGACAGTCTTACTAGCCTAGTCCTGAACTCATTTTGTAGCCCAGGCTGGCCTTGGATTTATAGCAATCCTCTTGCCTCAGCCTCCTGAGTGCTGGGACAACAGATGTTCATTACCATGCCCAGCTAATTTTTATATAGTACTGGGGGATTGAACATGGGGGTCTTGCATGTGCTAGGCAAGTGCTCTAACCACTAAGCTATGCCCCCCAGCCCTTTCTTACTTTTATTTATTTATAGACAGAGCTTTGCTCTGCCGTCCAACTTGGTTCTCAAGTCACCATGGAACCCAGGTTGGCCTTGAACTCAAGGCAGTCTTCCTGCCTCAGCTTCCAAAGTGCTGGTTTTACAGGCATTGCTTGGGGTTTATGTGATACTAGGGAATCAAAACCCTGGGCCTTGATTGTGCTACGCAAGTACTTTAACTTCTGAGTTACCTCCCAGTCCCTTACTTGCTTTTAACTGACAGTTTTGTTGAAATATTGGTAGTCAGCAGAAGTTTTAAAAAATGGTAGATTCCTTTTAGGCTTTATCCAGTTGGCCCCAATAGTCACATTTTGCAAAACTAGTAAATATAACAACTAGGATATTGATAAAAAGCCTCCAGTCTCACACAGATTTGCCTTTTTTAATGTGTGTGGGTATGTGACATTTGACCGTGTATACTGTACCCACCTCTCCTTTGCATATTGTGTACTCCCAACTCCAACCCCTGGCAACTACTAATGTGTTTTCTATTTCTAAACTTGTCATATTAAAAATGTTATGTAAGACCCAGAAATGGTGACACACACCTCTAATGACTTGGAGGGTGAGGCAGGAAGATCACAAGTTGGAGACTAGTCTGGGTAACATAGCCAGACTTTGACTCAATGTTTACATTAAGTTGAGTCTTACTTATTTATTTATTTATTTATTTATTTATTTGAGACAGGGTCTCGCTCTGTAGCCCGGGCTGTTCCTGAACTGGTGTAGCCCAGTCTAGCCTTGGGCTCAGGACAGTCTGCCTGCCTCAGCCTCCCAAGTGTTGGGATTACAGACCTATGCCACCATGCCCAGCAACTATGTGGTGTTAGGGAATCAAACTCAGGGTCTTCCGATTGTAATTGCTGTGTCATTCCTCCAGCCTCTCAGCAAATTCTCTAACCCCACATAGTAGCTGGTCATGGTGGCATACATCTGTAATCCCAGAACTCAGGAGGCTGAAGCAGGAAGATTGCTGTAAGTTCGAGGCCAGCCTGGGCTACATACTAATATGCTACTGGTCCTGGGTTTAGTCTCAGCACCACCAGACAGACAGACAAATGGACTTTTGCAGTATATAACCTTTGGGGATTGGCCTTTTTAACCAGCACAATTCTCCCTTTTGGCTGAAACTGTCATCTTCCAGTGATTTGCCAAAATGATGAACTCCAAGGGAAAAAGGAGAGGAATCCCGTATATGTTCTTCAGGCCTTTTAGAGAATGTGGAATTGTTCCTTCAGCCACATACCTGTGAATCTACAAAAAGTGATACTAATGGGTAGTGTTTAAAAAGAAAGCCACACAAGCATTACTGTGGTAGCTGGAAGGGTCTACAGTGCTACCCAGCAGCGTTGGCATGCACAAGCAAGTTAAGGGCAAGGTTTTGGCTCCGAGAATGCATATGCGTATGGAGCCCCGTAAGGCCGAAGAAGCTTCCTAAGAGCGTGAAGGTCACGATCAGAACCAGGAAGCCCAAGATAAAGGGACCTGGGTTCAGCCAGATCGGCAGCCACCCGCCCAGAGACTCATGCTCCATGAGAGCCCCCAGGAAGGAGCCTGAGCTGCTAGACCTGGGTCCTCATGGACTCATGGCCTAGGCTGGGGATTTGTCTTCCTGGTTTGCCACCTCACTAGCCCCTCAGGTGCTCTGGGGTCTGGGTCAAGGGCCTGGGTCTGCTAAAAACGAAAAAAATATCAACCCTCTGAATTATGAAAGCTGTCCTTAATGGAGGACGAGTGTGGTGCTGGGCATGGTGGCATACGTCTAATCCCAGCACTCGGGAGGCTGAGGCAGGCAGATTGTCCTGCGTCCAAGGTTAGACTGGGCTACAAAGAGAGAAACTGTCTCAAATAAATAAATATTATTAAACTTAATTTAGTGTGCTTGGTTGGTTACACCACGTAGTTACTGGTGAGGGTCTGTGTCTTCCTTGCCGAAAGATGCGAGGTGCCAACATACCTAAGGATAAGAAAGTTGCCTCTGAAGCTTCCTAACTGAAAATGAATTCTTTAAAGCACCCAAAAAGTTCAGTTCTCTGGAGATGCAGTCAGATTGTTTTGTATACCCATAGGTGGCTACCTTTTTTGCTGAGTAGTATTCTGTGGAATGGTTGTGATGGTTTACCCACTTACCTGTGGAAGGAAATCTGGGCTCCTCACCATTGTGATGCTATTAGGAAAATATGGTCTGAATCGTCATATACAAGCTCTTTTGTGAATCTGAGTTTTAATGTGTCTGGGGGAAATGCTGAGGAGTGCAGCTGCTGAGACATATAGTAATTGTATGTTAATTTAAAAAAAAACCCACCCGATTGAGCCAGGAACAGTAGTGTATGCGTAAAATCCCAGCACTCCAGGAGGTTGAGGCAAGAAGGCCAGAAGTTTGAGCCCAGCCTGGGCAGTCCAGTAACTTAGAGGGGCCCTGTCTCAAAAAAGTGTATATATATATATGTGTGTGTGTGTGTGTGTGTGTGTGTGTGTGCGTGCAGAAAGGTGGAAAGATAGGACAGGCACAGGCCATGGTCTGTTCCGCTCCTGTACCCACCCACCAAGAAAAGGAAAGAAGGAAAGAGACTGCTAAATTGCCTTCCCTAATGGCCACGCCATTTTACGTCCTTCAGCTATGCATGAGAGATCCAGTCAGTACTTACTTTTTTTTTTTTTTTTTTTTTGTGGCAGAATCTTCCTTTGTAGTCCAGGCTGCTCCTCAGCTCACTGCATAGTCAGTCCAAGGTAGGTGGCCTCAAAAGCACAGCGGTCCTCCTGACTCAGCCTCCAGAGGGCTAGGATTACAAATGTGGGCCCACCACGCCCTCTTAATCTTCATATGGTGCTGGCAGTGGAACCAGGGCCTTGTGCATGCTAGACAAGCACTTTAACCACTGAACTATGCCCCGCCCCAGCCTACTATGAATTTTTATTTTAGCCATTCTCATAGATGTGTAGCAATGTCTTACTGTGGTTAGGTCACCTTTCCCTCAAGGATAATAATTCTGAAGGTCTTTTGAAGTGCTTGTCACTTGTATAGCCTTTCAGTGAAATACCTCTGAATGCCCTATGTTTGCTTTTATATATATATATATTTTTTTTTTTTTTTTTGAGATAGGGTCTCACTCACTCTGTCTCCTAGGCTGGTCCTGAACTCACTATGGAGCCCAGGCTTGCCTTAGACTCACAGCGATCCTCCTGTCTCAGCCTCCCTAGTGCTGGGATTACAGGCATGCGCCACCATGCCCGGTTTATGTGGTGTGGGGAATCAACTCAGGTACTTAGCACTTGACTTAACACTTGCTAGGCAAGTTCTTTAACCGCCGAGCCATTCCTCCAGCCCACTATAATTTTTATTGTTGAGTTTTGAGAATTCTTTATGTATTTTTGATATATTCTTTTATCAGATACATAGTTTGGATATGTATTTTTTCCATTCTACAGCTTTTTATCCTGTACACATGGTATTACACACAGCATGTTTCTAGTTTTGACTTAGTACAGTTGTTTAGTTACTTTACTTGTTGCTGTGACAAAATACCCAATATCCACCATTTAAGGGAGGAAAGATTTATTTAGCTCCCAGTTCAGAAGGTCTCTCACACAAAGCCCATTGATGGGCCAGTGGGCAGCAGCGAACATGGCAGAGAAGGGTTGGACAGCTGCTCACTCAGTTGCAGACAGAAGCCAAGTGAAACAGAAGCAAAGTGAAGTCTGCAGGCTGGCCAGGCTAGAGCTCCAGGAAGAAGCTGTAACATGTTTCTTCTTCCCTCCTTTAATAACATGAAGGTGCTGGTTGGGCCCCCCCTTGAGTAGTTGTCCCACCCCCATTTCCTGGTCCACAAGTCAATAACAAGTACCTGGAAGCTCTACCCTGGAAAACCCCCAATCCCAACAAGTAGATACAATCCCTCCAGGTCAGACCCCCAATATCAGCCCATGCAGCCAATCTCTGCCTCCCAGTAACACACAGTTCCAAATACCTGAGGCTTTCCTGGAACACTTAAGGTCCAATCTATAGCATTCTGTCCCTGATCCCCAAAGACTCAGGTCTGCCTTCTTATGCCAAATGCAGTTAGTCCTTCTCTAAGCATTGCCAGTCTTAATGGTTCCAGCACAGCTAAGAAGTCCAAGTCCAAAGTCTCCTCTGAGACTCAAGGCCAACTCTCAGCTGTGAGCTCCTGAGAAAAATCAAAAAAGTCAAGCACTTCCAACATATAAGGGCACAGGGTAAATATTCACATTTCAGAAGGGAAGAACAGGATAGAAAGCAAAATTTAAACCCAGCCAGGCAAGTGTTAAATCCTACAGCTCCATGTTCAGCATTTGAGGTAAACTGTGGCAAGATGTGAGCTCCAAAGGAGCTGGGTGGCCCCACCCCTACAGTTGAACCTCCAGCTGCAGTCTCCATCTTTTTTTCTTTGGCCTGGCTCCACTCACAATCTGTGGCTTTGCTTCCTCACAGCTTCACACACTGCCCTCCCAGGGCCCAGGGCCTGGCCTCCAAAGACTGCCTCTGAAATCTGGGCGGATGCCTTCACGACCTCACAACTCTCGTGCTCCATGTGTCTGTAAAGCCAGAACCACAAGGACATCGCCAAGGTCGGCCACTGGGTTCAGCCCTCCTGGCCTTTGGCTGCAGCAGCCTGGATGGCTGGACTCCAGGTGGCTGGACTCTGACACACACTTTTCTCTTTGACCCTACAGAGTAGCCTGGGGTACTCTTCTCAGAACAAGGTCTTTTGCCTTTCCACTCTTTAATTGGTAAAGGGTGGGATTTTGCTGATGCTTGAGACACTCTCAAGGCAACCCCCTTTTTTTTTCTTCTTGAGACTGGGAGCCCAGGCTGGCCTTGGACTTATGGCAGTCTTCCTGTCTCGGCCTCCTGAGTGATGTGCGCCATCATGCCCAGCTTATGTGGTGCCGGGGTATCAAACTCAGGGCCTTTAAGCTGTAACCACCAAGCCATTCCTACAGCCCCTCACAAGGCATCTTTTTTTATAGTCCTGCTTCCAAGTACCTGGCTTCTTTTTAATGCTAATCTCTTTAACATTCCTGTGCTCTTCTGCCCCACCTTTGCAGCCCCTTCCAGTGGTGCAAAAGTGCAGACTTTTCACATCTTTTCTCTCTGCCATCATGTGTTCCTCCCTTTCAGCATAAATCTGGCTGAAAGCTGCAAGCAATACTCAAGTGACAGCCTGTACATTGGGCTGCTTTGAGATTTCTTCCACCAGATTGTGTAGTCTACTGCCCTGAATTTCAGTTACTTTTTTCCCACCATTTCAATTAATATATATGCAGTACATAATGCTTACAATGAAATTGAGTATTTTGTGCACATATATATCATGTCATCTTTATGATCCTTTCCCATTTTTGACCCTCCCACACCCTTCCCATCCCTATCTCCCAACTCTGGCTATCACATCATGTGGTTCTATAGAATGTCTGTATTTAGGGCTTCCCAAATCAGAGAAACCATCTGATATTTAACATATTTAATCTTCTGTGTCTGACTCATTTCACTCAAATCCCCACTCGTTATCTCAGCTTCCCACCCCTAGAATGGGCTGCAGTGGCCATACCTTGGTGCCTGTCCTCTGGGTCCAGCAGAGCCCTTTATTGGGGTGATTTGCCAAAAGTTCATTTTTTCTATATTTTGCTATATCTTTGTTCAGATTCTTTAACATGGCCTCACTCAGCAGTCCACATGAGAAAAGAAAAATAACAGTGTAATTCATAAGGCTAGAAAAAGTGAGAAAGAAAAAGAAGTTAAATTTCAAGTGTCTTAGCTGTGTACTGAAAGGTAAATGTGCATTCAAAAGATATACATTACATCATTACATCAATCAGTTTTCATAGGATAAACTTACATCAGAGCGAATTGCTATACTAAATAAACTATCAAATTGCTACATCCTTAATTTCAATTTCAGGCAAAGTCTCTGGACAAGGGCAAAGAGCCAGCACACTTTTCTGCCACAGCATAGCATGTGTGGCTTTTAGACCAACTGCCATTTCAGTTCTCCTCATCTGAAACTTTCTGAGCCTGTCCTTTCCAGCGCACACTTCTGTCAGGTTTCTGATCTTCTGAGCTCCAAAATCTCCCATCAAGATGTGCTCATAGCATTCTAATGTCTCTCCAGCTGGCATCTTCAAACCTTTCCAAACTCCTCCTGAAAAGTAGTTCCAAAGGCTTTCAGATCACGTGGTCAGATAAGTACCAACTTCTGTTTTTAGTTACTTACTAATTGCTGTAACAAAATACCCAACACCCAAAATACAAGGAAGGAAAGAAAGATTTACTTAGCTCACAGTTTCAGAAGGTCTCTCACACACAGAGTCCCTTGATGGGGCAACCAGCAGTTGTGGAGGTACATGGCAGAGGCTGAGGTTGGAGAGCTGTTTACTTCATTGCAAACAGAATCCAAGTGAGTCTGAAGACTCAGGCAAAGGCTAGGGCTTTCCCAGGAAGAAGTTATAACAATGTTTGTTCTTCCTTCCTTTGCTTAATTCTAGTTTCCAGGTGCTCCCCCTTCACTTCATGGCCTACAAGTCAACCACACACAGTTCCAAATACATGAGGTTTGTGGGGACACTTAGAATCCAAACCATAGCACCAGTGTCACTTTTTCTGTTTGTGGAACATGTTTCTGGTTTCTGATTCACCAACTCTTTGCTTTGCCTTCAATCCTGAATATTTTCAGCTTTTTTTTCACTTTTATAAATAAAAACTTTAATATTTATTTAAATTTTGCGGGGCTGGAAGAATAGGACAGCATTTACAGTGCTTGTTTAGTAAGTGAAAGACCCTGCATTTGATTCCCCAGGACCACATAAAAAGGGAATGGTGCTGTATCCTTGTAATCCCAACACTGAGGAGGCTGAGACAGGAGAGTAGCTGTGAATTTGAGGTCAGCCTAGGCTACATAGTGAGGTCAGGACCTGTCCAAACTTTGTTAGTGAGACCCTGTCTCAGATCAATCAAGCAGGCAAGCAAGTGAGCAGTACTGGGGATCCAACTCAGGGCCTCATTGAACTATTTTTGCTCCCCACTTGTCTTACTTTTTCGTCGCTTTGACTCAATACCCCAGGCATCCACTATTTAGGGAGGAAAGATTTATTGTAGCTTACAGTTTCAGAAGTTCATAGTCCTTCACAGGCGGGCAGCTGGAAAATGGTGGAAGCCCACAGCCAGGCTGGAGTGGGGGCAGGGCCAGAGACAGAGCTCCAGTGGCAGAGATCCTCACAACATGGTGGAAGAGAGAGAGACTGGGAGGAAGGGCGGAATTAGCACATGTCCCTCCCTGGTCAAACCCCAACCACCTGCCCCTTCGAGCTAGGCCCCTCCTCCCAGCTCTACAGTATCCGTAGGAACATGAGGCTTTTGGGGGACACTCTGGATCCAAACCACCACACAGCTGTTCTGCTGTGTTTTCTAAAAGTGTTATAGTTTCATGTCTTACGCGTAAGTCTATGAATCATTTTGAGTTAATTTGTGTAGATGTGAATTCAGATTGAGGCTCTTTTTCTCCCCTCATGGACATACAAGTTGACTTAATGCAAATTATTTAAATTCTCTAGACCTCAATTTCATTTGAAAAATGAGGATTATTATATTACGTGCATTTTAGGGTTGTTGTGATGATAAAATGCATTAATACATGTAAAGCTCTTTGAATTTTATATAACAAATGCTGTGCAGGAACTAGACTGCTATATCTGGGCAAAGCTGTCTTCACAGTCCTTTGTAGATTACCTTTCAGAGTGTTCTGTTGTATTCCTCACACAATCCAATTGAACTGTGGACTGGTATTATATTGGTATCATAGTTTTAATTTGAGAGATGTATTCCCTATAATGCTGTAATAAAGTATTGTATTAGCACAATATCATACAGGTTTACAACCTAATTACTTGTTGTATCTCTTCAGTTACTCAAATGAGAGGTCTTGTGTTAGTTTTGTTAATAGGTAAATTGTTTTCTGTTGCTACCCAATTTAGAAACACAGAAAGAGAGTGTTTTTGAGACCTGTGTAAGCTTGGCTTCCTGAGTATGTCATTATTTCCTTGACTTTCCCCTAGGAAAGTAATAGCATAGGACTGGGACATAGCTCAGCAGTTAAGAGTCCTCAGTACCACGTGAGCCAGGCATGGAGAATGAGGCAGGAGCATTGTTGTGAATTCAAGGCCAGCTTGGGCTACCTAGTGAATTCAGGACCAGCCTGGGCCATAGAACAAAGCCTTGTCTCAAAAAAGGAAAAAAAATAGTAAAGAAATAATATAAAAAACGATGGCACTTGCTCCATGATAAGATGCTGTGTGTTTTCTTCTGTGTTGGTTGAAGCACATTCTTTCAGTGTCATCTCAAAAAAAAAAAAAATATATATATATGTATGTATGTATATATATATATATATAATATATATATATACATACATATATATATTTGCCCTAAAATGCTACAGTGTTTAAGAGAATGAAAAACTCAGTAAATGACAGCTTTCAAATTATAATGGTAATATTCCACATATTGCCTGAGTGAGTTATGTAAATGAAATGTGTGAGTGACCGCAGTTGCTTCTTTTGAGCTTGACTGCTGGGATTTTCCCGAGTGATCCCTGCTGTTAGAGAAGAGTAGAGGGTGTTGTGTTCTCACTTGGTCCTCTTTTCTTTCTTCTCTCTCTCTCTCACCACCTACCAGTGAACTTTACCTAGGTTAGTTTGCATTTTAGATTGTTCACTTTTAAAGTAGTTATGATTGTGTATGAAGGAACTGCCTAAAACTAACCCCCAACCCACATCTGTCAGTAACTGCTTCAGCAAAATAGCAATTAGGGGAAAAGATACTTAGATTTCAGTGAAAGCTACAGATGTCATGTGCCCATGCACTTCAGCCATGCTCCTTCCTGGTTTTAAGATTTTTTTTTTGTCTCCCAAATGGTTTTGGTTTAATAGGTTTGTCATAGGAAAGGGAGTGAATTAGTGATTTAAAACAAAATAAAACACATTTCTGTATTAGACTAAGAATTGTTCCGCTTAAAAATCAATAGAGATACTAATTAAAATACATACTATACATACAATTATATTATTGTGTATATTTGACACTTTTAATGGAATTTTGAAGGTACAGTAATATAAATGAAGATACTAATTGTCAGTTATTCAGAATAGTATGCACTTTATAGCCAGGCATGGTGACACACACCTGTGTTATCCCGACACTCTGGAGGTTGAGGCAGGAGGAATGCCATGAGTTTGAGGCCGACCTGGGCTACATAGTGCAGAACCAACCTGGACTACAGAGCGAAACTGTCTCCAAAAAAAAGTTCTATTAAATACACAACATGTTTTAAAAGTACACCAGTCATAAGTTTACAGTTTAGTGAATTTTCACAAATTCATTATCACAGACCGAAACTAGTACTGAAATCAAAAAACTTGAAAACTTCCTTGGAAACTTCCCAGGCTTCACAAGGTTAATCACTGTGCTACTTTTATGAGTGGTTTTGTTTTTCTGTCTTTGTGGTATTGGAGGTTGAGCCCAGGCCAGGGTCTTTACCCTGAACTCTCTCCTCAGCCATTTTTTTTTTTTAAGATTTTACTTTTTCTTCAGTGTTGTTCAGTGCTGGATATTGAATCTGGAACATTTGGCATGCTAAACAAACTCTCTACATTTGAGCTATACTCCCAGCCTTCTTACATATTTATTTGTAGAGAATGTCTCACTAAATCACTAAATTGCTCAGGCCGGGCTTGAACTTATGATCCTCCTTCCTCAGACTCCTAGATAGGATTATAGGTCTGCACCACTAGGTGTGGCTGTTAGTTTTGCCTGTTTGGTTTTTATATAGTTTGTGTGTATTATGTTTTACACACTTTTGAATTTGTGAGTCATACATATAATTGCACATAATTGTAGTTCACTTACTCTCATTGTTCTGTAGCAGTCCCTTGTGATAAGATACTATAATTACCAGTTCTACTGTTGAGTTTTCCAGCATTTATACTTACCAGAGCACCTCTCACCTTTTTTTTTTTTTTTTTTTTTTGAGACAGCGTCTCACTTTGTAGCCTAGGCTGTTCCTGAACACACTGTGGAGCCCAGGCTGGCCTCGGACTCATGGCAATCCTCCTGCCTTAGTGTTTTGAGTGCTGGGATTACAGGCGTGCACCACCATGCCCACAAACTTGGGTACTTAGCCCTTGACTTAATGGTTGCTGGGCAAGTGCTTTAACTGCTAAACCATTCCTCCAGCCCTCACCCATTTTTTTAAATGTTGCAGTGACTATGGACATTTTCTTAAATTTATGGATAAGACAATCTGAAAATTCTTATTAGGGTTCTGCTTCAGAAATTTCATGGTGGTGGATAAGACATACTTGGGTATAGAAATGTATCTGTTACTTTCAAACCAATCAACATTATCTTAGTTAGCTTTTGTTGTGTTCAATCTCCAGCATCACAAAATCCAAAACTTTAAAAGTGAGAAATATAATTTCGTCCTCTTGATGAGAGAATTTCATGAGCAGGGGTTTCAGAAAGAGGAAGAATTTGTGCCTCTTTTTTCTTTCAATCTACCAAACCCTATTTTGCGTTTGCTTTTAGAAAAGTAAACTTCATTGATAAAATCTGTGAAATATCTCCTCTCTTGTCTTTGATGTACACTTATGTAAGATTCTTTTTGCTTCTGTTTTGAAATAATTTGGTGATAAGCGGAACTTTGACATTCTTGTTTGTATCATTCTCCAGGCATTCACCCCTCCCTATCTTTTCTTTTATCCCCAGTGGAAGCATTAAAGTATTCGTGACATTTTATTACATTCAGCTGTTTTTATGTCTGTTTTCTGTTATTAGACTCTTAAACATCTAAATATATCCCTAGCATCTGCCATCATTTAAGTGATGGATAAAATTATGAGAGGGCTACTGGGGCTGGGGACAAAGCTCAGTGATGAGAGTGCTTATCTAGGAAGCACTAGGACCTGGGTTCCATCCCTCAGCACCATGTAATAGCTGGGTGTGGTGGCACACACCTGTAACTTCAGCTCTCCAAAGGCTGAAGTAGAAGGAATGCCTTGAGTTCTAGACCAGCCTGGGTTACATAGCGAGTCCAGGACCAGCCTGGACTACAGAGAGAGATGTCTCAAAAAAGAAAATTAAAATTAAGGGGCTGCTAGAGGTTTTTTTGCTTGCTTGTTTCATCAAACAGGGTCTCTTTCTGTAATCCAAGCTGTCCCTAAAGTCACATCCCAGGCTGGCACTGGCCTTGAACTCAAGGCATTCCTCCCACCTCATCCCCAGCACTGGGTTTACAGGTGTGGGCTACTCTACCTGGGTACCTGGGTAGCTCTTTATCAAATCTGTCTTCTCCATATTAGTACAGAATTGTTCATCTCTATGCTTTTGTTTGACTTTAACTGCTTTAGATGGCTTTTAGTATTTAGATTTAAGTTACTGAAAAAAGGTCATTTGGTTTTTAGTGTCTGGGTTGCAAATCTGTGCTTTATTTTTGCTGTCAGTTGCAAAGTGCCATGCTGGATATTTCAGGTGGCCCAGGGTTATTGCACAGTTGTTGAAAGGTGTGGTTTCCCTGTTTAGAGAGAGGTTTGTATCTGTGCTGTGGGTTCTGCCATTCTAATATGCAGATGAGAAAGATTAAAACTGGCTATTTAGGAAAATTAAAGATGACTAGAAATCCTCTTCGGTTTTGAAGTCATATATTTTTCTGGGTCTATTTTCAGCTCTTTTGTTTGCATTCAGATCTGCTTAATAAAAGGTGGAAAGGGGGTTGGTATGAGGAGTATCCAAATATATAAAATACTTTGATTCTTTGTCTTTTCTTTCTTTTTCTTTTTTTTCCTCTTTTTTTCAGTGCTAGGGCCAGAATTTTTAAAAATCCACTTATAATAGTAAAATATGTATGTTATAGAAATCATAGATTCTACGTAGGAGTCATGATGAATGCTTCTAATCCCATCAGGAGGCTGAGCAAGAGGATTACAAAATCAAAGCGAATCTGGCCAGTATGGCAAGATCAAGCCTGGTCTGGACAAATAATAAGACCCTGTCTCAAAAAAACTTAAATTTTTAGGGTGCAAACTGATGACTTTTGACATTTGCATTGCCCAATTAACTACCATTCAAATGAGGATGCTGTAATGTAGAACTGATTTTTTTTTTTTCATGGTGCTGGAATTAAGCTCAGGCCTTACACATAGGAGGCAAGTCTTCTACCAAATAAGCAGTATTGCAGCCCAAGATGTAGAACATTTTCATTTTCTCAGAATGTTCCTTTGTGTTCCATTGCTATCACCCCTTCATTGTAATCAACCATGAATTTGATTTCTAGCACTATATATTAGTTTTTATTTTAAATTATGTGTACACAGAAACCGTATTTGTTTTTGTTTTTGACTTTTTTTTTTAACCATAATATCCTTGAAAATTGCCCATGTTATGGCATGAATTAGCAGGGGTTTTTGTTTGGTTGATTGGTTTTGTTTTTGTTTTTGTTATAGCCCTGAACTTACCGTGTAGCTCAGGCTGGCCTGGAACTCATGGCAATCTTCCTACCTCAGCCTCTTGAGTGCTGGGATTGTAGGTGTGAGCAACACTGTGCCATTCCTCCAGCCCCTGGTTGTGATTTTGGAGAAGGGTTGATGCTAGTGGTAGAAACCAAGTCAGAACACACTCTACCACTGAGGTACAACCCTCGTTCTATGCACATCATTTCTTTTTATTCTTTTTGTTGTTGTTGTTTCTTTTTATTCTTGAGTACTGTTTTATTGTATGGATGTACCACATTTGTTATGTAAACACAAATTGAAAGAAAGGAGGATTATATCCAGGTTGGAATTTTATAAATAAGGCTGTGAATATGCATAGAATAAGATTTTTATGGGCATAGAGAGGTTTTTTAAAAAAATTATTATTCTTTTTTTTCTGTAGTCCAGGCTGGTCTTAAACTTACCATGTAGCCCATGCTGGCCTTGAACACACAGGAGTCCTGCCTTGAACTCCTAGTGATCCATTTGCCTTAGCCTCCTGAATGCTGGGATTACAGGTGTGGGCCACCACACCCAGCTAATCTTTATGTGGTGCTAGGGATTTTGATCCCAGGGGCTCATGCATGCTAGGCAAGCACCTTAACCACTGAGCTATGTCCCTAGCCTACTGTTGTTTTTTAATTCCCTTATAGATGGACTTACTGATTAAAACTAGTAACTTATCAGATTTACCCCCATGACTTACTGTTAACTGGTTAACTCAAAATTGCTCAGTCAGTGGCTCCCTAGTGAGGATTATATGAAGTTAAAATTGACCTTTCCTAATGAGTCTATTCTCCAACCTAGTTGTCCATTTGCAAGGAAGAATTTCCAGAAGAAAGTGTTCCAAGCAAACCACAATAGGTCCTCACTAAAAATCATCCTATTGTTACACAGAAATATTTAACTTTTGGTCAGCATCTACAGACTCAAAATTGGAAACAATAGGCTTAGCCTAATATAGTTGCAGATGTACTCATTTTACCATCCTGTTTGGGAATGGTCAAATTTGAGATCAGTGATACAGATAGAATATTGATAGAGGGCTGGAGGCATGGCTCAGCGGTTAAAGCACTTGCCTAGCAAGTGCTGTGTCAAGTGCTAAGTACCCGAGCTCAATTCCCCAGCACCACATAAGCTGGGTGTGGTGGCGCATGCCTGTAATCCCAGCACTCGGGAGGCTGAGGCAGGAGGATTGCCATGAGTCCAAAGGCCAGCCTGGGCTCCACAGTGAGTTCAGGTCCAACCTGGGCTACAGAGTGAGGCTTTGTCTCAAAAAAAAAAAAGTTGATAGAGAAGGTGCCATTTCTGAGGAATCCCATGTGTGGACACTTGGACAGAACATCAGGCTACCCCAGGTGGTTCCTGAGCAAGATGATTTTCATCACAGATTAGTGAATCCATAGATGTTACCAAGTATGTTGGAATAGTACTGGTTAGAATACTTGAAAAATTCTTAGAAATTTATTTGTTCTGCATATCTATCGAAACAGTCTCCTGGAGATGAAATATTTGAGGTTGTAAATGGAACCATTGAAAGAGTCAGATGACATGAAAATTTCTCCTCAGCTTGTCTACTGGTAGTGCTGTAGCAATGACCAGTATATATAGAAGTTAAATATTCACCCAACAACTTTGGAAGTCAAGCTCTTGAATTGTTTTATTCAGTTTTTCATAAGAGAAACTCAATTTTACCTGTAGGTGTGATCCAGTAATAACAAACATTTAACATAGTATTTGCTGTGTGCCAAGACTGTTGTAGAAGTTTATACATATTTACTAGTTTTTTTTTTCTTTTTCTGAGACAGAGTCTCGCTCTGTAGGCCAGGCTGGTCTTGAACTCACTATGTAGCCCAGGCTGACCTTGGACTCAGGACAGTCGTCCTGCCTCAGCCTCCCAAGTGCTGGGATTACAGGTGTGCACCACCATGCCCAGCTTTTATGTGGTGCTGGGGAACTCAGGGCCTTGCACTACTGTGACATTCCTCCAGCCCCTATATTTACTAGTAACAGGTTATCCTCACAAGTTAATAATATATAGCCACTATTAAAATTACCCCGATAGCACTTGGGAGGCTGAGGCAGGAGGATTGCGAAGAATTCAAAGCCAGCCTGGGCTACAAAGACCAGCAGGGTCTTACAGAGCAAGATCCTGTTTCAAAAAAATAAGATAAAATAAAATAAAATTAACCCCACAGGGCTGCAGGAATATTATAGCAGTGAGAGCACAAAGCCCTCGATTTGATTCCTCAGCATCACATAAACCAGGGATGGTGGTACACACTGTAATCCCAGCACTTGAAGGAGAGGAAATGCTAAGGCAGGAGGATTGCTGTGAATTTGAGGCCAGCCTGGGGTACATAATAAGCTCAGGACCAGGCTGGACTATAGAACAAGACCCTGTCTCAAAAGAATTAATCGCTTCTATAGCTTGGGAAACTGAGACATGGAGCAGTTAGATCATTTGCTCAGCTCATATTCACTAAGTTGACCAGCTGGGCTTGAACTTGGAATCTTCCTGTCTCAACCTCACAGAGTGCTGGAATTACATTCCTGCACCACTAGGCCAGCTAATCTTTCTTGTCTGAAAAACATACATAAATTTGCCATGTGAACCTTTTATTCTAGTTTTGCTGTGTTAGGGATTAACCTCAGGGCCTTGTGTAAACCTGGCAAATGTTCTACCATTAAACTCTGGCCAGCTTATTAACTTTTATTAGTTTATTACTTACTTACTTGTTTGTTTACTTATTTATCAAGACAGGGTCTGCTCTATAGCCAAGGGTGTTCCTGAACTCACTACAGAGCCCAGACTGCTAGCACTGGACTCACAGCAATCCTCCTGCCTCAGCTTCCCGAGTGCTGGGATTACATGTGTGTGCCAGTGATTTATGTGGTACTTAGGAATTGAACACAGGTACTTAGCACTTGCTAGGCAAGCACTTTAACCACTGAGCCATTCTTCCAGCCGTGTTTGTTTGTTTTAAGCAGTGTCTTGCTGGTATTCCAGGCAGGCTTGTCACTTTCAGTCCTTCTACCTCAGTCACCCAAGTAGCTGGCTTTGTTCTGTTTTATTTTGTCTTTGATCATGGGGATTGAACCTAGGACCTCACAGATGCTGAGCATGTATTTTTATCACCAAACTATATCCCTTGCACCTTTGATTGCTGTATTTTTAATAAAGAATTATGAAAAAAGTTCATTAAAAAATTGGAAAAGTCAAAAAAGTATAAAGATAACTTGGCAAACAGCAATATTTAATATTTATGTATACGTGAGTATATGGTAAATATTTAAAACCTGCACTTGGCAAAATGAACTCTGAATATATGATAATCACCTTGAGGTAAGGACACAAGAACAGCATGAGAGAAGGGGATATAGTAAACGTCAGTCTATAATGTTTAATTGTTATTAAATAGAAGGGATGTTTGAAATAATATGGTGTCATAGAAAAATTTTAAAAAGCTAATGAATGGGCAGGCACATGGGTATATTTATTATATTTGAAGTGTTTTATAGTAAAAAAAATAAAAACTAAACATGAAAACATAACACTTAGAAAGTTCAGTTTCATGGGAAGGATTAGATCTTCTCTGTAATAAGTACAGAGAAAATATGTGAAATTTATTTTAGAAAAATTTGAATTGAAAAGAATGAAATCCAGGTGTGGTAGTGCAGGCCTATAATCCCAATACTCTGGGAGGCTGGGGTGGGAGTCTCTGAGGTTCCAAAAGCCTAAGCAATTTAGTGATTTAATGCAATCCTATCCTAAAATTTAAAAATAAAGAAAGGACTGGGACATAACTAAATGCATTGTGAAGTCCCTTAGTTCAGTTCCCTGTACCAAAAACAAAACAAAACAAAGCAAAACAAAGCGCCCAGGACAGATAAATTTTACTTTCATTTGCTGAGTACAAAGTGGAAGTACCAGTCTGGGAGTTCCAAGTTGGTTGGAAAGTTTTGACAGATTCTGAACAGGGAGTCATCTAGAAAGAAAGAAATTGGTTGCTGAATGGCATTAAAGGGCTCCCTGTGGATGGTTATTGGAATTTGTTGTTGGGCAAGGCCACTGTTATGAGGGATTACAGGTATTACTTTGCAGCCCAGAAGGAAAATAAAAGAGAAAAACCAGAACAAAAGCAAAAAAAAAAAAAAAATAGTGATTGGATTCAGGTTGTATTAGAAATGATTGGATTGCAAGGAAGAGAAATCACTCTAATTTACACCACTGGGACATCCCAGTAAAGACTTCAGGAGACCATCAAAGGGCAGCCGAAGATGTTAAAGTGCAGCTAGACTTCACTCAGAAGTCCCAGTGGGTTTTTGTTGTTGTTGTGTGTTTTTTGAGACAGGGTCTGACTGTGTAATGCAGGCTGGACTAAATTTACTGGTGTAGCCCAGGTTAGGCCTTGGACTCAAGGTAATCCTTCTTCCTCAGCCTCCCAAGTGCTGGGATTACAGGAGTGCACCACCACATCCAGCTTTATGTGGTGCTGGGGAACTGAACTCAGAGCCTTGCACTTGCTAGGCAAGTGCTTTAACCACTGTGCCATTTCTCCAGTCCTTGTTTTTGTGATACTAGAGACTGAACCTAGGGCTTCATGTGTGATGGACAAACACTCCTCCACCGAGCTACATCCCTAATCCGTTATTTATTTATTTATTTATTTATTTACTTATTTATTTATTTATTTTGAGACAAGGTCTCTCTACCTTGCCCAGTCTGGCTTTGAATTTATAATCCTCCTGTCTCAGCCTCCTTAGTAGGAGGAGTTACAGGGTGTATGCCACCATGCCTGCCCATATGACCTCTTTTTTAAAGACATTTTTGTGATGTGTAATTGTATCTCAGGGGTTTTAATTTACACTTCCCTTCCCTCCCATGAATTTATTTGCCATCTATGCGTCTTATTTTATGATTCTTTTTTTTTTTTTTTTTTTGCTTTGTAATCCAGGCTGGTCCTAAACTCAATATGTAGCGCAGGCCCCGAGCCCCCAGCAGTTCTCTTGCCTCAGTTTCCTGAGTGCCAAGCTTACACGCCTGCTTTATATGGTGCTGGGGAATTGAAATGCGGGCCTTGAGCTAACTAGGCAAGCTCTTTAACCACTGTGCTATTCCTTTAGCCCTAAAAATTAAAAAATAAATTAGTCTAGTTTCTTACTAACCTTTGAGAGTTTTTACTGTTTTTCACATTTAAGTCCTTTATCAGATACATGATTTACAGATTTTTCTCTTGTCTTTTCATTCTCTCAGCAGAAATAGGAGAGCAGTAGTTTTTAACTTTGAAGTAGTTTTGTTTATCAGTGTTTTTTGTAAATGAGTTGTGCTTTTGGTGTTGTGTCTAAAATTTTTGTCTAACCCAATGTTGTGAAGATACTGTTTTCTTTTAGAAGTTTTATAGTTGTAAATTTTATATTTAGGTTTATGATTCATCTTAATTAATTTTCATGTATAGTACAAAGTATAGGTTGAAACTTTCTGGTTTTGTTTATGAATATCCAGTGTTCTAGCACTCTTTGTTTAGAAGGACTATTCTTTTTCCCTGCCACACTGCCTTTTCATTGCATTTTCCAAAAATCAGCTCATCATTTGTCACAGAGGTGATTCTGTTACCTTGGACTCTGTATTGATTGCAGCACTGGGTTCAGACCAGGGCCTTTGCGCTCAGCTACATTCTCAGAAACTTACTTTGATTTTGAGACATGTTCTTGCTTAGCTGCCCAGGCTGGGCACAAACTTCACGATCTTCCTCTGTCAGTATCTGGAGTAGCTGGGATTACAGCTTGCACCACCACGCAGGGTTGCCAGGACTTCCCAACTAACTAGATTGGGAAAACAATGAATTGAGAAATAACAAAGACTGAAATTCATAGGTTTTTTTTTTTTTTTTTAGGGTGGGGAGGATCTGGGGTTTAACCTCAGGGCCTTTGTACCAAGGTACACTCCTAGCACATTTTTATTTCTTTTTTTGTTTTGTTTTGAGACAGGGTCTCAGTCTGTAGTCCAGGCTGGTCTTGAACTCACTATGTAGCCCAAGTTGGCCTTGAACTCATGGCAATCCTCCTGCCTCTCAGCCTTTGAATGCTGGGATTCCAGGTGAATGCCACCATGCCCAGCTTCCATTTTTACTTTTGATTTTGAGACAGGGTCTTGCTAAATTGTCAGATTGCTCAGATTGGGTTTGGAGTTGGTAATACACCTCCCTAAACCTCCCACAGGGCTGTGATTATAGACTTACACCACTAGACCTGGTTTAGAAAGTGTTTTTCTATGTATTTATGGAGGATTTTTTTTTTTGAGACAGGGTCTCGCTCTGTAATCCAGGCTGCCCTTGAATTTACCGCAGTCCTCCTGCCTCGGCCTCCCTAGTGCTGCAATTATAGGCATAAACCACCACCATGCCCAGCTTTATGTGGTGCTGGGGAATGAATTTAGGTACTTAGTGCTTGCTAGCAAGCACTTTAACCACTTTAACCACTGAGCTATTCTTCCAGGCCCATGGAGGATTTTCTTAAGTTTATATGATCCTGTGAGTTTAATAGGAAGATACTATGCTTAGATTTTGAGCATAAGCTCAGTGTCATTATTCTTTTTCTTAAAAATCCTCTCTGGAGGATCCTCTGGCTAGAGGAATAGCACAGCAATTAGAGCACTTGCCTAGCAAGCTCAAGGCCCAGAGTTCGATTCTCCAGCGTTATAGAAACCGGTCATGGTGATACATGCCTGTAATCCCAGCACTTGGGAGGCTGCGGCAGGAGGATTGCCTCAAGTTCATAGTGAGTTCAGAAGCCGCACTGGGTCACAGAGCAAGACACTGTCTCCAAAAAAAAAAAAAAAAAAAAAAAAAAAATCCTCTCACAGGGCCTGAAAGAATAGCAGAGCTATTAGAGAACACTTGCTAGCAAGCATAAGTCCCTAAATTTGATCACCCAATACCACCTAAATGGGGGTGGGAGTGGGCAGGGCGGCACATACCCTGTAATCCCAGCACTTTTGGAGGCTGAGGCAGGAGAATTGTTATGACTTAAAGACCAGCCTGGGTTACATAATGACTTCAGAACTAATCCGCATACCTGACCATGAATTCCTATTTAATAAATCTTGCCACTGTTACATTCATGTGTCAACCACACAGACCTTTCACCTTATCTTGCCTCAGTCTTTGCTCTTGCTGGCCCCTTAGTCTGACTGCTCTTCTCAGGTACTTTTCTTACTCAACTATCGACACTTCTAGATTTTTTAAAAATCAAAAATGGTACTCTCAGTGATTTATACTCTTAATTCATTACTTGTTATTTTTATAATAACATTTACCATTTTTTATTTGTGTTTGTGTGTGTGTGTGTGTTTGTGTGTGTGTTTAACTGGGAAGTGAACCCAGAGAGTTGCCCAGGGTGAGCTCTAACTTGTGATCTAGCTGCCTCAGTCTCCCAGAGTAATGGTATTAGAGATGTGTGCCACTATGCCTGGCTGTCAGTCTGTCTTTTCTAGAGAAATCTTTGTGAGGTGTGTTCTTATCTTTTGCTGATGACTAGGATCTCATTAACTTTCTTATTTTATCAGTAGAATATTGCAAACCAAAATAGCATCTTAACTTCAAAAAATGCTGCCTTTTAAATTTTGATTAATATCTAAGGTTTGTGTATTCTGACTTTACAATGTAAAGAATGGACTTACTCATAAAAGTTTTTATTCATGACTTTTTTGTTTTATTTGTGCTTACCAAGACCTTCTGACCAAAAACCTATCCTATCCTAAAGCAAATCAAGTGCTAACTTTGTTTCTTCTCCTCTTAGGATCAGAAAGTGAGCATAGTTGTCTTAGTATTATGGGGATGGAAATCATCCAGGGTTTTGTTTTTGTTTTTATTTTTGAAACAGGGTCTTGCTCTATAGTCGAGGCTGGTCTTGAACTCACTTTGTAGCCAGGCTGTCCTCAAACTCACAGCAATCCTTCTGCCTCAGCCTCCCAAGTACTGGCATTACAGGTGTGTACCACCATGCCCAGTTTATGTAGTGCTAGGAAATCGAACCCAGGGTCTTGTGCATGTTAGGCAAGAGCTCTGACTGCTTAGTTAGACCTCCAGCCCATCCACTTTTTCTTCAGAGCAGTCTTAGTGTGTGCTGTGTTGTTTAGCTACCTTGTGAAACAGTTCAGGTTGTAGTAAGATAAGGTTAATCCTCTTGCTGCCTATGAAAATTTTAGTACTGTGTTTCATGATATAATATCTGGTATTAAAGTCATTCTTTTGAGTTTCAAGTTTTCAAACTACAGAACTAGGCCATCTTAACATAAAATTCAGTGACTTCAGTTCAGTGCTTCTGCAAGGTCCATTTCTCTTTTTATTAAATACAAACTTGTTTTTTTCAGCTTGGCATATTACCGTGAATACTGACCTCCGTGTTGGGCACTGTGGCGTATGCCAGTAGTTCCAGATACCCAGGGGGCTGAAACAAGAGGATTACTTGAATCCAGGATGTTAAGATCACCCTTGGCAGGATAGTCTCTTAAATAATGATAGGAAAGACAAAAAATGGGTAGGTAGGTAGGTAGATGGATGCTTCGAAATACATATTATTTTCCCTTTAGATAATTATAATCACTCGTGTTTATCTTGATGACTTCCAAGTGAGCTATGGCAGCAACAGTTTATCTTGATACTCTCCTAACGACTTTGCCATGAAGGTGATAACTGCTCTTATTTTACATTTGAGGAAACTATTTGGAAATATGCTCTCAAGGATATATAGCTGTAGGTAGAAAGAAGCAAAAGTTGATTTATCCCTAGGTCTGTGTGACTCATAGCTGGTCTTCTTACTACTGCTCCTGGCAGCCAGTATCGCTCATGTGACCCCCACACTGGGCTCTTATATTACTACACATGTTTGGGATTCCTGCCTGAGATAAGTCCACATAATTATATTACATGAAACTTAACCAATACCAAGTAATGATGTGAGGCAACAAGGAGTGGGATTTTACAGTCTTTGTATATCTGAAATAATTTCAGGATTGTCATAATTAGACCATAAGCTAAGTTTAAAATTCAGAAGCAGAAGCCAGCAAAGGTTTTACTATCAGGAACAATTTTGTGTGTGTGTGTGAATGTATTTCTAGAAGAAGAGACAGCATTTACTATGTAAAGTAAGAAGTGAGCTCACTTCTCAAGTCTAATTATGTAGGCAAGAGGAGGGTGACATACCTATAAAAAGATGAAGAGGCTGACTGTTCAGAACAGTCTAGGAACCAGATGAATGTTCTCACAGAAGTTGTCCGTGTGCCTGCGGGACTAGAGAACTGTTCTGGTCAGAGAAGCTGCTTGTTGTGTGGTCCAGGTTAGCACAGATAACCATAGCAATTTTTTTTGTGTGTATCCTGGGTGTTGTATCCCTGCCTCTTTCATCTTTCTTAGGTTGAAGATTTGAATATGTGTGCACAAAATACTCAAGCTCAATGTAACCACTGGGTATCACATATCTATAAAAAATGGGAAAATTTGAAGGGATGTTGTAAGGGAGAAATTATAGCCTGGGAGCAAATCTTGAATTTGTTATTCAAATTAGAAAGCAATACTGTTTTGTTTAGTTTTTGAGGCGCAACATATGTATCCTTTTGAGTTGTTTGTCCATAGATTTTTGTCATCCTCTCAAAGAAATCTAGGATCTGTGTGTTTCTCTTGAAGAGGTGAAGAGAGCACAGTGTACCTTTGTAGTCTGTATGACTTAGCTTAAACTGGCTGTATAAAGAGCAGGTACATTCAGCCCCTCCTTTTGTCCACTTAGATTACAGTGGGTGACATTAGCATCTTAAATCTGTTGGTGTGTTCATTGTTGTCTAATCATTCTGTCAACAATATTCAGTATTTTGTCATTGTTTTACAGTGTCAAGGATTGAACCCAGGGACTTGTGTATGCTAAGTAAATGTTCTACCACTGAGCTGCACATCCTCAGCCCCACTGTTAGTTCCTGGTGTTGTTTGGTATTGAAGTGCTAGATATTTACTAGAATAAAGCACTTCTTTGATACTTTACAGAACTGCTTCATATATTTACCTTTTACATTTTCTAAGGTAAGAATGGCCATCAAGTTACAGAAGCATTTTAATAAGTAAACGTTGAGAAATAAAATCAGATTTGGTCAAGGCATTTGAAGTTACTGCTGTGATGGTTCCCATCTGTTAAGAAAATCAAGATAGGAGACTGGAGAAATGGCTCAGCAATTAAAGTGCTTGCGTGCACTAAGTACACGAGTTCAGTTCCCCAGCACCACATAAGCTGGGCGTGGAGGTACACACCTGTAATCTTGGCGCTCAGGAGGCTGAGGCAGGAGGATTGCCATGAGTCCAAAGCTAGCCTGGGCTCCATAGTGATTTCAGGACCAGCTTGGGTTACAGAGAGAGCAAGAACCTGTCTCAAAAAAAAAAAAAAAAAGAAAAAGAAAAAAGAAAGAAAGAAAACCAGGATAAGGCTATTACTAGGATAAGCATCTTTAATGTTGAGCTGAGCTGATTCTGCTTTGAGACAAGGCCTCCATCTATAATGAAGGCTAGTTAGTGTGATAGCCAGACCCTGTCACAAAAGAAAAAACGAGAAGTGGCTATGTTCAATCCCTAGTGCAGGAAAAAAAATTCACTATGAGTTTTAGTTGAAGTAAGGAAAGCAGTGAATACTTGACATTTACCTGTCCATTCTTTCAAAAAGACTTTACATTTGAGGTATTCTGTATGCATTTCCTCTGGCCATGAAGAAGTAAGTAAGCATGACCAGTCAGTGGCTGACCTATGAATTAGGAGAAAAATGGGCTTGATTTTATAGACACTGTGAACTCAGCTCTTATGGGTAGGTGGACATGATGAGACTTGAAGAGACGGTTAAAAGAAATTCTAGCTATTTCTTGGAAAAACTAGTTAGCTAAACACAATTAGGATTAATTTATTCTGAATCATCATAGCTTAGAATGAAGTAAAGGAAACATATGAAGAAACGGGAAAGCTTTAGATTTGACACATCTTCAGCCAGCAGTAGCAAGAGTGGTAAAGAAAGTATTCCTGTTTCCCAGTTTTACCTTCATCAACCCTAACTATAGCTATTTCTGAGTGGCGTTTGAGAGCTGATGAAGAAAGATTGAATTATACCCAAGGTGTCTGTAACTCAGTTCTGCTGGAGCTACCACATCTTCCAGGTCATGGGGGTATCTCTAGGTGTCATTCAGAGGTGAGAACGATTTCATGATAGGCAGCCTTAGGTGCTGACAGCATAGAAGACTGGGGTGGTAAGCTTTGGAAAATCTGGCTTCCAAACACAGAAATATCAGGACCTGGAGCTTGAAAGTCTCACTGTAGGGGCTTCCGGTCAAGATGACGACCGAGTAATAGCACTACACAATATCTCCTCATCAACTCACTTAAAAAGTCAAGAAGAAAGTTAGAAAAAGTGTGCTTGGTGTAGCTAGGAAAGAGAGGAGCATCCCCCAAAACTGAAAGGCGACCAGCGGGAGGCCAGAAACTCCGAAGGACCATCAAAACTGGAAGGGAAAAACAAATCCCTGCAGTTAAGGAAATGGCCGCAGCCATCTCCAAATGGCAGGCAGCTGCGAACAGAGGAAAGCGCGTGGGGACCTGAACATCTGATGGAGCGGAGCTGGGAGAGAATGGAGCACACAACAGCGGAAGAGGAGGCTGCAGGCGGGTCTGAAATCCTGAAGTCACATCGGATGAGGAGGAAAGAAGCAGCCTACTCGGCGCGTCCCCAAGCTGCCTGCATCCACAGATCACAAACAAGGTCCGGAGGCCAGAACCTCAGCCTGAGGTAAGCGCGGACCTGGAGAGTGGGAATTACTGGCAGCGGGCGGCCCCAGCCTCAGAAGCACCCAACCCGCGGGTGTGTGTACTACAAACACAGTGAGGGCTCCCCCTAGAAAAGGCCCCAGGATCCCAGATCAGAAATGGGGCTCAAGAGCTGTCGCAGGCAATGACATCAACAGGAGCCATTTTCTTCCTTGCGCACCAGAGACAGTCAGAGGTAGCAGAACCATGGGGAAACGTGGTAACAAATCTTATACAAAGAGATCTGACTCCCCAGGGGATGGTACAAGGGGTTCTGAAATTGCAAAACTCAAAAAACAGATAGGCAAGAGTGATGGTGACTTCTGGACCCAGATAGCCAGTGAAATAAAGCAGGAATTATTAAAGCAGGAAGCAAAGCAGGAAATAAAACAGAGCAACAGCTACAACAACACTTAGCTAAGCAAAAAGCAAGCCTTGAAAATAAATTAGAGGAGACCAAAGAAGAAATGGGGAAACGTGGTTACAAATCTCCTACAAAAAGACCTGAAACCCCAGGAGATGATATCAGGGTAAATATGAATATGACAAAAATGATGGCGACTTTTGGGCCCAGAAATTCAATGAATTAAAGCAGGAATTAAAGCAGGAAATAAAACAGATAGCAGAAGAGCTACACCAATACATAGATAAGCAAGCAGCAAGCCTTGAAAAGCAACTAGAGGAGACCGGAGAAGAAATATACCAGAAGATAATGAAGACAAAAGAAGAAAATAGAGAAGAACACAACAGAGATATAGAAAAATTAAATGCAGATATTCAGGAAATGAAAAACACGCAAGTAATAATAAGCAACCACTTTAAACAACTTCAGAATAGAATGTCAAACCTAGAAAATAAAGTGAGTAAGCTGCAACATACAGACCATCAAGAACACAAAGCAAATAAAGAAAGCGAATTATTGCAATGACTGATAGACGATTCAAGGAGAAACAACCTCAGAATTATGGGAATCGAGGAGAAGACTGAGGACAAAACAAAAGGCTTAAAGGACATGTTTAATGAAATAATGGAAGAAAATTTCCCAAATCTAAGAAAAGAAATGAACATGGAACTGTTGCAGACATATAGAACACCAAACAGCTTTGATCAAAAGAGATCCTCATCACAACACATCATAATTAAAATTCTAGAAACCCAACACAAAGAATAAATACTAAAAGCGGTAAGAGAAAAACAAAAGGTGACCTACAAAGATAAGCCCATCAGGATAACGGCAGATTTTTCAATCCAAACTCTAAAAGCAAGGAGATCGTGTCATCCAAGCACTAAAAGAACATAAATGCCAACCAAGACTGCTATATCCAGCAAAATTATCTTTTAATGTAAAGGGAGAACTTAAAACTTTCCATGGCAGAGACAGCTTAAAGGAATTTGCAGCCACTGAGCCAGTATTGCAGAAAATACTTGAAGGAAACCTGGAAAGTGAGAGACCAGCGACACCAATGACCCCAGAGAAGAAGTGACAACAGCTAGAGGAGAATGAGCTGAGAAAAAAGTATGTTGGTAATTAGTGAAATATGACTAAATAATATATGAAAGTCAAGGAATTCTGAAATAACTAAATTTGCCTTCATGTCTGTCACTTTAAGTATATTTATGTGGCATAGATTTGACTTCATTTAATGGAGCAATGTGAAATAGTTTTAACTTTGCATTGTTGTAGTGATTCGCTTATCAGGTCACTAATGAAAGTTTATCCTAAGGAAACTGATTGATGTAAAGATAACCTTGTGAATGTACAAATATGCACCTTCCAGTATTCAGCTAAGGCAATTGAGTTTTATGTGTTCATTTATTTTTTCTCTTTCCCAAATTAACTAGTCTTTTGAACTACATGCTTATAGTTATTTTCTAATGGGAACGGGTGGGAAGGCCAAGAGTAACAATAACAACAAAGATATAGGAAAATATGGAAAAAAACCCTTTTGGTGAATATCCCAATGAAGGGATTGGTTGGATTCAGAGAAGAGATATCAAGATCTAACTACTGTGAACCCATTAGAGGAATAGGAAGCTGAGGTAGAGTGGTGACGTAAGTGAAATGACTTAGGTGCAGAAGATTAATATGTTAAACACTGTATGGTTTCTCGGACTTGGAAAGCCCAGAACACAGACATTCTTTGGAACCATATGAAGTGATAACTGGAGCTGAGGGAAGGGACAGGGAGGAGGTGGGAGGGTAGAAAATGGGAAGGGATTGTAAAGTCGGTATGATACATGTGTACAAAACACCCAAATTCATTGTAAATACTATATAATACATCTGTATATTAATAAAAATAATGGGAGGAAAAAGTCTCACTGTATATAGTTATAAGGGATTAAGGGAGCTTAAAAGGGACTGTCTAAGTAGAATTAAGAAAAGACAAAAAGCTGGGCTTGGTGGTGCATGCCTATAGTCCCAGCACACAGGAGGCTAAGACAGAGGATTGCCGTGAATTCAAGGCCAATCTGGACTACATACTGAGTTCAAGACAAGCCTGGACTACAGAGGAAGACCCTGTCTCAAAAAAAAATTATACACACACACACACACACACACACACACACACACACACACACAGTTTTAGTTACTTTTTTTGGTCTCTATGGCTAAATACCTGGCATCATCCACAAATTAGGAAAGGAAAGGTTAATTTAGCTCACTGTTTCAGAAGGTCACAGTCTGTTCATAGGCAACTAGCAACAATGGAAGGACATGGTAGAGGCAGAAATGAGGGAAGTTCCTCACAACATTGCATACAAGAAGCAAGTCAAGTCAAGTTCCCCAAAGGAAGGACAAAATTCCATTTACCCTTCCAGAGTCCAGCCTCAGTGTTCCACTCCTTCCAGGCTTCAGACCCTACCACATGTCTTTAATCCAGTGCACACACCTGTGATGTAATCCACCCCTCCAGACCAGGCCCCAAATCTTCCAACAGCACATGGTTCCATGGACAATCCATCGCATCCAAATGCATGAGACTTTTGGCAGACATTGTAGATCCAAATTTCTATATATAGACTTAAAATATTTTTAAGGCAGGCCTTTTAAATACATTCTTTTAGTGGAGATAATGTAGAATGGTACTGTCTTTGAAGAGCCTGGCATTCTGCCTAAAATAATTACCAAGAAAACAGCTTTCTAAATATAATGGGCTAATTATATTATGGCAAGATATTTTTCCCTTCCCAACCTTTTATTATAAAAAAATTTAAACATACCAAAAAATGAGAAGTAAATTGATCATGTACCACCTAGAATTAATAATGCCATATTTGCCTTACCTGCATATGTATATTTTGTTTTGCCAAATAGTTTGGAACTAAATAATTTGTATTTCTTTTACTGTTGGGAATTGAACCCAGGCATGCTGTACCTCTGTCTCAGTTACTTTTCGTTGCTGGAATACAATACCCAACATCCACAACTTTTTTCCTTAAAAATTTTTTTTTAAGACAGGGTCTTACTCTGTAGCCCAGGCTGGTCCTGAACTCACTCTTTAACCCAAGCTGGCCTTGTACTTGGCAATCCTCCTGCCTCAGCTTCCTAAGTGCTGGGATTATGTGGTGCTGGGGAATGGAACTCAGGGATGTGTGCTTGCTAGGCAAGCACTTTAACTGCTGTGCCAATCCTCCAGCCCTCCACCATCCACAACTTAAGGGAGGAAAGATTATTTTAGTTCACAGCTTCAGAAGATCTCAGCCCATTTATGAGTGGCAGGCAATGGTGGGAGCACATGGCAGAGGGCTAGAAGGAAAAAAAACCTGTTCAGAGCATAGCAGACAGGAAGCCAAGGGAGCAAGGAAGGAAGGAACTAGCATATATCCTTCCTGGTCATGTCGCAGTGATCTGCCCCTTCTAGGTTAAGCCCCAGAGTTTCACCCCTCCTGACCAGGTCTCACCTCATAATAATACATAGTTCCTGTGGTATTCTACAGCATCCAGATACATGAGGCTTTGGGGGGATATTCCAAGTGGGAGTGGTAGCACATGCCTGTAATCCGGGCTCTTGGGAGGTTGAAGCAGAATTGCCATGAGTTTGAGACTAGTGTGGGCTACATAGTGAGCTCAGGATCAACCTTGATTACAAAGTGAGACCTTGTAGCGAGAGAGAGAGAGAGAGAGAGAGAGAGAGAGAGAGAGAGTCCTAATTCTCCTTTATCCTAGACCACATATATCAGAATGCCTGGGAGAAGTTGAGGCATCAGAAGAGTCTGACGTTTTCTAGGTGGTTGCAGACAGGACTGAGAACCAGCTGTAGATCTTAGTAATCTTCGGTGAGGGTATTTGGTGTGTAGTCAGTCAGTTGACATTTTCTGGTTGGAACGGAAATGAGTGATATACCAAGGTGTTTTTTTTTTTCCTTTTCTTTCAGTAACTACATGCTGAACATATGCCATATTTAAAGCGTTGAGCCAGGTTCCATCATAATAAGAAATAAACTTTGTTAATTGTGATGTTCTGGAAAGACCAGGGATCTGAGAGTTGGATGTCTGTTGAGTTAAATTCTAGCTTAACTGAATACAAATTGGGTTTTGTTTTGTTTTGTTTTGTTTTTGTTTTTGTTTGTTCTTTTGAGACATGGTCTCATTCTGTAGCCCAGGCAGGTCCTGAACTCACTATGGAGCCCAGTCTGGCCTTGGACTCATGGCAGTCCTGCCTGAGCCTACTGAGGCTGGGATTGCAGTCCTGCAGCACCATGCCCAGCTTTTGATACTCACTTTGACACATAGTTGTTCTTTGTATTTTCTAGTTTGAGTCTCTGTTCCTCCTTTGTAGTGTTAAGAATACCATGCGAACTGTTTTGTCTCTCTTATTCCCAGCAACGGCAGCAACAACAAAGCTTGACACCTAGAGGATGCCTAGAAAATACATGTTCAGTGAGTATGGTGGTAACAGCTGACATCTAAGAGAGCTTAGGAACACACCCTCTGGAAGTCTCCTTCCACTTCCTGCATGCCTTGCCACAAGGGGCATCTCTTCTTATAAATGAATGTGGAGGGCTGGAGGGAGGGCACAGAGGTTAAAATGTCTGCCTAGCAAGCGGAAGACCCTGAGTTTCAATTCCCCAGCACCACATAAGCCAGGTGTGGCACACGGCTGTGATCCCAGCACTCAGGAGGATGAGGCTGAGGCAGAAGGATGACCTTGAGTTCTAGGCTAGCCTGGGCTAAGTTTAAGTAGTGAGTTCAGGAGCAGTCTGGACTACAGAGTCAGAATGAGACCCTGACTCAAATAGACAGACAGAGAGATAAATGAATGCTGAAAGCCAGTGCTGTTGTTTGTGCTTAGAACATCAAGCCAGTGGAGGGTACTTCTGCTATTTAGCAGAAAAGTGAAAAGTGTGTTGCCTTTGTGAGCTCAATAGCCCCTGCCGCAGGCTGGGCTTATGTTGTTAATCTCCTGGTTGCAGTGAGTTCCCAGTGAAAAACCTTTGGTAGTGACTGTGCTGCCTTCCTGCACAAGGACTTGTGTGTCTTGGGGGATGCTGGAGAAATAGACTGCGCTGATAAGCGCTTCTTTGTGTGTTCACAAAGGCTGGCTTGACTGAGTGCCAAGAAGGAAGCAGTTTGGCTAGCTAGTGAAATTTCTTTCTGTATTGTCTTTCCCTAGCTGGAAAGCAAATGCAGTAAACCCAGAATGGGCCTTTCCCGTCCCTTCTAGAATATTTTTGAAGCTGTAATTTAGATCTTGTACTTACTATGTGCCAGGCACTGAATGCTTAAAGCACACCTCCCAATGTCTCTTTGAGGTGGGAACTATTTCTTACTCTCTTTTCATTCGTGAACATGAGTTTGAGAAGTTAAGAAATTTGCACTAGTTGGTAATTTATACAGCCAGTATTAAAATCCAGGTAATCTCACTTTTATATTCTGTAGTTTTAACTGTACTGTATCTATTATTATATCTTTTCTCATTTAACATTTAAGTATATCTATAAAAGGCATTTGAGACATGCTTTTTGTATATCTATGAATATGTAAGTATTTAAGAGGTATTGTTTTACTTTTTCTCATTTTGTTGATATGTATAAGTATACATCTTGTGGCAGATTTACAAATCTTTCCCCTCTCCCTCTTCAACCTTCCCACTCCCTCCCCTCCCCTCCAGTTCCCATTCCCCAGAATAACTTCTGTGAAATAATTGTGATCCGGGAGTAAGAGGCATTTATAAACTTATAAATAAAAGGCAGTCGAAATTTATGTCTGAAAGCAGTGATACTAGGAAAAGAGTTTTTTTTTTTTTTTTTTTTTGGTAACCTTGCTCAGAAGCCACATTTAAATAAAATTTTTACAATTATTTTCATGTGACATTCCTTTCCCTTACCAACCCCTCCACCCCACACACCCACCCCACATCCCCTTTCCCTCTGCACAAAGTCTTCTTACATTCTACTGTCTTTTACTTTCTTCATGGTTTGATTTTATTATATTAGATAAGCCATA
Organism: Ctenodactylus gundi; assembly: GCA_004027205.1. NCBI lineage: Eukaryota > Metazoa > Chordata > Mammalia > Rodentia > Ctenodactylidae > Ctenodactylus > Ctenodactylus gundi. Next base: position 98,222 of record PVKB01002122.1, read on the forward strand.
CAATATTTAACCTTCTGTGTCTCATTCATTCTCATAATGGTTTCAGGGTGCATCCATTTTCCTACAAATTACTCAAATTTGTCTTTCTGTAGGGCAGGGTAGTACTCCATTTTTTATATATACTACAGCTTCTTTATCCATTCCTCTGTTGTTGGACATACTGGCTACTTCCAAGATTTGGCTATTAAAAATTGTGCTTCTGTAAACATGGGTGCATACATCATTTTGTATGATGACTTTCACTCTTTTGAAGAGAGAGAGCTGGGTCAAATGGAATATCTATGCTGCTTTCTATAGTGGTTGTACCAGTGTACAGTTCCTTTTTCCCTACAGCATCACCAAGATTTGTTGTTTTCTGAGTTCTTAATACCGGCCATTCTCATTGGACAGAAGCCACATTTTAATCAACCAGTATTATTTTTAAAAATAGTGGCATCATCATTGTGTATTAGTGGGTGAATCGGGAAAGTGGAACCAAGGTTCTGGGCCCCCACTTTTCTTTCAGCCTTCTGATTGTTTGTTGCTGCCTCTGATGTGAAATGAATGGATTTTAAGCTATTCTTTTTGTTAGAGGTCTGTGTACAGTTTAATGCTACCAGCTTTGAGACCCTAATGTAAGTTAACTCTTCTTTTCCCTTTATTTTTTCTTTTCACAGTACTGGGGATGGAGCCCAGGGCCTTCCATTTTGAGATAGGGTTTCACTAAATCACTTAGATGCTCAGGTTGGGCTTGAGCTTGTCTTGTTGCTTCGGTCTCCCAGAATGTTAGGATTACAGGTGTGTATAACCACATCCAGCTAACTAATTTTGTTGTTTCAAACAGGTGCTTACTCTGTAGCTGCGGGCTAGGCCTGAACTCAGAATGTAGCCTAAGCTGGCGTTGGATTCTCACCACGCCCAGCTTATGTGATGCTGGGGAATCAGACTCAGGGCCTTGAGCTTGCTAAGCAAGTGCTGTAACCACTCAGATATGCCCCCAGGCCCAGGCAACTTCTGTTATTTTACATTTTGTGAGACTGGTAAAATCAGCTCATATTTGTATTAAGTCACCAAAATTTATTACCATGAGTAGTTTAATAGGAAGAAAGCACCTCTGTGTTGCTTTCTGTATTGCTTTTCAGCTAGAAAAAGACAAGGCAGAAAGAAATTTGGCCCCTAAAAATGCTACAAGTCATGTGTGGTCTGCAAAGCTATTCTTTTTTTTTTAATTTAAAAATATTGAAGAGCTGGATGAATAGTACAGTGGTTAGAGTACTTGCAAGGCCCTAAGTTTGATTCCCCAGCATCACATAAGAGGGGCAGGTGGTGCTTGCCTGTAGTCTCAGTGCAGGATCACTGTGAGCTCAAGGCCAGCCTGGGCTACATAGTGAGTTTAGGACTAACATGGACTGCAGAGCGAAACCCTGTCTCAAAAAAAAAAAAAAAATCTAATTATAGTCAAGAAAGAATAGTTATTTATGGTTTTGAGTAGGATCATTTAACTAAGAATCTCCGCTTAATGAAGAAGGTAAAGTTTAGGAAAAAAATCACTCTCATGTTGCTAACATCTAGTTTATCTTCCATATTAAATTGAACTTCCTGATCCTGTATGTTGAAGTCATTGATTTTATTTCTTCGTTTTATTTATTTTTAGTTTCATACTGGGGATGGAACCCAGGGCCTTTACGCCACACTATATCCCCAGCCTACTATTATGTTCGAATTTGAGACAAGGTTTTGTTAAGTTGCCTAGGCCAGCTCAAATTTTGTGATCCTCTTGCTTCAGCCTCCCGAGTTCTAGGATTAGAGACCTGCATCACTGAGCTCAGCTGTCACTTCATTTCTTTAAACATTTATTATTGCCTGTCCCTTTCTCACATAGCTCACAATATTCTAGGAACTCAGCTTTAATCAGAGAGCCCTTTGTCAGATCTTCCTCAGTTTTTTTGGTGTCTTTATTGTCCTTGGTTGTCACTCAGTTCCTAATATCCTTAGTATCTCAGTAAGTTTTTACAACTTACCCAGGTAAAAAGATATGCCTGATGGCTCTAATTATTAAATATTATGTCCATTCAACTTAATATTTATGATCGACATTGGTCAAAATGGTTCTCATAAATTGAAATAAAAATGTTACCTTATTCTTAAGTAACAACTTACCACTGGGACGTGTGCACCTGTTGGGAACTGCCTGATTTCTTAGTCTTTGGAGTGAACTTAGATGCTGCCACCACATTTCGAGTCCCACATTGATTTTCATATAGTGCTTTAAAAAAATAATAACAGCTGTTGTATACACAGTTTCTAGAAATATGACAGCATCAGAAGCAACGTAGAATCATCTTAGATTTAAACTGTGACCTTCTTTGAGCTCAGAATTACTGTGGCATTTGACAGATGAGCAACACCTCTGTTTTCCTCAAGAACTTAAGTTTTGCTGTGGTGCCCTTAGTCTGTTCACTATTCAGGGGCCTGTGCACACATTTGACAGTTTGCTAATCACAGCCCTGTGCAAGGGAAAAAGACTGACAGGCAGCCTGTGTAATTTTACTTTGTACTTATCCACACCCCCAGGAATGAGACTTCCTGCTTCATTCTCCTAAGTAAATATTTATGTATAATTCACTGTTTTCTAACTCTAGTTTATGCCATTCTTTCTCACTCTTCCTCAGCCACTTTTCTCCTAAAAGAAGAAATTATTTTTTTTCTTCAGCTCTACTTTAAGAACTCACTGTACCACTGTGCTTCTGTTTTTCATATATATATACCATGGTAGGCTCCAAAACTGGGCTCCCAAAAGATACATCCTAATCCTCAAGACCCATAAATGCTGCCTTGCATGAAAAAAGTGTTTTTGTAGATGTGATTAAGGATCTGGAAATAGAGATTATTCTCAATTATCTAGGTATGCCCTATATATGAGGGGAATGGAGATTTGAATGCAAATAGAGGAAGTGATCTGAAGATGGAGCACAGAGAGGATTAACAGTGAGGACTTTAAAGGTTGGAGCCATGAGACAAAAATTGCCGGTAACCACCACAAGCTGGAAGAATCAAGGAGTGGATTTCCTCCTAGATCTTCAAAGGGAACATGCCTCTACTGACACTTGATTTTAATACATTGAAAACTGATTTTTGGGTTGGAGGAATGGCGCAGCTGTTAAAGTCCTTGCCTTGCAAGTGCAAGGTCCTGAGTTTGATTCCCCAGTACCACACAAAGCTGGGAATGGTGGTGCACATCTGTAATCCCAGTACTTGGAAGGCTGAGGCAGGAGGATTGTCTTGAGTCCTAGACCAGCCAGCTTGGGCTGCAGAACGGTGAGTTCAGGACCAGCCTGGATTACAGAGTGAGACCCTGTCTAAAAGAAAAAAGAAAAAAACCTAATTTTGAACTTCTGGTCTCTGTAGCTATGAAAATAAATTTCTATTATTTCAAGCTGCCAAGTTTGTGACAATATATTATAGTAAAAATGTTTTGTTTTGTTAACAAGAAAATAATAAGCTCAGCCATTTTCTGTTATTATAACAGAATGCCTGAGACTGTGTAATTAATAAAAACAAAATAGTTTTTTTTTAGTTCACAGTTGTAGGTACTAGAAGTCCAAGATTCAGGCTGGTACCTCTGGCAGGAGCCTACTAGCAGTCTACTCTTTCAGTAGCTAAAATCCTTAGTACCTGGGGAGTGAGAATCCACTCTGGTGAAGCAGCATTAACCCTTTATGATGGCACCATTCCCAAGACCCCCTTCCCAATGCCTGATCTGGTGACATTGCTACAATGAAGAGTTAAACCTCGGCAGTGAGTGTGGGTAAGGACAAACTGTCTTCAAATCATAGCAGTTACCTTCTGGATTAGTTAATACACCTACATGGTATATCTGACGTACTCTTGATAGCACTTGAGGAGGTTAACTTACAGTGTCTTTTATGAGATTGACCTGTTTGCAAAAAAAATTCAGTTTATTCACAAAAATATTTCTTCCATTCTCTTTTCCTTTTTTTCAAAGTGATACTGAATTCTCTCAGTCCATTTTCTGTTACTGTAATTAATTACCGTGAAGGTTTTTTTCAACTCGTAGTTCTAGAGACTGGTAGGTCCCAAGGACAACAGGCTGTATCTGGTAAAGCGTCTGTCTGCAGAGTCCAGAGGGAGTGAGGCCATCACGTGGCGAGGTGGGTGGGGCAAGTGTGCCAGAGAGAACTCACTTGTGTGACATCTACCCCTGTGATAACCCACTACCCCATTATCCAGGCATGGATTAATGCACTTATGAGGAGGGAACCTTCTTGACTTAGTCACCTCCCAGAGGTCCCACCACTGCACTGGGGACCACATTTCTAACAGTGAAATTGAGGGCCATGTTCAGATCATAATGCAATTCTCGCTTTGTAGCCCAGGCTGGTCCTGAACTCACCATGGAGACCAGGCTGGCCTCGGACTCACGGCAATCCTGCCTTAACCTCCCAAGTGCTGTTACAGGCGTGCACGACCACACCCAGCATTATGTGATGCCAGTAAATCGAACCCAGGGTCGCACTTTAACCGCTACACCATTCCTCTAGCCCTATACAACCTTTTGAATATTACACGTAGACAAATACTTAACTTCTCTGGACTCTACTCTGTTGTTTACCAGACTTGGGTCTAATGTTAGAAGCCTAAGAGTTCCCAAAATTGAGTTTGTTGTGGACTGTATCTCTTTCCTTGTTACATACCAATTACTACTGTGTAGTCTTGGAACAGATTAAGGATAAGCCTCTGTGAAGAACAATTTTAGTTTCTTTATTTTAAAAATGATTATTTGGAATTGGTGGTTTGGAGAATAGGTTCCGGTTCTAGGTATGTGATGAACTCACTCTAAGTAACTTGGCAAGGCGGCACATAAGTTCCTTTTTCTGCTTTTCATCTTTTTCTCATGTAAAAGAAGTATTAGCCAACCGTGGTGGTACACACCTATAATCCCAGCACATGACAGGCTGAGGCAGGAAGATTGCCAGGAATTCAAGGCCAGCATGGCTTCCAGTATCAGGCAGAACCAGCCTGGACTACAGAGTGAGACCCTCTCTCAGAAAAAAAAATGTATGTATTAACCTGGTTAACCTCTAATGTAACTGTCTACATCCAGGGATTCTTACTTCCAGTTTCACATTTGCCCTTCAGTGACACATATCGTCCATAAAGACAGTTGTCTCTTTTTCTCTTTTAAAAAGAATGAGAGATCATTTTACACAGAATGCAAAAAGTTGATACAGAAATTCCTTCAGGAGAGTGCTAATCCTAGAGGGGAAAAATCAGGACCTTTGAGGCATATTTCATGGAGCAGCAAGGCAAAGGACAAAGGCATCTCAGATTAGGTAACAGTGCCAGCCCTAGTGATGGTGTTAATGAGGAGGACAGGAAACATTCATTTCCCGTGTGTTAAGCATTTGAAGTGAAATGAGTAGACTAAATGGAGTCATAAATGTAGAACTTGTAGAGTAGTGCTTGGTACCTGGCGGGAGCCATGTAGATAGTACTGGTTACCACGTTATTGTTCTAGTGGCAGTCTTCATGCAGCCTCTCTGAGTTGTGTGCTGTTCCTGTTCTTGATCCAGATGGGGAGCTTAGTTTCTGGGAAATGGCAGAACAGGATGGACAACCAGAGCTGTTAGTAGCTCTTCCTTGGAGCTACTGGGAGTGTCCCTTTGAGAAAACCGTGCTTGGGTTGAGCCTAGAATAGAAAAAGCTAGCCCTGTAAATCCTGGAGGACGGGTCAAGGCAGGGGTTCTGGACAGCAGGTAGACAAGCCTAAAAGGGAAGTAGGTTTGATACAGTCCCACACAAGACATGCCACCCCCTCAGTGAATCCTTCTCCAAGTATTCTATTTATAATTACACACACACGAACTTTCTTTCTCTTTCCTGTTTTGTTTTCTCCGTAATACTTACCATCATCCTGCATCCTGTATGTTTATTTTACACCCTACCATTCATTCCTCTCTCCCACAGTAGGATGTAAGCTTCATGAGGACAGGCAGCTTGATCTAGTTTCTCTCATTGCTTTAGCTAGAGCCTTTCTTAGAGCCTTGAAGTGTCCTTTAGCAAGGTGCAAGTCAGCCTTTCCCCGATGAGTGGCATCTTACTGCAGGACATGTTAAGACAGCATGACCTGAATTTCAGCCTTTTTTGACTACTGGCCAATTATTGAAGACAAAGCTGAGCAGCCATTCCATGCTAGTGCTGGCGTAGTGTGGCACCTAGCACAGTGCCAGCATATGGGAGCGATGGAATACCTGTTTGGAGAATGACAGAATGGAGTCAGGGGAAAGTGAGTGGTTATGAGACAAGGAGGTAGGCAGAAACCAGATCTGGTGAGGAATTTAATTTTTTGTTGCAGTGGGGGTGTTCCCAAACAGCAGTGGTCAAGTGGAAAATTCTATGGACTACTTTTTATTGAATTATTGCCTTTTTTTTTGAGACAAGGTCCCATTCTAGTCCAGGCTAGTACTGAACTCAGTATGTAGCCCATGCTGACCTTAAACTCACAGCAATCCTCCTGCCTCAGCCTCCCAATGCTGGGATTTACAGGAATATACCACCATGCCCGGCTTTATTACCTGTATTCTAAGTAAGTGGTGTGACACTGAAGAAATAGCGCAGAGGTTAAAGCACTTACCTAGCAAGCATAAGGCCCTGGGTCCAATTCCCCAGCACCACATAAGTTGGGCATGGTAGTACATGCCTGCAATAGGAGCATTTGTGAGGCTGAGGCAGGAGGATTGCTGTAAACTCAAGGCCAGCCTGGGCTCCATAGTGAGTTCAGGACCAGCCTAAACTAGGGAGTGAGACACTTCCTCAACAAACAAATAAGTGATGCAAGTTAGTTGTCCAGCCTTTAATAATTTTGGAGCTTGCCTTCAGAACTCTGTCTCCTGCCTACTTCATCCTTGTGTATTAGGTATTTCATCTTGCCTCTGTATGTCAGTTTACAAGATTTTGTCAAGCACTGTGCAGCCTATATATAATAAAATGACTGTTTTTTTAATCAGGGCTACCTGGGTTTGATGGTACATATTTGTAATCCCAGCACTCTTGGAGGCTGAGGCAGAAGGATCACAAGTTCAAGCCCGGCCTGGGCAATTAAGCAACTTGGTGAGACCATGTCTGGAAATAAAACATTTGAGAATGGCTGGGGAATATAGCTTAGTATGAAGGACCTGACTTCAAACTGCAAAATCAGTCAGTCAGTTACCACAGAAAACCCAGGACCTCTGGCCCTCATGGATGAATATGAGTGACACTGCAGGGATGAGAGCGTGTGAACGTTATTCTTGTAACATTATCTCATTTTTCATCAACTTTTACCTTCCTACACCTTGCCAAAAACCCCCACAAAAACAAAACCAAAATAACCCACTTCACTGCAGTGATTCTGGATTTCCTGTTCACTGAGGAGATGGCAGCGGACCCTGGGCATTAATTACTGTCTGAGATTTTGCTTCTCTTTCATGCTGATGTTTCTTTGGCACCCAAGGCTACAAGTGAGAATTCACTTGTCTCTGAGAGGTTTTTGTTGGCAGCTTTTATTGTACTGCTTTTATCTTTTACTGTAAGGTAAGGATATGGCTTGAAAAGGAAGGAACCTGCAGGGGTTTATTGATAGAGCTCCCGCCCGCCTTGCCCTAGGCCCGTTGCTACTTCTGATGGATCGCAGCTCTTAGGGTTTAATGTTTCTGATCCTCATATCCCACTATCTTGCAAAACAGTCTGCCCAAGGGACTTGTCGAAAATCACCCACTTGTTCTGTTGGGTTTCTCCCTCCCTCACCTTTGTTGGTGGCTACAGGGAGGAATATGGGAGATATAAAACCATAAGCAAGAGGAAATTTAGACTGTAGCTTTCCTGCTGCCCTACAAATGGCCTGAGAGTTCTGATTGAACACCTGGTGCTTTGTGTAGCTGCCATGAATAACCCTCTCTCATTGAGGTGAGAATGAAATACTTCCACGTGGTTACACAGTTCCTTTTCTCTGCCCCCCTCTCCCCCACCACCTCTCCCATTAATTGCTTGGTATTTGCTGATGCAATTAAAGCAAGATGTGTGTGGCAGCCTCTGTGGTTTGCTGTCTGGCCCCCTCTCCAAGATCTTCATCTTAACTGCTAGGGATGGGTGAACATCTGATTTTGAAGCACAGAGAGGGAGGGACCTCTGGTTGCAGTTAAATGAATTTTTCTAAAAGCTGCAGCTTTCAGAGTTGGATTTCTCCTGATGCTGTAATCATTTTACCAAGCAGGCCCTTGTCCCTTGTGCTGTTCATTAATGGGGCTTATATTTGGCAGCACAGTACATAGAAATGAATCCTGCTGAGTTGCTTTTGTTGGTGATAAAGAAAATGCCTTTCATTTTTAACTACAAGAGATCATGAAGGAAATGAGGGGAAAATCCAGGAGTTTCTATGAAAAATAAGAAACTGGACATGTGAAGAGGGCTGTGTTGCAGTTTTTAAGCACCTGGAAGATAATGATGCTGCTGGTCTGGAGACTACACTTAAAATAATTCTGAATAATTTCTTACACATAGTCAATACATAGATTTTTTATTTATTTATTTATTTATTTATTGAGGCAGAGTCCCACTCTGTAGCCCAGGCTGGTGCTGAACTCATTATGTAGCCCATGCTGGCCCCAAACTCATGACAATCCTGCCTTTGCCTCCCAATTACGGAATTATAGGAATGCATCACCATGCTTGTTTTATGTGGTGCTGGGAAATTGAACTCAGAGCTTCGTGCTTGCTAGGCAAGGGCTTTAACTACTGGAGCTATGCCCTTTGCCCTAGGTACCCTGTGTTAAAGTATGATAGATCTCAAAGATTTTTGTTAGCTCTAACTTTCAAGCAGTGCTATGGTCTATTGAAATCATAATCCAGAGTTCTTTTATTTGAAGCTACTTCTCTCCCTACTCATTCTCTTGTCAAATTATTCATGGTGGTTTTTTTGCTTGCGCAGATATTTGGTTTTTTTGGTATGTAAAAACGCTGTTGATCTGAAACTTAAGTAACTTGATACTTATCAGAGAACTGATTGGTATTATATTTCTGAATGATAGATTACAAATTTTTCTTAAAATCAGGAAACTACAATATGTGTTTCTTTGTAAATTATTATTATTATTATTATTTTGATCTTGCTCTGTGGCCCAGGCTGGTCCTGCACTCACTACGTAGCCCGGGCTGGCCTTGGACTCACAGCAATCCTTTTGTCTCAACCTCTGGAATGCTGGGATTATGGGCATGCACCACCACACGTGCCGTTATGTGATGCTGTGGAATCGAACTCAGCGCCTTGTGCTTGCAGCAAGTCAAGCTCTTTAACTTCTGTGTCATTCCTCCAGGCCTCTTTGTAAATTCTGATTTATTAAATTCCCTGTGATTCTGCTTAGTCAAATCCCAGTCTGACTTAGGAGTGGAGATGATTCGTTATTGGTGGTTTTTATTGTTATTATCATTGTTGTTTGTTTGCTTGAGACAGGATCTCACTGTGCTGCAGGCTGGCCTGGAACTCTCTTTGTAGCTCATGGCCTCAAATTCCTCATCCTTCTATCTCAGCCTCCCACACTGCTGGGATTACACATGAGTATCACCCCATTTTCTTTTTAATAGACTTTTTCTTAGATTTATAGAGAATTTCAGAAGGTATATACAGAGTTCTTAACCCCACAGTAAGTTGTTCCAGTTATTAACATCCCTTTTTTTGATATTATACATTTGTTACAGTGAGCTGATACTGGTAGATTGCTATTAACTAAGGTTCATAGCTTATTTAGTTTAACTTAATCTCTTTCTGTGCTCTTTTCACATGTTCCCACCCATATGTATGTGCGGGTGTTGCAGCATTTCTCTTATTTTCTGGTGCCGTATGATACACTCACCTGGTATATACACTGCCTTACTCCTCAAATCAGCTGTTTGTCCAAGGAACCCTGTTTTCGTCATCCCCACCTTACCCCCCACCCCCCGGAGAATTGTATTAGAAAGTAAGATCTGGGCAGTAGGCATGCTCCTTGCTTATGGGATGGGGTTATTATTTTTAGGTAAATGTATTTTTTGATTGACTAATTGATTGATTTGGAGATAGGGTCTTGCTCTATAGTTCCAGTTGTCCCGAACTCACTGTGTACCTCAGGCTGGCCTTGAACTCATGGCAATCCTCCTGCCTTAGCCACCCGAGTACTGGGATTACAGGTGTGCACCGTAACACACACAGTTTATGTAGTGCTGGGGAATTGAACTCAGGGCCTTGAGTGTACTGGTAAGCACTTTAGCCACTGAGCTATTCCTTCAGCCCCTGTTTTATATTTTTGATACTACTAGTAACCAGATTTGTTGTTGCTATTAAATTTAAATAATTACAATTCTTGTAGAGGTTGAGGCTATATCATATATACTGTATATTGTTCCTTTAAATGCATATTAATATTTTAGAGACCTTTATTTAGTTGTATGATATTAACATGAATTATTCCCAGCCCTTAGGTTAAATCTCTGCTTTTGTTCCTTTTCCTAGCATTGAGTCATGACTCCTGTGCTTGAGAATATGAATTTATTGCCAGCAACAATGAATGATAAGATCTCAAGGAATCAAAGGGGAGGCTAGAATGTCCTCTAGTTACTCATTTCTCATTAAAAGAGAAAAGTAGAGTTTTCTATAAGCATCAGTGATTTGAACATTGACACCTAGTCCTTGGGTGTAGAAAGTGGGGAAAAAAGAGAAGGAGAGGCGTGGAGACTGCCCACAGCAATAACATCTTGTACGTGAAGAATTTCTAGCAGTGTGAGTCTTGGACCGATTATAGGATTAACAGCCACCAAAGAATTTCTTTCTTTCTTTCTTTCTTTCTTTCTTTTTTCATTTTTTTTTTTTTTGAGACAGGGTCTCAGTCAGTAGTCCATGCATGTGGTCCTGAACTCACTGTGTAGCCCAGGTTGGCCTCAAACTCACTGCAATCCTCCTGCCTTAGCCTCTTAAATGCTGGAATTATATTCATGTGACATTACACCCAGCTTCAGTGGAGCTGTAAAATCAAATCCAGGGCCTTGTGGTTAGTAGGCAAGTACTTTAACTGTTGTGCTCTTCCTCCAGCCCCCAAAGAATTTCATTTGTTGTCTCCGAGAGAGTGACATCTTTAGCTCCTCTTACCTCTGAATCTGTATTTCTTACTTGGGTTTCTTTTGGTATTAATTGTGTAAGTCAATAGGATTCTGAGCTGTGTAGCTATATTTAGGACTATATGATTACAAAAAGATTATGAAAATCATCTGTGGGTAAACCTAAAGAAATAGCCACTTGAACTTTGCCAAGATTTGGAGCTCAGTGTACATTCCTACTAAGCAGGCTGGGTTTTCGCCAACTGAGAAAACACAAATCTAAAAATAATTACTGATATATTTGAGAAATTAATAAAATGGGGACTAATCAGGAATAGGAACTTTGAGAAACTAAAACTCTGTTGGGGGGAAGAGAGAGAGAGAGAGAGAGAGTGTGTATGTGTTGCTGGGGATTGAGGGTGTGTGTGTGTGTGTGTGTGTGTGTGTGTGTGTGTGTGTGTGTGTTTTGCTGGGGATTGAGTGTGTGTGTGTGTGTGTGTGTGTGTTGCTGGGGATTGAGCCCAGAGCCTTCACACTGAGCTACATTCACAGCCTTAATTTTTAAATTTTGAAATAGGGTCTCACTAAGTCACTATGTTGCCCAGCTGGGCTTAAATTTGTAGTACTCCTGCCTCAGCCTATTGAAGTTTCTGTGTTTTCACCAATAGTTTGATCAGAGTGCTGAATTATAAACATGTTCCATACCAGGCCTGTTTATCTTCTTTTACACCAAATTTATCTACTTCATTTATATTGGAACTTGCTGGTATAAATGTATGTTTTGTCATTAATAGCGATGAACTCAATAAAGTGGAGGGATAAAATAAACCATTCCCCTGGCCAAATGATGTGTCCCTAGCACAGAAAAAGTGACTACCATTTTTTCAGTGCCTACTTGCTGCCAAGTTCATGAGACTTTCTGTAAGCATTAGCTTTGACTAATTGTCTTATCTGTACAAAATCTAGTATCTACTTTCCTGCACATGCACTTCTCAGTTACTGTATCTGTTCAGAAACCATCAGATTTTTGTTCCAGAAGTTAAAGTCAGTACCTATCACTGTTACACATTGTATCCAAGAATAAAGGCTAGAAGACATTTGCAGTGTCTCAAAAATTTCCTTGTACTGCATTGTCCTGTGAAGCTTCTAGAGGATGTTCTGTACAACAGCCACGGTATGAGAAGGCATAGTGGAGGAAAGAAGAAAGCTGAGGAACCTCAGCACAGCTGGGGGAGGGGCCGTACTTCAGGAACCTGTGGTTATTTTCACGGATAGAGCAGCCAGTCTCCAGCACCATCTTTTTTATAAAGTTGAAGCAGAACACTTTGTAGGTCTGAAAGTCTTGACAGGAAATTCAGAGAATTGACAGGTTTTCGGGGGTGAACTATGGATTAAAACATAAAAACCGAAATAGTCAAATGAATGGAAAAGATAAATATAGGGAAAGCAAAAAAGTTGTGTAGGAAAGGAAAGCATAGTTTACTGAATGACTTGTATGAATAAGCTCAAATAATCGTGGTGATGTAAAATTACAGTATTCTTATATGGATGGGGAGATAGGAAGGATGAATGTATTTGATGGACACCAAAGAAGAGAGGTCTGGATCATCTTTTAAAGGAGACCGTAGAAGCTGGATGTGGTGGTGCACACCTGTAATCCCAGCACTCAGGAGGCTGAGACAGGAGGATTGCCATGAGTCCAAGGCCAGCCTGGGCTACGTAGTTCCAGACCAGCCTGGACTGCTGAGCAAGACCTTGCCTCATAATAAATAAAGTGGAAAATAAGTAATTCCCTAAACTGAAAAATTTAGAGGTAGAAACACAAGCATGCCATTTAGAAATATGAGTATCAATTCTAAACTAATCAAAAGATGAGTAAATGGTGTCCCTCTGAGGAGTAGAAGTAGGACAACAGGGAGGAAAGTTACTGCTTTGTTTTGCAGTGCTAGGGTTGAGCCCAGGGACTTTGCACTGAGCTACATTCCCAGATATTTATTTTATTTTATTTTTTATTTTATTTTATTTTTGAACGTGGAGACAGGATCCCACTAAGTCACTAAGTTGCCTTCGCTGGGGTTGCATTTGCAATCCTCCTGCCTCAGCCTTGCATAGTGCAGGGATTATAGGCCTGCACCATGGGGCCCAGCTAACTATCTGCATTTTTAACTTTGACCTTCAAAAAATAGTTATAAGCATAAAAAGTTATAAATGTAAGAATAAACTTGTTAAAGAAAAAAATTAGCTTAAAATGCAGTTACTTGAACCTGGAGATACATCTCCATAGTTATGATGACTGCAGCATGAATAAGGTTCTGGATTCAGTTCCCCAGCACCATGTGAGTAATTAGCCAGGCATGATGGCACAGTCCTATAATCCTAGCACAGAAGGCTGAGACAGGAGGATTGCCATGAGATCAAGACCAGCTTGAACTAGTGAGTTCAGGACAAGCCTAGAATACAGAGAAAGACTGTCTCAAAAAAGCCAAAACAAAACAGTTTCAGGACAAGCCTATACAAGTGAGTTCAGGACAAGCCTGGACTATAGGACTACAGAGAAAGACCCTATCTCAAAAAAGCCAAACCCAAACCCAAAACAAAACAAACAAAAGACATTTACTTATTTAAATAGGAAGTTATACTGGGACTACTTGTGTAGTACCTGGATCTTTGTCTGTGTTTCTAGTATCAGCTAATATGGTTTTGGCTGCAAGTAACAGAAACCCTGTTTTAAGTGGCTTAATATGAAAAATTCATTTTCTCTCCTATAACAAAAGGAAGTTAATTTTTTTTTATTTTATTTTTGAGACAGAGTCCCTCTTAGTCTGTAGTCTAGGATGATCGTGAACTCACTATGTAGCCCACACTGACCTTAAACACGCCTTAAACATGCCTCTGACCCCTGAATTCTGGGATTATAGTCATGTACCAACAAGCTTGGCTTCTGTGGAGCTAGGGAATTGAACCTAGGCCCTGTGCTTGCTAAGAATGCACTGTAACCTCTGATCTACACCCCTAACCCCTGATTCTAATGGGCTGTTATATTTCACTGACCATAGCTAGGTTATAAACCTCTTGTAAACTAGTTACAGACAAAGGATGTCAGTGATTGTTTTAGTTTGATCATCTGAAATGGATGCTGGAAAAAATCCACAATGTCTCCTATCTCCACAATTACCTATCATATATTCATGAAGAACCCACCCTTCCTTGCTAGACGCTTTCCTCTTAAAGCTGGAGGAAAACAAAATGTGTGAATGAAAAAAGTCAATATAGTCAGTGCCTTGTAGTGTAGGTACCCAACAGATACATATTGGATGAATTAGGTCAATATAGGTAAAACTTCTTGACTTAGATATATGTGTTTCATTTAGGACTTAGGGGGAGATACATGAAGTTTAGATTGAGACATTTCTCTCTTTTTTTTTTTTGAACATCTTGCATCCCTTTCCCCTTCCCACCTTCTCAGCACCCTGCCACTTTCCTTCTTTCCCTTTCCTTCTCCACATAATGCATCTTCTTACATTCTGCCATTACATTGGGACTTTTTTCTTTTCTTTTCTTTTCTTTTCTTTTCTTTCTTTCTTTCTTTTTTTTTTTTTTGAGACAGGGTCTCACTGTAGCCCAGGCTGGTCCTGAACTCGCTATGGAACCCAGGCTGGTCTTGAACTCATGGCAGTCCTCCTACCTCAGCCTCCTGAGAGCTGGGATTACAGGCATGCGTCACCACACCAAGTTCTGTGTCGTGCTGGGGAATTGAACTCAGGACCTTGAGCTTGCCTGGTAAACGCTATTCCTCCAGCCCAGATTGGGACTTTTTTTTAAAGAAGTAAAGAAGACATAACTGTTTGTTTATCACATAGAAGGAGCACTGTTCTATGAAAATAAATAACACATTTTCTCCCAGTACTGGGAATCAAATCCTGCGTGTTCTACTGTGGAGCTCATCCCCAGTGCTTTTTATTTTTTGAGATAGGATCTCACTAAGTTGCCCAGGCTGGTTTGAGCTTGGGATCCTCTTTTTTTGGCCTCCTGAGTATCTAGGATCAAGTCATGTCACCATCTAGCTTGGAATAAATATCACTTTTGTCCAGTGATGTGCTGGTGAGTGTTTACTAGCTTTGGGGAAGGAATAGGCCTTTTTTGTAGTGTTCTCTTTTGTAGGGTTTGCAGTTGTTGTGATGTAGGTAATTTTACCTTTTCCAATTTCAACCTCCCAGCTGCCTTACATATATATAACTGCTTCTTTCTCGTAGTGCTATTGGTTGTTTCCATGGAGGCCTACAGAGGGCATGTATTCATAAATGTGCCACTCACTTTTTAGCCTTCTGGATGATCAGTAATAAACTCCAGGTTACCAAGTTACCAAATTGGTGAAGTCAACTTGAAAAGAAGAAAGAGTAGGCTGCAGGAATGGCTCAACATCAAGCACTAATTACCCGAGTTCGATTCTCCAGCACCACATAAACCGGCCATAATGGCGCACACCTGTAACTCCAGCACTTGGGAGGCTGAGGCAGAAGGATTGCTGTGAGTCCAAGGCCAGCCTAGTCTCCATAGTGAGTTCAGGACCAGCCTGGGCTATAGAGCGAAACTGTGTCTCCCAAAAAAAAGAAAAGAAAAGAAAAGGAAGGAAGGAAGGAAGGAAGGAAAAAAGAAAAGAAAAAAAAGAGGAAAAGGTTATTTGGACTCCTGGTTTCAGTGCATGGTTAGCTGCTTCCAATGCCGAGGGCCTTGGTGAGGCAGGACGTGGCAGAAGATGCCACAGTAAAACTGCTTGCTCACCTCATGGCCAACAGGAAGCAGAGATGGGGGGAAGCACTGCAGGGAGAGGCTGGGAATGGAGATGCACACTGTCACCCTGCTCATTTCAAGTAGGCCCCACCTCCATTCCGATGTGTACTCACTCATCAGTGGATACCACCCTCATGATCTGATTACTCTCCCAAAGGCCATCAGCTGGCCTTTGGGGGATGGTTCGGTTCAACTCATACCACCAGTATAAAATTTATGTTTGCTTGGTTTTGGTTTTTTGAATAGTGATGGTTAGAAAAGTGTAATTTTAATACAATATTTAATACTGGTCTTTTGTAGACTTTCAGAAATAACATAAGGGGTTGGAGGAATGGTGTAACAGTAGGTTACGCCAGGACCACATAAAGCTGTGCACAGTGGCTCAAACCTGTAATCCCAACACTTAGGATGTTGAGGCAGGTGGATTGTCCTGAGTCCAAGGCCAGCGTGAGCTACACCAGTGAGTTCAGAACCAGTCTGCGCTATAGGGTAAGAACACCCTGTCTCAAAAAAAAACAAAAAAAAAAAAAAAAGAAGGAGAAAAAAATAAAACAAGGCTGGTACATAGCTCAGCAATTAGAGCACTTGCCTAGGAAGTACAAGACAATGGTTGGATCCGCCAGCACTATATAATAGTTGGGCACGGAGGCAGAGGCAGGAGCATTGCTTTGAGTTTGAGACCTGCCTGGGCTGCGTAGTAAGTTCAGAACCAGACTGATGACAGAGTGAGATCCTATATCACAAAAAAAGAATAGGAAAAAAGAGAAAGAAAAAGAAAGAAATTAGTCTTGTTATTACTTTTAGGTACCAGATAAAATGTTACTTTATTTAGCTTTTCATGGAGCACCAACTCCATAAAAAAAACTCAGTGCTATAAAAATAAAGATGAGACTGGAGTCTCGAGCCTCCCAGGCTTTTAGAAAGACAATTATCTAACAGTTAACTATGAGTAGAAGAGTGTTAAGGTCTCTTGAGTTTTAGACAAGTGCTGTGGAACACAAAGGAAAGGGGCAGCTAAGTTAAGGGACATCATGAAAGAGTATTTGAGTTTTTTCTGGAAAGAAGTAATGAGTTTGCAAGAGGACATGAACAAAAATGACAGTTTCAGGCAGTGGAAATAGCATGGACCTAAGTGCAGGAGAGAAAGCAGCTGGCAGGCACTTCCCATGCTTCTGCTTTGGGGTGTGTGGTAAAGCTCAGGCGGTAGAGTAGAGAGGAGACAGGGAGTTGGGACAGGCCACAAGGGCTTTGGATTTCATCTTGACAGCAAGAGGTAAGTAAGACTTTCATGAAAGTTTCTGTTTCTCCATGTCTTGACCAAAGCTAGGTATTTTTAAGACTTTATAATTTTATGAGAGGGATGCTTTACAATTTTAATTTGTACTTTTCCCAGTTGTTAGTGTAGTTGAGTATTACTTTTAAAATATATCTATCATCTGTATTTCTTCTGTATATTGCTTGTTTATATCTGTATTTTTCCACTGAATTGGTTACCTTTGGTTTTTTTCATGATTTGTAGAAATTATGTAAAGATTTCTGGTCTTTAAGGTAGATGTATTAGAAGAAGAGATTATTGTCACATTGTCCATTTGAGAAAAATTGCAGTGCCCTGGAGCAGAGGACAAGAGGGGATTTGGAACCAAACTGTCTGTGGTGGGAGGAGGCAGGTTAAACTTCAGGCTGACGGTAGCAGAGTGTGGACTACGTGTCTGTGCTCTTGTCTTTGAGGTTAGCACTTTCAGCATTGTAATTTTTAGTCCCTGTCATTTCCTTTTGGTTCTGTAAATGAAAAAAATAAAGAGTTTCATACAGGGACTGGAGGAATGGCTCAGTGGTTAAAGTAATTGCATAGGAAGCACTAAGTCAAGCACTAAGTACCCAAGTTTGAGTCCCCTGCACCACGTGAGCTGGGCGTGGTGGTGCATGCCTGTAATCCCAGGCTTGGGAGGCTGAGGCAGGAGAATGCTGTGAGTCCAAGGCCAGCAGGGCTCCATAGTGAGTTCAGGACGAGCCTGGCTGCGGAGTGAGGCCCTGTCTTGAAAGAAAGAAAAAGGAAGGAAGGAAGGGAGAGAGAGAGAGAGAGAGAGAGAGAGAGAGAGAGAGAGAGAGAGAATTTTATACAGCAGAGTCTGTTAAGGTTAAGAATAAACCACAGGCCTAAAATAAGAGTCATAAGTATATAAAGGAAAAATAAAGGAATATTTTCCACCTTCTCTCAGGATATGCGAGTGTAAGCTTGCATGCAAAAGGAAAGGCAGAAAAGAAAAGATAATTTTTTACTAAGAATTTTATATTTCTTTAAAGAAGTTGATGATCATCTGGATAATGGGATCTTGGTTTGCTGTAGTCCTCTCAAACACTATGCTTTGCCCCATTTTTTGTATCTCTTGGCCCTGAAAGTGGAGTAGGTGTCCTCCTCCTCCTCTCTTCCCATTTTCAAATCATTGTCTGCTATTTCCCTAAAATCCTTAGGTTTTTTTTCCCCCATTATATTGATATGTGTAAGTGCAAAACATAAAGTTAACATTGATCTCGAGTATTTTGTGCACATACATATCATGGCAGAGTTACAAATCCTTCCCTTTGCTCTTTTCGACCCTCCCTTTTCTTAGTTTTGTAAATATTGTCACTAATCTATTTTAATTCTCATGTGTGCATATGCACACATGTGTGTTTATGTGTATGTTACCAGAGATGGGTGGATTGTCTTGAAGAAATCATAACAAAAAATAATCTTCTAAAGCCCAGGACCTTCACACTGGTCAATATCCCCAGCTCTTTTTCTTTTTTTTTTTTTTTTTTTTTTTTTTTTTTTTTTTTTTTTTTTTTTTTTTTTTGAGACAGGGTCTTGCTCTGTAGCCTGGGCTGGTCCTACACTCACTATGTAGCCCAGGCTGGCCTTGAATTCAGAGCAGTTCTGCTGCCTCAGCCTCCCCAAGTGCTGGGATTATAGGCATGCATGCCTAGCTTTATGGTGCTGGGGAGTTGAACTCAGGGCCTTGCCCTTGGTAGGCAGGCACTTTAACCACTGTGCCATGTCTCTACTCCCTATCCTTAGCACATATTTGTTTCTGCAGCTTGTGATCTTTCTGCCTCAGCCTCCCAGAGTGCTGGAATTACAGGCTTGCAGCCCAGGTCTCAGCTTTAGTTGTCTTGTTGACTCTGGGGTTACCGCCTCTATTGTTTTTATTGGGATGATTAATTTATTTAAATGTAATTACTTACAAGATTTATATCTGCCGTTTTGGTTTTTTCTTTATGTCTTTTTTTCTTTTTCCTTTCCATTTCAGCCTCTTTTTGTGTGTGTTAGATATGTTCCAGTGTATGAAACGTGATCAAAAGTTAGGTGAATGTTTGTTTTAAAACTATTACAATAAAAGATACACTGTCAATAATCTGTTTCAAAATTCTGTCCTCCTCTCTTTGAACACACTTATCCCTCTTACTCCTCTTTGGTGAGGGTCTGTAGTTGTTCTTTCATGGCTGTCTTTATGTCCTGAATAGATTGAAAACATTTATGGCACTTTCTGTCAAATAGAAACTTTATAGTACATCCTTGTCCACCTTATCGACCAGATTAGACACTGTACAACTTCTTGTTCTTCAAAGTCAAAATGACCTTGAAAGGTAAACGTTTGAATCAGATCAGCTCCACTGAGAGTGAGAGCATAAGGCCTTCATAGGACTTTCCTGAGTAGGTACACAGCCTTGTATATGTATGGCTTTCTAGCTTTCCAGGAATATGTCATATATCCTTTCTCAGCTGTTCTCTTTAAAATTTTTCTGCTTAGTCTGTTATTTACTAGACCCTCTATACTCTGCCTCTGACAGCCACAAAGGTGAAACATCTGCTCGTGATTCTTTTTAACAGTTGCTTCCCCCAGGGAAAGGGCAAGTGTGAGCCTGGTCACATGGAGACAGCCTTCCAGGGGACACCCAGGAAGGTCATATACTGACAGTTCCCTGGGAATCAAGCTTTGTGATGCCTTGTCCTGTTCTGCCTCCCTAGTGACTGTGTTTCACTGTGAATGTGGGCTGATGATTTTCAGAGTAATAGAACAGGCAAGTTAAGGTGCTTTGAAGATTACTGTTACTACTGATGTTCAGCCATTCTTAAGTATATGATCCTGAGGGGCTGGAGGCAAGGCTTGGAGGTTAAAGCACTTACCTGGCAAGCGCCAAGTCAAGAGCTAAGTACCTGAGTTCAGTTCCCCAGCACCACCTAAGCTGGATATGGTGGTGCAGGCTTGTAATCTCAGCACCCAGGAGGCTGAGGCAGGACAATTGCTGTGAGTCCAATGCCAGCCTGAGCTACAGAACGAGACCCTGTCTCAAAAAAAAAAAAAAAAAAAAAAGGATATGATCCTGAGATTTTCCTTGGTTAATGTCCAGAGTTCTGTAAAACCTAGTTCTGACAATTCTTGCTTCTATGTATGCAGGAGAAACTTTTCAAAGGTCCTTTAACTCTGCTAGTTTTGTTAATTGTTTTTTCTTTTCTTTTTGTTTTGAGACAGGGTCTTGCTGTGTAGTCCAGACTGGTCCTGGACTCACTATGTAGCCCACTCTGGCCCGGAACTCACTGCAGTCCTCCTGCCTCAGCCTCCTGAGTACTGCGATTACAGCTCTTGGGAGATTGGGGCCTGGTCTGGAAGGGTGGTTTGCAGGTGTGTGGTAGGTGTGGAACACTTAGGCTGGACCAGGGGCGGATCACTAGGATGGGCCTGGAAGAATGCACCACCACACCTAGCTTTGTCCCCTTTTCATTGTAATTATTTCATTTGAAGGTATGTACAAATTAGCTGGGCATGGTGACAAGCACCTGGAATCCCAGCATACTGGGAGGCTGAGGCAGGAAGATTGAAAGTTCGAGCCCAGCCAGGCAATTTAGCAACTTAATAAGAGACTTTGTTTCAGAATGTTAAAAAAAAAAAAAAAGGTGCTAAGCATATAGCCCAGAATGAAGGCCTGGATTTTATTTCTGGTGGCACACAGTGAATGAATGAATTAATGAATGATAGAGTTCAGTGTGAAAACCCTGGCTTCAGTCTCTAGTCACACGCACACACTTTTATTACGTGACTGTGAAATAACTAATGCATATTGATAAGGAATCAGTAATTACATAGTATTAAGGTATTTAAAGTAATTTGTGAAGACAGTATGAAATGACACTTTTTGGCATTTGTGGTTAATCTGTTATAAACTAATGTCTATTCCAGAAAATTGCAGTCGTGCCAAGATATACAAGAAAGTACACAGAAAAAAAAATGCAAGGATCCTATAGAGTATGCTGTTCCAAACAGATGAAAAGCAAAATTTATTTAACACTATAGGTTTATACAGTAAACTCCCACGCCAGGCATTGTGGCACATGGGAGGCTGAAGCAGGAGGATCTTGGGTTTGAGGCTAGCCTGGGCTACATAAAGAGTTCAGGACCCTTTCTCAAAGCTAAAATAAGTAGTTTTAAAATTAAAACATTATAAACTCTATCCTTTATTTCTGTGTAGTTGCCTGGATTTTTTTACACAAATAATAAAATGCTTCATTTCATTCACTTCAACAGAATGAGCTCCTGAGGAATGAAGAACACTTACGAGTTGGTAGCTCCTGACACATTTAACCTAAGCATGAATTGAGTCTGCAAGTCTCCCTGTGTCTTGAAAATTTTCCTAAGTTATGTATTATCCCATGAGGCTTTCTGATTCCATCTCTGCTTCAAACCCCCATGAGAGTTTTTTTCTCTTTCATTCTTTTTTATTATTTATTATTTATTATTTATTTTTTTGAAGAACTTGTGAATTGTTTGCCATCATTTTGGCTTTTACAGATTGTGGCAGCAATAGCTCTGGTGCCGACCTCTAATTGCTGAGTTCGCTAGCCTTCTCGGCACCCTACTGCTCCACAGCCCAGTTTGTCCTCCTCGGGAGGCCTGGTCCTGCAACCCTTTGCTAAAGTTTTAATAGGGGCTTTGCATCCGCTTGGCCCAAAGTGCTGAGTAAACACCGTATTATGGTTTGGATCTGGAATATACCCCCCCCCCCAAAAAAAAAAAAAAGTTTCATGTATTTGGATGTTATGGATTGTCTGTGTAACCATGTGCTCTTGGGAGATTGGGACCTGGTCTGGATGGCTTGATTACAGGTGTGTGGTGGGGTCTTACCACACCTTGCACACCTGGAAGGGATGGAACATTGAGACTGGACCAGGGACAGATCACTGGGTTGGGCCTGAAAACAATGTCAGAGGAGCTGCCTCCACTTCTACCACATGCTCCACTGTTGGTCTGCTCCCAAGTGGACTGTGGCCTTCCAAATCTGAGCTAAAACAAACTTTTCCTCCCCTAATTTGTGGATGTTGCATCTTGAGTCACAGTAATGAAAAAAATAACTGAGACACACCTGCTGCTGGGGATCATTTGAGAATTATCAACTGTCAGGTTCTTTTTCATTCTTCATTTAATCTTTTCTGAAGTGTTTTCTCTTTGTTTCTTCTAATCTTGAGGCCAAGGTTTTCTGTTAGGAATATTTTTATGCAATTCTTGAAATTTGTTCCACATATTTAAGAGAATTCCCAAAGGGCAATTTCATATGCACCTGCATTATTCTCTGTTCCTGTTTGTGATCGATCTTCTAGGAAATCTTGAGATTTCTGTGTCAGTAATGGTATCTCTCTCTGTCTCTCTCTTTTTTTGAGATAAAATCTTACTGTGTAGCCCAGATTGGCTTCTAGCTCACAAGCATCCTCCTGCCTTGGCCTCCCACCTTCTGGGATTACACTTGTATACCACTGCTCTCACTTTATCTTCCTGTAAGTTAAATTCAGAGTTAATTCAGAGTTGTTTAGTGTGACTTCACTTTCAAAATTCAACTTAACATTATTATTATTATTATTATTATTATTATTTTTACACACGGTCTCCACTCAGTCATCCAGTCTTGTCCTGAATTCACTGGGTAGCCCAGGCTGGCCAAGAACCCAAGGCAGTCCTTCTGCCTCAGCCTCCTGAGTGCTAGGGTTAAAGATGTGTCCCCCCATGCCCAGCTATTATGTGGTGATGGGGGAATCAAACCTGGAGGCCTGTGCTTCCAAGTGAAGTGTTGTATAATCACTGACTTACACCCCAGGCCTCAGCATCACTTTCATTTAGACCAGGAGGCAGCAGCCCGTCCACATCCATCTTATGTCCTGTCACCCATGTTAAGACCCTATTGGCATTCACCTTCATTTATTTTATTTTGATCTGTTTATTTATTTTGGTGGTACTAGTGATGAAAATCAGGGCCTTTACACTGAGCTACTTTTTAGTTTTGATTTTGAGATAGTGTTTCACTAAGTTACCTAGGCTGGACCTGAATTTGTAAACCTTCTGCCTCAGCCTCCCAGAATACAGAGATCACAAGCCTGCACAACCTGGGCTGGCTTATCTTTTTAATAACAGCAGTCCTATTGAGTTTGCAGTGGCATCTCATTGTAGTTTTGACTTCTGCTTGTCTGATCCTTAACTATTCTGAGCATCTCCTTGTGCTTATTGGCTGTTTCTATGTCTTTTGTGAGAAAAATACCCACTCAGAGATCTTTTGCCCATATCACAGGGTTGTTGGTATTCTTTCTTCTGAGTTGTAATCGGTCATTATATAGCTTAAAACCAAGTCCTTTTTCTTTTTGTTCTGCCCTTTCCCCCAGAGTAAAGCTCCTGCCTTTGCTATGGAAGCTTCCAGGGCTAGAGTGGACAGGACCAAGACTCCGCTGTGAGGAATCTGAACAGCGCTGCTCCCAACTGCTCTACACCCCACCCCTGGGGAATGGTGCCAAGGCAGCAGAGGTCTGACTCTGGCGCCTTTTGGGAACCTCCCTCCCTCATAAGTGCTAAACTCTCTGGCCAGCCGGGTGTGCAGCAGCTGAGCGAGGCAGGCCTCTTGGCCCCCTGACTTGTGATTGTAAGGGTAGGGCTTCCTGAGGTTCTTCCTGGTTTGTAGCCAAAGAGTTGGAGGACTGTTGGGGTGGGGGTGGTGCCTGGTCTTCAGGATTACAGGAATTGTGACATCAAAGAGAAGCTGACCCCCATCCCAGCAAGCTGAAGAGCACCTAGGAAGATGTGAGACTGAGCCTCCATGGAGGGGGAAGGGAATGCCTCAGTGTGGCACAGTGAGACAGCCGGGGCAGGTGGCAGCTGGGGCTGGATGTCTGGATACAAGTTCTTTATTTGATTTGTAATTTAAGATATTTCCCCCATTTTGTTTATGTCCCCTCCTTTTTTTTTCAAAGCAGTGCCAGTGCTAGAACCCAGGGCCTTGCATTGTGTTTTACTTGATTTTTCAGCAGATTTGATTACACTCTCCTTCATGTGTTTTCCTTACTTGATTTTCATCACATTCTCCTGGTTTTTGTTGTTGTTGTTGTTGTTGTTTTGTTTTGTTTTGTTTTTCCGCTTCAGTTTGGTGCTTCTTTAAAAATCTCTAGCCTCTAAACATTGAAGTGCTCCAGGGCTCAGCTCTCAGACTTGGTCTCTATCACACCTACTCTATTTGTTGTTGTCTCTGCTCTCATTTATATGCTGACAGCTTCAAATTTACTTTAGGCCTCATGCTTAGCTGTCTACTTGACATTTTCACTTAGATATCTGATAGACCTTTCACACTTAGTGTGCAACATCAGACTCCTTTTTTCCTCTCGAGCCCTTATCCTCCCTACAGTCCCTTCTAATTGCTTACGTCAATTGGTCATCCTTCCTCCCCACATCTAGCCCATCAACAGATCCTGCGGGTCTTATATTTTAATATATTTTGACTCTAGCCTGCTACTTGCCTCATTTAAAGCACTGCTTACCCTCCTAAGGATTAGTGTATTAGCCCCTAAATAGTATCCCTGACTTTAGTACCCTATAGTCTTCTCAGTGTAGTTTCCACAGTGATTTTTCCTCTGGAGACAGAGTCTTACTCTGTAGGCCAGGCTGGTGCTGAACTACAGTCCTCCTGCTTCAGCCTCCCAAGTGCTGAAATTACAGGTGTGTACTACCACATCCATCTTACGTGGTACTGGGGAATTCAACTCAGAAATTCAGGGCCTAGACAAGCACTTTACCACTGAACTATTCTTCTAGCCACCAGTTCTTGTTTGTTTTGTTTTGTTTTGTTTTGTTTTGTTTTGTTTTGTTTTTGGAGGAGACAGCGTCTTGCTCTATAAAATTTTAAAAATACCATTTATACTACATTTTAAAAGATGACAAAAAGATGTAGAACAAAGACCTATACACTAGAAACATAAAACATTGTTAAAATATTTTAACACCTAATAAAGAGATGAATCGTGTTCATGGTTAAAAGTCTCAATAGTCAGGTATGGTGGTGCACAGCTATCATCATGGCACTCTGGGAGGCCATGGAGATGGAGGATTGTTAACTTGAGCAGCCTGGGCAATTTAGCAGATTTAGCAATACACTATCTCAAAATTCAGTGTGAAGGCCCTCGGTTCAATCCCCTTTACTGGAAAAAAAAAAGTTGCAGTGGTGTTATGATGTCAGTTCTCCGCAGATTTATTAACCGATTTGTAGAACCCCAGTTTACAGAATGCTTTTAATAGAAAATGATATGCTGATCTTAAAATTCTTAGGAAATGCATGTGTACTACTGCCTGACCTTCATTCTTAGTATAAAGCTGCAATAGTGCAGTATGGACATTGAGAGCCAAAAATAATGACAGTCAAAAATTGGGTAGGCTAGAGGAATGGCTCAGTGGTTAGCACTAAGTACCTGAGTTCAGTTCCCCAGCACCACATAAGCCAGGTGTGGTGGTACACGTCTGTAATCCCAACACTCAGGAAGCTGAGACAGGAGGATTGTCATGAGTCCAAGGCCAGCCTTGGCTCCATTCTGAGTTCAAGACCTGGGCTACAGAACAAGACCCTGTCTCAAAAAAAAAAAAAAAAAAAAGTAATCTAAACGTAATGGTCAGTTGATGAGTTTTGTTTTTATTTTTGTTCTTTGAGACAGGGTCTTAGTCTGTAGTCTGAGCTGCTCCTAAACTGACTATATAGCTCAAGCTGGCCTCAAACTAATGGCTCCTGCCTTAGCCTCCTGAGTACTGGGATTACAGGTGTGTGTGCCACCTTGCCCGGTTTACGGCTTACGTAGTGCTAGGGAATCAAACCTAGGGCCTTGCGCTTGCAAAGCAAGAGCTTTAACCTGCTGTGCTCCCAGCCTTACATAGGAATTTTTAAACCTTATGACTGGATTAGGCAAAGGTTTCTTAAATATGACACCAAAATACAATCTGTATAAGGAAAAATGATAGTTTGGATTTCATTAAGATAAGGAAGTTCTGTTCTTCGAAGAATAAAACAGTAAGCCACAGATCATGAGAAAATATTTGTAAATCATGTATCTCATGAAGGACTTGTACCCAGAACACATATAAAATTCTCAGAATTCAGTAAGAAAATCAACCCAATACAAAATGTGCAACACATCTGAACAGATGGAATGTAAATACAATTGCAAGAAAAGATGGTCAACATCATTAGTTGATGAGAAATGTAAACTAAATAACGTACCAGGAGATAATGCTAGACACAAAACATCTAAAAATTTTTTAAATGGCTGTACCTTGTATTGGTATACAAAGCAACTGGGACTGTTATGTTGCTAATAGGAATGTAAAATGCTAGAATCACTTTAGAAAACAGGTCAGCTATTTTTAAAGAAATTAATCATTTTCGTAGCATATGACCTAGACATCCCATTCCAAGGTATTAACTTAAAAGGAATAAAAGCCTTTGTCCACATAAGGTCTTACACATAAATATTCCTAAAAGCTTTATTTGTAATAGCTCATAACTGGAAAGAACTCAAATGTCAATTGACAGGTTAATGGATAAGCAAACTTTGGAATATCTGCTCAATAAATTCTTATCAACTGGAAAGAAATGATCTGTTGACAGCAGTATAAAGGAATCTCAAAGTAATAATCTTGAGTGAAAGAAGCCATGCAAAATAAAGGGTTCATATTGTATAAATTCCATTTGTGTAAAATTTTGGAACAGGCAAACTAATTATAGTGACAGGAAGCAGATTACTAGTTGCCTGGAGATGAGGTGGGAGAGGCCAAGGGAAAGTCCTCAGCACCCAGGGAAGAGGGGTGTGGGACCTGGAGGAGCAGTAATGCATGACAGCTGTGGTCTATTCCTTGGTGGCTTGGGTCTCATTATTTATCACCAATTTATACTTAAAAATGAGACACTACAGTCCTTTTTCAGAGGCTTGTAGGGCTTGTCAGTCGGCATGTCTGACAGTTGGGGGGCTGAATCCCCATTAGATGGAATAACCGCATGCCTCCACCTGTGGGCCTTTTGTCTCAGGTCCATTCTTTTCCCTCAGTGAATCAGGGGGGTTACTTCCTTACGTTCTCGGGGTTATACCTTAATCCCTCTTCTCGGTCATGACTTGGTGTGAGTGAGTACAGTGCCTCTCTGTGCAACATATTTACAGAAATCTTCAGTTATGCAGACTTGTGGGGTGGAGAGCAGGAAGCAGAGGAGGTTGCACTGAGCAGTGGAGATGACCTTGGGGACTTGCTTGTATCTGTCCGAGACTTTTAGCAATCATGCTGTTTTGAACCCTGCCTTCCTTTCAGTGCCCAGTGCCACAAGCTGCCAAGCATCTCATGAGCTTTGGCTCTCTGCTGATACAGTTCCTCACTCTGCCCCCAACCAGTCTCTGGCAGGCTTAGTCTCAGCTCCCTCTGGTTGGCCAGCTCTCTATTCCCAAACTGGTTTTACATCTCCTGTCTGCTCTTTGTCCGTAGAGACTCTGCCTATTTTCCTGCTTACTTGCTTGCATTTTGTAAGGTTGTAGAAGAGAGAAACTTGGAAGTGGAGCATTTGTCCTCACTTGTACAGAGGGTACCCTGCCCAGGGAAACTAGGATGAAGGCTTGGAATCTGCCTGCGCTTGGTTGCCCTGAGAAAGGCAGCTCCTCTAATTCACAGGGTCTTAGGCTTGGCAGGAGGGTTGCGTTTGTGCTGTTTATGTTTGTATCTAATAATTTGAATCCAGTGTATAGCTTCAGTATATTTATTTAGACATAGGATCACTGTCTGTAATCTATGCTGGTCCTGAACTCACTTTGTAGCCCAGGCTGGCTTCAGACCCAGAACAGTCCTCCTGCTTTAGCCTTCTGAATACTGGGATCATGGTGTGCACCACCTCACCCAGCTTTATGTGTTGCTGGGGAACTGAACACAGGGCGTTGTGCTTGCTAGGCTTGAACTGCAGAGCTATGATGCCTCCAGTCCCCACCTTTTTTAAACTTTAGTAGCAAATTGTGAATGGGTTTCACTGAACTAACTTACATATGTGAGGGGTAAAAATCTGTGTACCATTTAAATATCGTAATATAGTTGGATTTTTTCGATTTGTTGTCCACATAAGGTCTTGTAGGCTTGTATATAAATATTCCTAAAGGCTTTATTTGTTGGACTTTTTTTTTTTTTTTTTTTTTTTTTTTTTTTTTTTTTTTTTTTTTTTTTTTGAGATAGGGTCTCACTCTGTAGCGCAGGCTGGTCCTGAACTCACTGTGGAGCCCAGGCTGGCCTCAAACTCACATCAGTTCTCCTCAGCCTCCTAAGTGCTGGGATTACTGGCATGGGCAACCACACCCAACTTATGTGATGCTAGGGAATCAAATCAGGGCCTTGCAAGCACTATATAACCACTGATCTAAACCCCTAGTCCCAAGAGTTATGCTTTCTGGTGTCAAATTACCAGTGACCTTCTTAACTTTTCAGGAGTCAATTCTCTAGGAAGGTAAATTGAAGATGCTGTCATCTTTAGGTCTGACCGAACTTTTAGATTCTTAATTTTTTAAAGTGGGAGGAAGGAGGAGAAGGAACCTAAGGAATAATGGAGTAGACAGTAGGGACAGGACTGCTGTCTCTGTGGCCTTCGAAGGAACGCTGGGCAGAGTGGTGATTGTTCCTGTTAGAGTACAGGAAAATCTTTAGTTTAGTGAAATAGTACTCAAGTTGATTAGACCCACCATTTGTACATTTTCACTAATTGTAATTTTAACATTCCTATGGATTGTAGGGAAAGCCAGCTATAATGTGCCAATTCCTGGCTCTTCTGTTAGCTCCAGAATAATGGTGTTTGTCTTCAAGATACTAATTTCTTCCTTTACAGCTTTTTTCTGTTGCTTTCTAGAAAAGATTCCAGAAGGAAAATATATTTATAATATTTGATCAATATTTAAGGAAAGGCTACTCTGCAGAACAGAGAACGATACAATTGTAACTCCCAAGGATGATCGACTGAAAGAGTTTTTCACGGTCTAGAGCGGCTGAAGGAACCCAGGGTTTTCTAGCGCCAGCCTTACCTTGGTATAGCTCAGGATCCTAGAGTGAGGGACAAAAGTCCTCCCTGTCACATCCCTGGATCCAGAAGCGGTTATTATCTAGTAAATGTGTGTTTTCACCTAACCTTGTCAATACCATCTCTTCACCTAGCACCTGTGGGAAGAACTTCCTAAATATTTTTGTATAATTGCTTAAAATGCCCACAAAGTTCTATAACAGTAGTTCAGGAGACATAATAACATGGATGAAACACCAAGTTATATACATATTTGCTGCTGTTGCCTGTAGCTAGTAATTTGGATTCAACATATAGTTTCCTTTTATTTATTTATTTATTTATTTAGGGACAGAGTCTCACTTTGTAGTCCAGGCTGATCCTGAACTCACTATATAGCCCAAGCTGGCCTCAACTCACAGCAGTCCTCCTGCCTCAGCCCCTCAAGTACTGGGATTACAGGTGTGCAACACCACATCTAGTGTATATGGTGCTGGGGAGTTGAACCAGGGCCTTGCACTTGCTAGATAAGAGCTGTAGCAGCTGGACTATTCCTCCAGCCTGTGAACACTGCTTACATCTCTTGTACACACACCTTAGGGTTTCTCTAGGGTGCAGACCTCGAGCAGAGCAGCTGGATAGAGGTGGACACAGGCTTTCCTTTCCTGCTTAAGGCCAGTTTATGGATGCAGTGGCTACGCTTCCACCTTTGCTCCACCACTACTTGCTACTGTTAGCTTTTAAGTTATTCCATTGTGGAGGGAACATACATATCCAAGTCCCCCTTCTGGCAGAAGCTTTACTCTCCTATCCTCCCCTTTCTTGTTCTATAATTTTTCCAATAAAGTGTTCTCTTCACAACCTGAAAATAAATAAAATTATCTCAGTGTGGTGTGTGTGTAATAATTTTTATTGTGTCCACGATTATTATTAAGGACAATGTGGGATTTGTCTGTATATTATATACTGAAGTCTACCTTTTCTTTTTGTATTATCCTTTTAAAAGAGAAACCCAAAAATGTTTACAAATAATGAGAGTATAAAAATTCGCATGGCTGGGCTGGAGGAATGGCACAGAGGTGAAAGCACTTGCCTTGCAAGAGTGAGGCCCTGGGTTCGACTCCCCAGCACCATGTAAGGTGGGCGTGGTGGCGTGCCTGTAACCCTAGCACTTAAGAGACTGAGGCAGGAGGTTTGCCACAGGTCCAAAGCCAGCCTGATCTCCATAGTGCCAGCCTGCACTACAGAGCAAGACCCTGTCTCAGGGGGAAAAAAAATTGCAAGGCATACTCCAAGGTACTTAGGGTACAAAGTATAGCTTCTGGGGCTTGAGGCGCATAGACCAGCCGTTAGAGCGCTTGCCTGGCAAGCACAAGGCCCCTAGTTCACCTAGCATCACATAAACTGAGCATAGTTGCACATGCCTGTAATCCCAGCACTCCAGAGGCTGAGGCAGGAGGATTGCCATGAGTCGAAGGCCAGCCTGGGCTATATAGTGTATTCAGGACTAGACCAGTGTGGGCTACAGAGCAAGACCTTGTCTCCAAGAAAAAAAAAAAAAAAGTACTATGAGAACATCCCTGTAAATGTATGTGAATATCACTTTCCCTCAGAATGCAAAGTCTAGACTTATTAAGATGGTGATTAAATAATTGGGTACTTTGCCACATAGCTTTGTAGTACTATCTGTAATGAATAAGAACTTCTTTATTATTTTGAGGTAAAAACTTGATTATTTTGAGGGGGAAAATGGATTTCTGTCACACGTATTTGTTAAAAGTGCAGAAGTTGTATTTCTCTTAGGTTCTTAGGTACTGGCCTCTTTCTCCTCCTTGCCTTGTGATGTGGTGTAGTTTCTTCTAGTTCTTGCATGTGTGTGCCTGCTTTCTTGCCTTGATCTTTCCTCATCAGATTAGTACAGCTTTTTGCCAGCGCTGGAGGAATGGCACAGCAGTTAAAGCACTTGCATAAGTGCAAGGCCCTGAGTTCACTTCCCCAGTACCACATAAAAGCTGGGCTTGGTGGTGCAGGTCTGTAATCCTAGCACTTGTGAGGCTGAGGCAGGAGGATTGTTCTGACTCCAAGGCTAGCCGGAGCTACACATGAGTTCAAAACCAGCTTGGGCTATGGAGCAAGACCCTGTCTCATAAAAAAGAAAAATAAATAAAAGGTCTTTGCTCCAGGAGCTGGAAAAATGGCACAGTGGTTAAAGCACTTGCCCAGCAAGCACAAGGTCCTGGGTTCAATTCCCCAGCAGCATATAAGCTGGGCATGGTGGCACACACCTGTAGTCCCAGCACCTGGGAAGACTGAGGCAAGAGGATTGCTCTTGAGTTTGAAGCCAGCCTGGGCTGCATAGTGAGTTTAGGACCAGCCTGGGCTACAGAGTAAGACCCTGCCTCAAAAAATAAAATAAAAAATAAAACTCATTTAAAAGGTCTTTACTCTAAAATAAATTCATTTAAGTTTTGGTTGAGTTTGAGGAATTAAATCCTACTTTCATACAAGGTAGGGTTTTTGTGTTGTTTTGTATTGTGTTTTGTCTTGTTTTGAGACAAGGTCTCACTATGTCCTTCAGGCTGGTCTTCAACATGTTATAGAGCTCAGGCTGGTCTCAAACTCCTGGCGACCTCTTGCCCCAACTTCCTGAGTCCTGGGATTACCGGTGTATACTGTCACATAGCTATCCGATGTCGTTTGGAATGTCAGTGACTTCTGTCAGCAGAAAATTGGACTCAGCATTCTAGCTCTTGTTTTTCTGAGACACTGACTAGGTGAGCTGTCTGCAGACCCTAGTGTTTTCTGATTGATATCTTCATAACTTGGTCGTTTGAACTCTGTGGATAGCATTTGGCCCAGTTAATGTTGCCTGTTAGCTGGGCCTCCCCCGCTTCTAGAATGAGCACAGTCGTTCTCTACTGGGTGTTTCTAGAAATGTGAAAGTAAATACGGACCTTGATGTATATACCAAGATCTCCCCTGTCTTAGAGGCTTGCACACACTGTCCCCTCTTCCAGTACTGCCATCCCTTGGCTCTTCATATGCCTGGCCTTGTCTTACCGTCTCATCTTTCAGGTCTCAAGACCATCCCTTCAGCGGCGCTGCCCCTGCACACACTGTGTACCTCCCACTCTGTGTTTTGTTATCCCCTGCCTTACTTTTTCTTCACAGCAGTTTCTAGTTTTTGTACTTACCTGTCTTCTTCACTTACAACTCTGTATTCAGTGCATAGTACCAGAGCTTCACGTAGAGGATACTCAATGACTAGTTGTTAAGGGGTTGGAAGAATGGTATAGTGGTTAGAGCACCTGCCTTGCAAGCACAAGACCCTGAGTTCGATTCCCCAGCACCACCTAAACTGGGCATGGTGGCGCACACCTGTAATCCCAGCAGGCAGAAGGCTGAGGCAGGAGGATTGCCCTGAGTTCAGGACCAGCCTGGACTACAGAGTGAGACCCTGCCTCAATAAATACATATGTGCATAAATAAGATTGGTTGTTGAATCACTAAATATTTTATGCCCAGAGCTTAAATAAAGTAAGAAACACTAAGAATTTGGGCCCTTCCCCCGACCCTGGTTGCAAGGCCTTGTTTGCACACAAACCTTCTCAGAGGAACACGGGAACCTGAGGCCTGAGAGAAAGGAAGCCAGAGGTAGAGGTGGTACTAAGTGCGGTGCGATGGTGGCTCCGCAGCTGTGAGTTAATATTCATTATCCCTGTTCTTCAGCTTGTCATGCCTTGTTTTTTCCTCTCCTCGGTGACTTCTCACCTACCCACTTGACTCTGAGTCAGATTCCTCACACTAACAGGATATATCAGAGAAATGAGGTGGCCCTCGAGAGCAGGCGAGGAAGGATGGAATGACAAGGGCCACCAGAACCCTCTTTCAGAAATCTGACCACCCTGTGTCACAGTTTGGCGTCTGCAGTGAGAGGGCTCTGAGTGCCGCCTTTCCTTGCGCAGCGCCCTCAGCTTGAGTGCATAGCTGGAAGGCGGGCGGGCACCTTTCCTCCTCAGCTACTGTCAGAGCAACGTGAAGGTCAGGCAGAGGGAGACAGATGAGAGCAGTTCCCGAAGAAGAGGTTGCCACGGTAACAAGCGGGCGGGCCTGCCATTTGGAGACAGGCCTAATCTTTCTCCTCCTCCTCCCTCCTTCTCAACAAGGAAGATGGGTATTGTTTAGCTGACCTGCATCCTTGGGGTGGGAACCATAATCCCTTTCTGACAGTTCCCAGAGACACTAGAGTGAGCTGCTTTGCATTTTAATTTGATAAGCAGCAGCCACAGTTTCCTCAGAAGTGCTGGATACACAGCTTTTTCTGGCCACATTCCAGGAAGGATTCTGGTTGCCACAGAGAGAGGTTTTGAATTGCTGTTTATTTCTCAACAAAGATTTTGCATATTTGCATATGTGTAGAATTTGCTTGTTGGTTCTAGACAACTGAAATGAGATGAGCACAGGCTGTCTTAGGTTATGATATATATTGATATGTATACGTACACATGCATATGCCTTGTGAAGATTACCAAAATACTTCCCCTCCCCAATTCATAGGGACTACCAGCTGTCCTGGGCCAGCTGTCCGGTGACCTGTAGGATGGATGTGCTGACCTAACATCCCCACCCTCTGCCACCTCCTCCACTGAATGTGCTTCCTCCTTTTCACTGTCGCTGCCTGCTTACTCCTTCCCACTACCTCCAGTACTAGAGATGGAAGTCAGGGTCTTTCCATCAAGCTGTGACCCCAGACCTTTTTAATATTTTTAAATTTTGAGACGGGGTTTCCAAGTTGCTCAGATCAGACTTGAATTTGCCATCCTCCTACCTTAACCTTCTAGAGTGCTGGAATTATAGGCATGCATCACCTTTCCAGGCGCCTAATCATTTGCTTTTCTTTTCCTTTTCTTCTTCTTTCTTTTTTTCTCCCCTAAGAGAAGATCTCACTGGATAGTCCAGGCTGGCCCTAAACTCACTGTGTAACCCTCACTGGCCTTCAATTCACGGCAGTGCTCCTGCCTCAGCCTCCTGAGTGCTGGGGACATAGGTGTGCCTATCCACACCCAGTTCTTGTGGTGCTGGAGAATGGAGCCCAGGACCTTTTGCTTGCTATGCAAAAGCTTTAGCTGCTGAGCTATGCTCCCTAGCCTCTACTCAATTTACTTTTAACCCAGGTCTGCTTCCTTGTAATAAACTTTCATATATAAACATTTTTATCTTTCTTTCAAAATAAAAATGGATTTGTAAACCAGAATAATAAATTCTCAATGAAACAAAAAGTGAAATACTGAAAAATATGAGAACCTAAATATCATCCAGGATTTTACTACCCAGAGATGACTGCTAGAATATCCTTCTAGATCTCAACTTCTCCATTCCATCTGCTGATCTACATATTGTTAAGAATCATTTATACTATGTAGAGATCAAGTTACCAGTAATAGACTAATATAGTTGGTACTCTGTTGTAAATTTTTTC
This sequence comes from Ctenodactylus gundi, assembly GCA_004027205.1. Classification (NCBI taxonomy): domain Eukaryota; kingdom Metazoa; phylum Chordata; class Mammalia; order Rodentia; family Ctenodactylidae; genus Ctenodactylus; species Ctenodactylus gundi. The sequence goes on from PVKB01002122.1 coordinate 132,939, forward strand.
ACTAAATATGTTATAAATGTCTGTTCTTGATAGTAGATAGAAATTATCCAATGCTAGACACTTAGATTGTTTCTAATTTTTTTCTTTCTTCCTTTTGGGGGAGGGGGAACAGGATCTCACTATGTAGTCCAGGCTGGCCTTGAACTTGCGGCAATCTGGCAGTCCTCTGCCTCATCCTCCCAAGTGCTGGGATTACAGGTGTGTGTCACTATACCCAGCTCATGTGGTGCTTGGGAAAACCTTGCTCTTGCTAGGCAAGTGCTTTAACCACTGAGCTATGAGCCCTTCCCCCTCACCCCCAGCCCGTTTTTGTTGCTTGTTTGTTTTTGGTTGGTTTGGTTACTGTACATCATACATCATTGTGCAATTCACCTGTGTGGTTTTTTTTCTTTTTTTCTTCTTTTGAGACAGGTTCTCACTCTGTAGCCCAGGCAGGTCCTGAACTCACCTCACTGGTGTAATACAAGCTGGCCTTAGACTCAGGACAATCCACCTGCCTCAGCCTCCTGAGTGCTGGGATGTGTACCGCCGCGTCCAGTTCACGTAGTGCTGGGGAATTGAACTCTGGGCCTTGATCTTGTAGGCAAGCACTTTAACTGCTAAGCTATTCCCCCAGCCCCATGAACCAGAAATTCTGATTTTATCTGGCTCCTTTACTGATTACCTGCATGTTTGGTGTCTCACCAAGTCAAATAGCTTTTAGGTCTTGAGTGTCTCTTGACTTCTTTCATTTGTCTCCCTGTTTCTAGTTTTTAAAACTTAAACTGTGTTTGTTTCTAGGAGCTTTCTATTTCTCTCTCTCTCTCTCGTTCTCTCTCATTCTCTCTGAGACAAGGTCTCACTCTATAGTTCAGTCTGTTCATTAATTCACTATGTAGACCAGACTGGCCTAGAACTCATGGCAGTCTTCCTGCCTCAGCCTCCTGAGTACTGAGATTAAAGTATGTGCCACCACACTCAGCTAATATATGGTGCTAGGGCATGAAGCTAGGCCTTCATGCTTCCTAGGCAAGTGCTCTAATTATTAAGCTACAGTCCCCAACCACTTTTTCAGTTTTTTTTAATTTACCTGCTTCGTTTAATATTACTTTTTTTTTCTGTTCCTGAGATTTAACACAGAGTCTTCACATGGACCTGTATCTTCAGCCCCTTTTTGTTTTTTATTTAGAGATAGGGCCTTGCTAAGATACTAAGTTTCCCAGACAGGGCTTAAACTTTTTTTTCTTCATTTCTATCTATATATACGTATGATGTATAATGTTTACAATGTACTTGAGTATTATGTACACATACATACCACATCAACTTTACAGTCCCTTCTCATTCTTGGTCCTCCCATAACCTCCGCATCACGCCTAACTCCCGCTGTCACACACATTTGGTTTTAAATCACATTTGGTTTTAATGAATGCTGTTTTCTGGGTTTCCCAAATGAGAGAAACCATGTAATACTTAACATATTTAATCTTCTGCATCTGACTCACTTCACCATTCAAATCACTACTTTTTAGCTCTGCTTCCTACTCCTAGAATGGGCTGCAGTGGCGATATCTTGATGCATTTTCTCTGGGTCCAGCAGAGCTGTTTATTGGGAAGATTTGCTGAAAGTTCTTTTGTATCTTAATATGTCTGTTGAGATTCTTTAACATGGCTTCACCCACCAGTCCACATAAGAAAAGAACTATAATGAAATTCATAGGGCTAGAAAATGTCAGAAAGAAAAAGAGAAGTTAAATTTCAGAGTCCTTAGCTGAGTACTGAAAGGTGAATGTCTGTATATTCAAAAGACATTCAGGTTATCATTACATCAGTCATTTTTCTTAGGATAACCTGAATAAGTTGAATAAGTGATTTGCTACATTAAACAAACAAACTAATATTTATCACAAAATAAATTACACATAAGCAGTAGATAAAATAGTGTTATGTCTATTGGCATACTTAGTTATTTCAGAATTTTTTAACTTTCATAACTTACTTGCTCATTTCACTAATTACTGACATTTTGCCAGATATGATTTATCATTTTATCTAGCTATCCACCCATAAATTCATGCATACATATTTTTAAAAGATTTTGTACCATTCCCTATGTTGAACATAATTATTGTTTTGCAAAGTAATATACTACTAAAAAATAATAATTATGGGGGAGGTTTCACAAATTTTATGATTCAAATACCAGTCTTTTTTTTTTTTTTTGGTTACACTTTCTCTTTAGATGTTTTCTTTCTTCCATGTTCTTTGGTGCTACTTGTGTCTCTGTCTGTCTCAAAGATTCCTTCTAGTATTTTCTGCAATGCCGGGCTAGTGGTCACAAGTTTATTTCGGGATTCGTGGTCATAATTTTTTTTAATTCTCCTTCGATTTTCAGAAATAATTTTGCTGGATATAACAACCCAGGTTGACACTTGCTGTCTTTTAAAGCTTGAAAGATTTTGCTCCAGGCTCTCTTGGCCTTAAAGTTTGCAGTAATTTGAATTGGTTTGCCTTGGTAGAATAGAATAGTATCTGTTTTTTTCTTGCTGCTTTTAATATTTACTCTTTATGTTGTATTTCTGAGGTTTTGATTATGATATGTCATGGCAAGTCTCGTTGCTAGTTGAGGTTATTTGGTGTTCTGTAAGCTTATTGTACCTAAAAATTAATGTCTTGGGCTGGAGGGATAGCAGAGTGGTCAAGGTGCTTGACTAGCAAGTGTGTGGCCCTGGGTTCAGTTCCCCAGCACCATATAAGCTGGGTATACTGCTGCATGCCTGTAATCCTAGCACTTGGGAGGCTGAGGCAGGAGGACTGTTGGAGTTTCAGGCTAGCCTCGGCTACATAGTGGGGTCAAGGGTCAGCCTGAAGTACAGAATGAGACCCTGTCTCAAAACAAAACAAAACAAAACAAAACTAATTTCCTTTCCTAGATTTGGAAAGTGTTCTTGTATGATTGCAGTGAATAAATTCTTTATACCTTCAGTGCTGTCTTGTGGTTTATCTGTCCCACCCATAATTCCGAGATTGGTTCTCTTTGAATCATCCATCAGCTGTTGTATCCAGCTACTTTGCTCATTTCTAATTTTGGAGTTGTACCTACTTATGGCATTTTTTTCCTCATCCTTGTCTTCAAGTTCTGAAATTCTGTCCTCACAATGTTCAAGTCGACTTCCCTTGCTTTCAAATGTATTTTTCATATCCTGAATTTCAGCAAGTTTCTTTTCAAAATTTCCACCTCTATCAAAATGTTTCTTCATATCTTGCGTTTTCTTATTTACCTCAGCCAACTTTTTATTTGTGGCTTCAATAAGGGCAGGAAGGTTTGTATCCATGAGGACTACTATTTGTTTAGTAAGCTCCTCTTTAAGCCCACTGGTCATTGCATTTCTTTGAGGATATCTTTCTCTTTTTATCCCACCTTTTTTTTTTTTTTTTTTTTAATTTTGGAGAGAGGATCTTGCTCTGTAGCGCATGCTGGTCCTGAACTCACTATGTAGCGCATGCTGGCCTTGGACTCAGGACATTCTGCCTGCCTCGGCTTCCCAAGTGCTAGGGTTACAGGTGTGGGCCACCACACCTAGCTTTATGTGGTGCTGGGGAATCAAACTCAGGGCCTTGCACATGCAAGGCAAGTGCTTTAACCTTGTGCCATTCCTCCAGCCGCTCTTTCAGGTTATCTTGTTTGAACTGTATGTTCAAGTCATTTATTTGCTTTTTTGACTTTCTTTCCTATGAGTTCTACTATTTCAAGGCCTATAACATTAATTTATGGGGTCTCAAGCATTTTTGTGGGTGTCCTGTTGCCTTGTCTTCCCACGTTTCTGCTGTTGAGGGACTTCTCTTGAAAGGCCTAGCCAAGAGGTTTCTTTGAACAATTGTTAGGGTGTGTGTGCGGGGAACCTAAATTCCTCTGAGTTCTGTGCTGGGAGTAGGCAATGAGAGTGGACCTAATAGTCTGATGGCCTCTGAGGTGTCTTGTTCATCCCCCTCAGCTAAGCTCTCCTGCCTTTCCTGGCTTCCCTCCTCTGAGGGTGGGCCCTTCTACTCTTGGAGGTGCTACCACTACACCGGAACCATTCTGGAGCTCAGTGGCCTTTCTCTCTTCTCCACAACTGTCTCTTGTGCCAGTTTCTTCCTAGGCACTGTTTAAGAGTGACCCCAAGGGGTCAGAGGAATGGCTCAGAGGTTAAAGCACTTGTCTAGCAAGCGCTTAAGCAAGTGCTGAAGTACCTGAGTTTATTCCCCAGCACCACAAAAGCTGGACATGGTGGCGCAGGCCTGTAATCCCAGCTGAGATAAGAGGACTGGTATGAGTCCAAGGCCAGCCTGGGTGCCATGGTGAGTTCAGGACCAGCCTGGGCTATAAAGCAAGATCCTGTCTCTAAAGAAAAAAAAAGAGTGACCTCCAAAAATCTTGATGTGCTCTTCTAAGGTTTCTTTTACTCTAAATAGTTCAGTCTGGGGATTTTTTTTTAATGGATCCTGCTTAAGTCATTACCTGTTACAGCTGCCTAGGGCTGGCTTCTGATCGGGGCTCCAGGAGGCCTTTTCTAGGGGGAGCTCGCATTGCATTGTATGCACTACCCGCAGGCTCTTTTTTTGGAGTCTGGGCCTGCCAGCTGCTGACAATTTTCACCTCTTCCAGATCTGTACTAACCTAAGTCTGAGTTTCTGGGCTCTGGGCTTTCCTATGAGTGCTGATGCCAATTGCCCCCAGCCATAAGTAGTTGGCCTGGGGTGGCTTCCTGAGCTGCTTTTTACCTCCGCTTCCGATGTGTTTGGGGGGTTTCCGACCTTCCCGTGGCCTTCTTTCAATTGTTGGGGCACTCCTCTCTGTCCCAGCTACATTGAACAGGCAGTTTTTTCCTGTAGTCTCACCTTTTTAAGTGGGTCCATGAGGAGACACTGTGCAGCTCTGTTGCTCTGCTGCCACTTGACCAGAAGTCTGGGTTTAACCTTGACATATTCCTGTCTCAGCCTCCTACAATGTTGGAATTACAGGCATGCACCACTTTACCTGGTTTAATTTTATTTGTTTACTTATTTTATTTATTTATTTTTGAGACAGGGTCTCACTGTATAGTTTGGGCTGATCCTGAATTCACTGTGTAGCCCAGGCTGGCCTCAAACTCACAGCAATCCTCCTGCCTCAGCCTTACAAGTGTTGAGATTACAGGCATGCACCACCACACCCAGCTGTTATGTGGTGCTGTGGAGTCAGATTCAGGGCCTTGTGATTGCTAAGCAAGTGCTCTAACAGCTATGTTTTTTTCCAGCCCTAATTTTACTTTTAAATAGACACACGTAATAACATTACCCCTTTGCTTTAAGACTTCAGTGGCTTCTTAGTTCCCAGCAAGGTTAAGTTTAAATTCTATTCTCTCTGTATTTTTACTCCAACCCAACCAACTTGCTGATACTGGATTATGTGGTGTTTGTTTATGCCTCCATGCCTTTGAGCAAGCTCCTTCTGCTGAGTATACTTTTTTCCTCCCTGGGAAACTGCTGCCTATCTTGTAGGCCTCCTGCAGTATGAGGTCTTCTGTGTTGCTTGCACCTGCCAAGCTCTGGGCAGGACGTTTGCAGCTCGCTGTTCACATCTTTTGTGATTACCAGTTCATCTCCTAATCTAAAATGAAGTTTTTAAAACAGGATAGGGGCTGGAGGTATGGCTCAGTGGTAAGCGCTAAGAACCTGACTTGATTCCTCAGCACCACATAATTTGAGCGTGGTGGCACACACCTGTAATCTCTGTACTCTGGTGGCTGAGACGGGAGGATTGCCTTGAGTCCAAGCCTAGCCTGGACTCCATAGTGAGTTCAGGATCAGCCTTGTCTGAAAAAATAAACAAACAAACAGGATATAAAGTTGACTCTACAAATACAAAATATTTGATTTTCTGAGACAGCACTATATGAATCTCTATTTTATTGTTCTCTTCAATAAATTTGGGAATATTAGAATAAGGTCCATAAAATAAGGTCCATATGTAGTAATTAAAGCCTTAAGAATATTAACAAAACCTATTAACTAGGCGTGGGGAGAGAGGGGACGTAGCTCATTAGTTAAAACACTTGCTTAGCATGCATAGGCCATGTGTTGAACTGCCCAGCACCATGTGAGCTGGGCATGTGCCTATAATCCCAGCACCCTGAGAGGATGAAGCAGGACGATCCCGTGTTTGATCCCATCCTGGGCAACTTGGTGACTTAGCAAGACCCTGATTCATAATCAAAATTAAAATGGACTAGGGGGCAACCCACATATCAGAAGAGAGGGTCCCCTTCTGACTAGCAGAAGCTTTATCCTCCTACTTTCCCCTTCTGTATTTTTTTCCTAATAAACAGTCCTCTTCACAACCCCCCCCCCCAAAAAAAAAAAAAAAGTGGGTTAGAGATGTAGCTCAGTGTGAAGGTGCTGAGTTGGATTCTCAGCACCACACAAGGAAGGTTTGACAAAGCTTGACTGATCAGTGGCAGGTGTTTCCCTGTGCTTCAGAGGGTTTTCTTTTCTTTTTTTTTTTTTTACTAGAATGTGTTTGCAGTATGTAATAATAATTACCTTCAGCTTAAGGATTTGGTGTACGTCCATATGGCATCTTGATGTTCATTCTCTTTCCCCTTTCCCACTCTCCTTCTACTGCACATTGCATTTTCATTTTCCACAAGGTCTACCTCCATGTTTTCTACCATTACTTTTTTTCTTTTACTTGTATTTTGGTTTTCTCACATTGGAGAAACCATGTGATAATTAACCTTCTATGTCTAGTTATTCTAGCTAAGTATAATATTGTCTCAAGGTACATCCATTTTCCTACAAATGTCTCCAATATATCTTTCTTTTTGGCAGGATAGTACTCCATTTTATATATAAAGTGTTGTTTTGATTTGCATTTCTCTAGGGGCTAAAGACCCTGAACTTTTTTTTTTTGTATTTGTTGGCCTTTTTTTTTTGTATTTTCAGAATCGTCTGTTCATTTCATTTGCCCATTTTTTGGCTGGGTCTTAATATTTTTGAGTGTCTAATTTTTTTCTTTGTGTATTCTGGAGACTGGTCTTCTGTCCAAAGAGCAGCAGACAAACTTTTCCAATTCCATTGGTTGTATTTTTACTCTCTTGATGGTTTCCATTGCTGTACAGAAACTTCTTAATTTGACACTATCCCATTTGTAGGTTCTTGGAATTATCTCATGGGGTTTTTTGTTTGTTTTGTTTTGTTTTTTGAGACAGGGTCTTGATCTCCTCCTGTCTCAGCCTCCTGACTGCTGGGGAATCAAACTCTAGTACTTAGTGCTTGACTTAGTGCTAGCTAGGCAGCTGCTTTAACCACCGAGCCATTCCCCCAGCCCATATCTCATGTGTTCCTTTGATAAACTTTGCCCGTGCCTGTGTCTTCAGGATATTGCCTATTTACCTTCTGGCAGGTTGTGTTCCATTATAATATCTAGGCTTTCGATCCACTTTAACACATGGTGAAAGGTAGGAGTTTGTATTCATTCTTCTGCATGTGGCTAGCCAGTTTTCCCAGCGCCATTTGTATCTTTTATCCAGCATATGATTTTGGCATCTTTGTCGAAGCTCAGCTGGCAAAGTGCTTGAGTTGTCTCTGCACCTCATTTCTGTTCCATTGGTCCACTTTGTGGTTTTTATCACTGTTGTTTTGGGTTTGTTTTGTTTCATTGTTTGTTGGATTCTTTTGATACATGGGCTCACCCTGTAATCCTAACTGGGCCCATTATGTATCCTAGGCTGACCTCAAACTCACAGTAGTCCTCTTGCCTCATCCTCCTGAGTGCTAGGATTATAGCCATGCCTCATCACACCCAGCTGGTCTTCTATTGATGACTCGAACCTAGGGCCTTGCACATACTAGATAGACACTTTAACCACTGAGCTACCTCCCCAGCCCTTAACAGTTGTTCTGTATTACAACTGGATGCCTGGGATTATGACGTCTCCTGCTTTTGTCTTGTTGCTTAGGATTGTTTTGGATATTTTGGGTCTCTTTTGTTTCCATGTACATTTTAGGATTTTTTTTTCTAGTCCTGTGAAAAATGATCTTGGTTCTTTAGTTGAGACTACATTGAATCTGTATATTAGTTTTGTTAGTATGGCCTTTTTGACAGTATTGGTTCTGCCTATCCAGGAACAAGGGATGTCTTTCCATTTCTCAGAGGATATTTGTACCAAAAAATCAGTACTATGTTATTATGAAACTTAAGCAGAAAGCCCTACATGACATTAAAGATTTACCAAAATGAATATGCAAAATTTGTTCTAAAAATATATGAAAGCCATTAAACAATCTTTGACTGTTCTTTCATTTAAAAGGAAATGTGCTTTACCACAGGACTACTAAAGCAAGTACCCTTTTTCCTATTAGACACAGTAACTCCAGTTTTGATTTAGTTCAAGTGTCTGAGTCCAAAGTAACCATATTGTAGACTATCAAAGAATTTGTATGTATAGTCAGTGATATTGTTGTCTAAGCTATCCTGTTATTTTATTGTTTTGATACAGGGTTTTACTGTGTGGTTTGGGCTGATCCTGAACTCACTGTGGAGCCTCGGCTGGTCTCGAATTCACAGCAGTCCTCTTGGCTCAACCTCCCGAGTGCTGGGATTACAGGAGTGCACCACTATGCCTGGCTTATGTGGTACTGGGAATCAAACTCAGGGCCTTGTGCTTTCTAGGCAAGCACTCTAATTGTTGCAATATCCCCCCAGCCCCATCTGAGGTATCCTTTTAAATGGTACAGTACCAGAAAACTGCAGACAAGTGATGTCCAGATTTGCAAAATGTAGTCCATACAGCTTTTTACATTGATCCTGAACAAAATGCTACACAGATAGTTTGTGAGCTACTTGGACTCTACAGGCATACCTGCACTTCCACGGAGAAGCAGGATATGTAACAGGACAGAGTAGAAGCTTTGAAGTTAGACATACCAGGGCTGGGAGCATAGTCAGCAGCTAAAGTGCTTACCTACCAAGTTGTAGGCCCTCAGTTCCATTCCCCAGCACTACATGAATTGGACATGGCAGTACACACCAGTAATCCCAGCACTTGGAAGGCTGAGACAGGAGAATTACTGTGAGTTCGAGGCCAGCTTGAGTTACATAGTGAGTTCAAGACCAGCCTGGACTACAGAACAAGACCATGTCCCAAAAATAAATGAATAAGGAGCTGGAGAAATGACACAGTGATTAAAGTACTTGCCTACCAAGCACAAGACCCTTAGTTCTGTTCCCTAGCACCACAAAAAGCTGAGTGTGGTGATATATGCCTGCAATCCCAGCACTCGGGAGGCTGAGGTGGGAGGTTTGTCATGAGTCCAAGGCCAGCCTGGGCTCCATATTGAGTTCAGGACCAGCCGGGGCTACACAGTAAGGCCATGTCTCAAAAAAAAAAAAAAAAAAATAGGGGCACAGGAATAGCACAGTAGTCAGAGTGCTTACTTAGCAAGCACAAGGTACTAAATTCTATTCCCCAGCACTGCATAAACCAGGCATGGTGGTGCACCTCAAATAAATAAATAAGCTATAATAAATGAATAAATAATTTTACTTTTTTGATACAAGGTTGCTGTATAGCCTATAGCCTAGGCTGATCCTGAACTCACTTGGGTAGCCCAGGCTGGCCTTAAGACTCAAGACAGTCCTCCTGACTCAGCCTCGTGAGTGCTGGTATTGCACCACCACACCCAGCTTTGTGTGTTACTGGGGAATCGACCTCATGGTCTGGAGCTAGCAAGGCAAGCTTTTTAACCACTGTGCCATTCCTCCAGCTCCTAAATAAATTTGAAAGTTGTATATACTGTGGTTCAGATTTTAGCCCTGTCACTTAATAACTGGGTGATCGCAAACTAGTCAGTTAACCTTCCTGCAATTATTTATTTTCTGCCAAAACAAAGCTATCATCTGCTTTATAGGGGTATTATGAAATTTAATGAGATAATGTATGTAGAGTTCCTGACAGAGTATGCACACAATAAATTTTAATTCTCTTCCCTTTGAGGTTATTAGTGCTTGTCACAATCTCCTTTAACCAGTGCATTTTAGCTTTTGTACCATATCCTTTCTTTCACCTGGGATTTCTTAAGTCAATTTAACATGAGCCTATTTCCCTCTTTTTCTTCTTCTTTCTTTGCAGTGCTGGGGATTGAACCCAAAGCCTTGTGCATGCTAGGTAAGCCTCTTCTACTAAGCTATACTTCTCTGTGCTCATTTTTTCTTTAAACTTCATTTTCCTTTAATGTCTTGTGACAACAGTCAGTTTTGGTTCTCATTTCTTTTACTACTGAATGGATTCTAGAGCCAGATTACCAGCTTTGTCTTTTGGTAGCTGTGTAACCTCAACCAAGTAAGTTACTGTGTTAGTCAACTTTCTGTCACTCTAACAAATACCTAAGATAATCCAGTTATAGATGAGAAAAGGTGTTGAGCAGGAGGAATAGCACAGCAGTTAGAGCATTTGCCTAGCTAGTGCAAGGCCCTTGGTTTGATTCCCCAGCACCACAGAAACAGGGTATGGTGGCATATGCCTGTAATCCCAGTGCTCAGAAGGCTGAGACAGGACTGCTGTGAGTTAAAGGCCAGACTGGGCTACATAGTGTGTTCAAGACCCGTGTGAACTATATAGCAAGACCCTGTCTCAGAAAAAATAGAGAGAGAGAGAGAGAAACAAGTTTATTTTGATTATAGGGATTTTAGCCCATGATTGATCAGTTAGGCCTGTAACAAAGCAGCATGTCATGGATGGCAGGGAGCCTGAGGTGGAGCACTTCCACTCAGCTCATGGTCCAGAAAATGAGAGAGAGAGACAGAGACAGAGAGAGAGAGAGAGAGAGAGGGAGAGAGAGAGAGAGAGGGAGAGAGAGAGAGAGAGGGAGGGAGGGAGAGAACAGACTGAAGTCCAGAAATCAGCCACCTTTGCCGGGGTGCCCAGGACTTAATACCTGTCCCTAGCAATTCATCACCTAATTGTTCTAAGTTAGGGATTAAGCCATTAGCAGTCATTTAGCCTCTCCAGCCTTAGAAAAGGCATCTTTACCTTTTTCTTTTTCTTTTCTTTTTTTTTTTTTTTTTGTTTTTCTTTTTTGAGGCCCGGGCTGGTGTAGCCCAGGCTGGTCCTGAACTCACTATGGAGCCTAGGCTGGCCTTGGACTCATGGATTACAGGTGTGTGCCACCATGCCTGGTTTATGTAGTGCTGGGGAATCAAACTCGGTTACTTAGTGCTTGACTTAGTGCTTGCTAGGCATGCGCTTTAACCGCTGAGCCATTCCTCCAGCCCAAAAACGCATCTTTAAAGCACACGCTCATAGTACTTATTCTAGAGGGTCTTAGGGTTTTTTCAAGAATAAATGAAACATATAAAGTGGTTTGAAAAGTGCTTGACACACATGCAGTAGGCAATTTCCTTTTACCATAGTGATTATTATCAATTTCAGACTTCCCAATCATCTTTTCTTCCTGGATTTACTCTGTTATCATTTTGTTTTGTTTTTATTCTTGAGAGAGGGTCTCACTCTGTAGTTCAGGCTTGTCCTGAGCTCACTGTGTTGCCCAGGCTAGCCTGGAACTCAGAGTAATCCTCCTGCCTCAGTGTCCGAAGAGCTGGGATTATAGGTGTGCATAATCACTCCCAGTTTACGTGAGGTAGAGAATTGAACCCAGGGCTGCTGAGCATTTCCCCCAGCCTGGATTTACTTCTTTAAATGCTACTGTTTCTTAGGTTCTTCCTCGCTATCCACTATGTTTGGGCTATCCCACCCAAGCAAGTTCGTGGCTATCTCACCTAATCAAGTTCATGGCTTCTGTTGTCTACTTCCTTAACTTTTTTCCTAAATTCTAATCTCATACATCTAGCTGCCTACTTAAAACTTGTGTCCAGTTAGGCATAGAGGCACACACCTGTAATTCCAACCCTCTAGGAGGCTGAGGCAAGAAGATCACAAGTTCAAGCCCAGCTGAGGCAATTTAGTAACTTAGTGAGACCCTGTCTCAAAATTTAAAATACTAAAAATGACTGGGGATGTAGCTTAGTGTGAAGACCCTGGTTTCAATCTCCTGTACAGCCAAGAAAAATAAAATAATGACAAAAATTTATGTCTGAAGTTATACATGTTTTCTGATTCTGTCCCACCAGCAGCATGTCATTGTTGCTGCTGCTGCTGCCTTCTTTTATCTCTTCTTTGCAGTGGCAGCACTGGAACCCTCGGGACCAGCTCACAGTTTTCTTGCTTTCTGGATGCTAAGTCAGTCCCTGAGCCCTGCCAGTTCCATGTCTGACACTTCCTTTCTTCTCCCTCAGATGTTTCTGCATTGGTCCACATTGGCATTGTACTTTACTTGGACTGTTACAGTGAGTTTCTAGCTGGTGATCTCGCCTTGTGATTAATCATCTTCAAAGTAAAGTTTCAGAAAGCATATTAGGTCATGTCACTTCCTTATTTATAATTCCACATGACTTTCTTTCTTTTCTTTTTTTTTGGGGGGGGGGGGGCAGGGTCTCGCTCTGTAGCCCAACCTGGTTCTGAACTCACTATGGAGCCCAGGCTGGCCTTGGGCTCATGGCAGTCGTTCTGCCCCAGCCTCGCAAGTGCTGGGATTACACGCCACACCTGACTTATATGGTGCTGGGGAATCGAACTCAGGTACCTAGTGCTTGATTTAGTGCTTGCTAGGCAAGCACTTTAACCGCTGAGCCATTCCGCTAGCCCCCATACATGACTTTCTTTACTATGACATACAATCACTCATCATTCTGTGCAATCCCTTCGTGCCAAGCTGTTGTATGTGGCTCCCTCCCAGGCCAAGTGTTTGGTATTATTTTTGTCTTAGTTTTTGTTTGTTTGTTTGTTTGTTTTGAGACAGGGTCTCGCTCTGTAGTCCTCGCTAGTCCTGAACTCACTGTGGAGCCCAGGCCAACCTTAAACTCACGCAGTCCTCCTGTTTCAGCCTCCCAAGTGCTGGGATTATAGGTATACCCCACCACACCCAGCTTTTGTCTTAGTTATTGTCTCAGTGGTGAGACACAATACACCAAACCCACAACTTAGGAGAGAAAAGTTTTATTTTAGCTGCATTTCAAAAGATGTCAGTCCCATCAGCAGCAGTTGGCAGTGCAGAAGGGCAGGTGTTGGACAGAGGCAGAGAGGCAGAGCTGTTCATCTCAAGACAGCCAGCAAATAGAGAAAAGGAGAAAAGGACAGGGCTAGTGAGGGAGGCCTGCCCTTCCAGGTCACGCCCCCACTCCCCCTTACCCCTTCTAGCCAGGCCCCACCTCTCAGCAGGACTGGAAGTCAAAGGGATTAATCCCTTGGTGCAGTTAACCCCCATGAAATGAAGATAACCTAATTTTTCTTACCTTTCTGTTGAGCTTGTTCTCTAAGATTCAGCTGAAGAATCGACCTGGACTACAGAGCAAGACCCTGTCTCTAAAAAACAAAAGGTTCAGCTGAAATGGCTGTGTCTTTCCCATATGGACACAGTGGTTCTGCCCCCTTGGCACTTAGTTTTGGCCTCTTTCTCTGAAATGGCTTGAACTGCTATTCACATCTGCTTGCCACACCTGACCTAGAGACGGCCATCACACTTTATTCATCTGAATACTGCTGAATGGAGGATAGAGTCCAGGAGAAGAATTCTTATTAGGAAGCACGTGTAATTCCGAAGCAAAGCATGCTGAACTGCTTGTGCCCTTCTTCCCGACCCCCAGTAGAGTTGCTGGATGAGTAGATTAGGGTGCTTTGATTTTGTCAAGATATTTGAAAATGAGTCATTGTTATTCAAAATGACACTTGGTGAAATGTGGGATGTGGGTTGGATGGTTATTCAGTTGGTGATTTTATATCTGGCTAAAGAGCTATATTTAAGAGTATAGATTACTAAATGTTTGGCAGTTGGATGGAGGTGGTGTACCACAAGCCTCTGCCTGGTTAGGTTATCTTCATTTGATGCTGTTACGGTTTGGGTTTGGAGAGTTTGGGAGATGATTAGATCATGGGGGTTAACTGCATCCGTCTTGTTCAACTTTTTTTTTTTTTTTTTTTTTTTTTTGAGACAGGTTCTTCCTCTGTAGTCCAGGCTGGTCCTGAACTCACTATTTAGCTTAAACTGACCTGTAATCCTCCTGCCTCAGCCTCCCAAGTGCTGGGATTACAGGCGTGGGCCCAGCTTTATGTGGTGCTGGGGAATTGAACTCAGGACCTTGCACTTATGCAAGTGCTTTAACTGCTGTGCCATTCCTCCAGCCCCTCGTTCAATGTTTTTATGATAATTTAAGTGACTGAATAAAAACTTGCAGATGCATAGAGATACAGACTTAATCAGTTGTGATAAAAAAGGCTGGCTCTAGCTAGTTTAAGCCATCAAGGAATTTGTCGGTTCCTGGGATTGTAATTCATTCATTTCATACAGGCTGGAGGAATGGCACAGTGGTTAAAGCGATTGCCTTGCAATTACAAGGCCCTGAGTTGATTCCCCAGCACCACATAAAGCTGGGCATAGTGGCCCACGGCTGTAATTCCAGCACTTGGGAGGCTCAGGCAGGAGGATTATTCTGAGTCCAAGGCCTGCCTGGGCCACACCAGTGAGTTCAGGACCAGCCTGGGCTACAGAGCGAGACCCTGTCTCAAAAGAAAGAAAGAAAGAGAAAGAAAGAGAGAAAGAAAGAGAGAAAAGAAAAGGAAAAAGAAAAAAAATTAATTTATTTCAAGCAAGGGCTCAAACGTCACTGGGATTCTGTCATTGCCCACCTGAGCCCTGTTCTTCTTTCTCATGAATTGGCTTTATTTTTAACCAAGCTGCCTTCATGTGTCCTGTGAAGGGCTTCTAGGAGGACCAGATTTAATGAGTCCTTCTAATTTAAGGTGTAGAAGTAACAGAAAATCTCTACAGCATGTGGAGAACCTATTCCATGTAGTTAGGGTAGTTCTGAGCCCACTCCTGTAGTGGAGTGGCACAGTCCTGTAATGTCAGTACCCTGGGAAGCTGAGGCAGGAGAATCTCAAATTCCAACTCAGCCTCGGCAACTTATGTAGTGAGAGCCTTTCTCAAAATCAAAACTTAAAAATAGGCTGAGGATGGATATAGCAAGGGCCTTGATTTTTCCTCTGACATCTATGATTCTGAATGATTCAGGGAAAAGCTTTAGGTGCTAGAGAAATAGTATAGTAATTGTAGCACAAGGCCCTGAGTTTGATTCCCTAGCACCACATAAATAGTGTGGTGGTGCGTGCCTGTAATCCCAGCGCTGCCAAGGCAGAGGCAGAAGGATTGCTGTGTGTTCAAGGCCAGCCTGGTCTATATAGTGAGATCAGAACCACCCTAGATTGAGTGAGGCCTTGTCTCAAAAAAAAGTTCTAGCTTTCTGTTTTGTTCACCTTATTTGAAATGATTGTGGATTATTTTTGTTTCTGATTGCTTGCTTTTTAAATACATCCTGAGAGGTAACACTTCCAAGAGAGATATTTAGGAAATGTGATATGTATGTGATAGGGAATAAGAGGTCTGTGTGTGTAGGAGAGGAAGTAGTTGCAGCCAGAGAGTGATTTTTTTTTTTCAAGTTCTTTATCTTGGGGAAGTATAGACCAGTGCTGCTCTTGGAGTCATTTGGGATGATCATCGGCCTTGCTGGTTTGATAGCAGTCTGCCCTGAGGTAATACTCGGGTCCTGCTGCACTGCTAAAAGCTTTGCTGAAGGAAAACGTTATGAATTTCCAGCAGTCAGATGATCATAGAGTGGGAAGACTTAGAGCAGAGGAGATGCTTCCTTCAGCCGAAGCCTATGCCACGATAACAGACACCACCACCCATGATTTGTGGTGGGTATTGACTTTGCTTATGAGATACTTTTTCTTTGTTAAATTTCAAGCATAATTTATCTATTTCCTCACAGTGGAAATTTTGACAGGCTTGAATATTAGAATTGTTTGATCTGCATGCAGTCTCCTTCTCTTTATCAGAAAGGGTCTATGGGGTCTGAGGCTAAGCATATAGGGATCACTGTGGGAGAACTGCCTGTGGCAAGTCTTCAAGTGATAGATTCACTGCACTTGAATATTCTGGTGCACACTGGAACAGCCTTGAATGCGACCTTGACCAGGTACTGATTGGTTTAAATTAAGTGCTAAAGCAAATCTTCTGTGAATAGTAAAATATGTAGCTTCTAGGAACTGGTTGAAGTCTGATTATGGGGCCAGCTGCTGTGGTGTCTTTTTTCCCTCTCCTTGCCTTTTGTTACAAGATGTTTTGGAGATCAACCAGTGTTACAGTCAAATTCTTTTTCAGTGTAGCCTAAATGAGATCTGAAAGCTCAGAGACTAGAGCCTCATTTTCTTTTTTTAAAGAAAGAGAGGCAGGATCTATATAGATGTGTGTGTATGTGTGTATATGTATATAGCATATGTATATATGTATATATACAAGTATATGATACATGTTTACGTGAGTTCATATAGTATTTACAGTGAGCTGAGTATATGTAGTATTGAGTGTATATAGTATTTGCAGTATTTCATTTAGTATAGTATTTCATTTCTATGTGCGTCCATGAGTCAGTAAGTGTTCATTTTAATCCTGCCCTGTTACGTATCTCTATTATTCTTAAATTGCTGATGTTGAGTTACTGTAAAATCTGTTTCTTTTCTGGTACCAGGGATGAATCCAGGGCCTTCACACTGACCTGCAGCCCCAGCCCATTTTTTACCTTTGCTTTTGAGACAGGGTGTCACAAGTCACTGAGTTGTCCAGTCTGACTCCAACTTGAAGTCCTCTTACCTCAGCCTCCCAGGATGCTGGGATTAAAGGCCTATGCCACTAGGCCTGGCTGCAGCACTATAAAATCAAGAAAGACCTTTGAGACTACTGAAGGATGATAGCAACTTATTAATAGACCTATTTAATGTACATGTTAACATTCTGCTTTCTACCCAGTCTTATCTGATGATTTTCAATAACTGTAAACATTTCATCTAACCATTATCCCTAAATATCTTTTTATTCTTAGGCAAAGGGGAGTTCCTTAGAGCTATTGTGTTTATCACTAGGACTAACTTATTTCTTCCTCTGACTATAAATGTGAAAATATTGCAGTAACATTGTGATAGAGAAATATTTCCTTAGTGCATTTCTGCCCAACATTACGTTGTAACCTTGAACATTTTTCTCCATCACTGCCTTTCATGTGTGGGAGTCAGTTGAAGCCAGTGCGTAATTCCTTCTTATAGAGAGAGATGAATGGCTATCCCCTTTCTTTATTTTCCTCTTGGTCCCTATTTCCATGTCACCTGCCCATTAGCATTCAGATTTTTAATGGGTGCTATTCAACGCATATCTAAAAGTGAATTGGAAAGAAGTATCATTAAAAAATAAAGGATATGAGCTGTTGGTAAAACCCAGAGATTTCCTCTTTAAATTATCTATAAATGTCTTTTAAGGCTTTTGTTTGTTTTATTGTTTACCGCCACATTCATTTGAGCCCCGGAATACATGTTGGCATATAGCATTTCAGACACTGAGAAGTTGTGTTGTTCTAGTGATTAAAGCATTTAATGACTTTTTTTTTTTTTGACAGAATCTTACTCTGCAGCATAGGCTGGTTCTGAACTCATTATGTAGCCACAGCTGACCTCCAACTCAGGCGCCCTGCCTCTGCCTCTGCCTCCCAAGTGTGCGCCACCACGACAGTGAATTCTTATGTGATGCTAGGAAACAGAACTCAGGGCCTTGCACATGCTAGGCAGTGGCTTTAACCACTGAGATAGACTCCCAGCAACAGTGACCTCAACACTTTTACATTCTTCCCCTACTCCTTATTTTTCATGTAGGCACCAATCTCCAGACTGTCTCTGCTTTTGTGTCCTTACTCCCTGATAAAGATAACAAGTCCTCTTTTGATTTTTATTCTGCCCTGGTGAGTGATAAATGAAGCTATGTTTGTTCTAGTGATTAGGAAAGTAAGAAATCCTGGGAAGGCTCCTAGGCTCCTAAATGACTATCCCAGAACTGCTTACAAAGCATTATGGCCTACCGTAGACTGTAGATGTGACCAAATGGTAATTAGCAGAGTTAGAGCTGTAATTAAACACTTGTGCTTCTCTGTAGTTTCTGTTGCTAAGTGGAAGCTGAAAAGTTCTAAACTCGTTGGTGAATTTTTCTTATTTCCCACTCCCAGATATCTCTTTTGCATTAACTAAATAATGAAATAAAGTCTTCCTCATACAGACAGAGATCCTGAGCTGTAGTTAGTAATTGACCTGCACGGGTACTTTTGGTGTTAGTTGGCTCCCCACATATGTTAGGTTCTTCTTAGTGATCAGGGTGGCTGATGTCATCAGGTATTCACTAGCAAGGGTTAATATGACATGCTGCTTGAAACCAACAATGATGTTTCCAATTTACAACTTAGGTTTGTTTTCTGGATTTCATAATGTAGACCTGGGGGGTTGGAGGAATAGCTCAGCGGTTACAGCACTGGCCTAGCAAGCTCTAAGCCCTGGATTCAGTTCCCCAGCACCACATAAGGTGGGTGTGGTGGCTCACACTTTTAATCTCAGCACTTGGAGGCTGAGACAGGAGGATTGCTTTGAGTTCTAGGCCATCCTGGGTTACAAAGTGAAGTTCAGGACCAGCCTGGACTACAGAGCAAGACCCTGTCTGCCCCACCTGCCCCCCAAAATAATAATAATAAAGAAGAACTATGAGTTTGGGTTTACCTAGAAAATAATAGCAGGGTTGGAGGAATAGCACAGCAGTTAGAGCACTTGCCTAACAAGTGCAATGTTCTGAGTTTGATTCCCCAGTACCACATAAGAATTTGTGGTACATACCTATAATTGGTGGTACATACCTATAATCCCAGTGTTCAGGAGGCTGAGGCAGGAGGATTGATGTGAGTTCAAGGCCAGCCTGGGCCACATTGTGAGTTGAGGACTAACCTGGACTACAGAGTGAGACCTTGTATCAGAAAGAAAGAAAGAGAGAAAGAAATAAAGGAAGGAAGAAAGGAAGGAAGAAATAAAATAATACTAGCATCTCTTCCTCCTGGCTTTTCAGGAGCCCTAAGTACTGTGGAAGGAAAAGAAAGCATTTCCAGAAAGTAAGAAGATAGACATTGTGGAGAGGGAGGAGGGATGTGGAGTGATGGTGTGGGAAAAGGGGAAGAGAAGTAAAAATGAACAAGATGTGATATGTAAGTACACCAGTTTCTCATACTGACTGTTGTTATGTATTACGAATGAAAGAGAAAAAATGTGTGTGAAGAGAACATTTTATTGGGGAGAAGTATCGAAGGAGAAAGGAGAAGGCTGAAAGGGGAACAATAATAAAGTTTCTGCTAGTCAGAAGGGGGACCTGGAAGTGTGGATTGTCCAAGAGAAAATTTTTAAAATAAACCATTTCCAAAGAAGAGTTTTCCTTGGTGGCTGAGAAGGGGAGGGGCAGAGGAGGAAAGCAGGGAACCGGAGGGTGGGAAGAGGCTGGGCAGGCTGTCAACAGGGCAGCAAAGCAAGGCCATCAACAAGCTCACAGGCTTAGGCCAGCCTGTTTCCAAGGAAGAGGATCTTGCATGAACTCATCTTGCTAATAGAAAAAAAAAGCTATAGTAAAAGGAGCAAACATAAGCAAAGAAAATGCACATTCCGGCTGTGCCCTGGCATCTATCTCTGTTCTTTCCCAAGAGGAAAAGCAGAGGAACAGGCAGGCAAGAGCAATGGCAGTCTTTGTGCCCTGACTTGCAAGGGCATCTTAAAAAGTAGGAGGGAGATTCCAGTTTACAGTTCCTGTGCTATTTTTGCTTTCAGAACTATATATGGAAATTTTAAAAGGTCTTCCAAGGACCTCCACATCCCAAGAAGGTCTCTAGATTAAATTATAAATTCTTGCAAAGCCCAGTGGTACAGGCCTGTCTTAGTTACTTTTTTGTCACTGTGATTCAATGTCCAACCTGCAGAACTTTAGGAGGAGAGATTTATTTAGTTTACAGTTTGAGAAGGTCACAGTCTGTTCACAGGTGGGTGCTGGAAAACGGTGGAATCACATGGCAGGGCTGGAGCTGGTCCAGGGCCAGAGCTGGAGCTTCAAAGACAGATCTTCATAGCATGGTGGAACAGAGAGAAGTCTGGGAAGAAAGGCAGAACCAGCACGTACCTCTCCAAATCAAGCCTCAAGCCTCCACCCCTTCCAGCCAGGACCCACCTCCCAATAATACCTAATCCATAGGAACATGAGGCTTTTGGGGGATACTCCAGATCCAAACCACGACAGGGCCTATAATCCTAGAACTCTGGGAGGAGGCTGAGGCAGGAGGATTGCAAGTTCTAGCCCCACCTGGGCAATTTAGCAACTTAGTAGAGACCCAAATCAACAATTTAAAAAGGGCTGAGGATATAGCTCAGTGTGAGAGTACTGAACTCAATCCTCAGTACCACACACAGGAAATAATTTTCCTGATTTACAAGAGTCCAAAACTTACCTTCTGGCATTTATTATAAATGCAAAAAATTTTTCATTATATAGGCTGTACTTTCATTCTATTTTAAAAGGAGAGTTCTGTATCTCGTGTGTGTGTGTGTGTGTGTGTGTGTGTGTGTGTGTGTGTGTGTGTGTGTGAATAAACAGATAATGTTTTGGCAACTCTTCAGTGACACTAATTAGAGTCAGTGTAGAAGTTTTCAGGGTCTCCTGGTTGTGCTACAACAGTGGTGACTTTCTCTCTGATACGACATAGCCAACTGCAAAGACGGGGGGTGGGGGGGCACCTGTCCAGAACTCAGTGCTAGGAGGGTGTGTGTGTTCATAGGAGGGAGGCAGATTATATGCCGAAGGGTGGTCATGCAGCAAGTTATCCGTAGCCGGAGTTCATCCAGACAACTGCCAGAATTTAGAGTTACAGGGTTATTACCTGCTCCATTACAACTCTTATGTTATCTGTAGATGTATTTCATTCTTCCTGGAAATTTGGAGGTAATTTTGCTCTTGCGAGAGTTTCTTATTTGGGAGACAGATTGCTAGTTGTTAACTTTTCATATGTAAGTATATGTATAAAATCAGTTATATGAATTGGGGTTTTATTTGTTTTGTTTTGTTTTGTTTTGGGGTTTTTTGTTGTTGTTGTTTTGAGACAAGGTTGTGCTCTGTCTTCCAGACTGGTCCTGAACCTACCAAGTAGTCCAGCCTGGCCTCAACTCAAAACAATCCTCCTGCCTCAGCCTCCTAAGTGCTAGGATTATAGGTGTGTGCCACTACACCTATCTAATCTGTTTGTGGTATTAGGGAATGGAACCCAGGGTCTAGTACTTGCTACGCCAAGTGCTTTGACCAATGAGCTATGTCCCCAGCCACCACCTCTTGTTTCTTACAGACAAAATTTGATATTAGAGTCCTACTCCAAAATGCTGTTCTCATTAACCAACCACTGTTATAATCTCTGAAGGTTGCTCCCAGTCATCCTATAACTTCTAAGTAAATGTTCTTCTGGCTGAAGTTGTATTCAAGCTCCCAGGATCACTAGGAAGCATGGCATTCTTAAATCTGGATAGTTCTTCTTCTCTTGTTCCCTTCCTGTCCTCATGGACTTCTACATGGCTAATATTCTGATCATCAGCTTCCAGCTAGATAGGAAGCATGGCCATGGCAGTAGCTCTGCCTTTTTTCCCCAACAATCTGTGTGCCAGTACTATCAAAATCAGGCCCTGATTTACATGAGAAAAGAAAAACAAAACTTAATTTTAAAAAGTATTTTTCTCTAAGTACAGTCTATGAGTATAACATTAATAAGAAGTACAGCTTCCCCTGACAGAGTGCTCTCATCTAACCTCTAGATCTGCGGTAGTGTCATGAGTTAGAACTTGGAAGGAGGGGCCAGTCTTGTACTTAGAGCCTCTGGTGTTCTGGCAGCAAAGGATGTAGAACTATATGAAATGCAAAAAAAAAAAAAAAAAGGTGTTTCCTCATTCAAATGTGGTGGTGCATACCTTTAATTCCCAGCGCTTTGGGAGGCTAAGGCAGGAGAATCGTAAGTTTGAGCCTAGCCAACCAACTTCGCAACTTAGGGATACCCAGTCTCAAAATAATAATATTAATAACAACAACAACAACAACATATATTTATGTGTGTGTGTTTGTGTGCTGCCAGTGTAGCTCAGTGCACAGGCCCAGGATTCAATACCCACTACTGAAAAAAAAGTTTTATTTTGTTTTGTTTTTGAGACAGGGACTTGCTCTGTTATCCAGGCTGGTTCTGAACTCACAATGTAGCTCAGTCTGGCCTTCAACTCATGGTAGCTGGGATTACCAGGGGTGCACACCCACCTGCCACCCACCCCCACATGCACATATACACACACACTGTCCCTACACAGATGGTGCTTTTCCTCAAAAATAATTTTTCTGAGTGATCTCCTTGCAATTCAACTATATTCTTTTTTCCTTCGCAGATGGAGTCCCCCGTCTCCACACCAGCGGTGCTACCACTGCACCTTTTGGTACCAGTGGTCAATAATGACATCTCATCGCCCTGTGAGCAGATCATGGTTCGCACCCGATCTGTTGGGGTCAATACATGTGATGTGGCTCTGGCCACGGAGCCTGAGTGCTTGGGCCCTTGTGAACCTGGAACCAGCGTCAACCTTGAAGGCATTGTGTGGCAGGAAACGGAAGATGGTAAGTGCTACATACGGCTTTCCTGTCCCTTCTCAACCTGTGTCTGCTGACTTTGGTAAATGCTGCATCTATAATAGTGTCTTGCTGGCAGCACCCACACAGAGGAGAGCAGCAAGCATCTTAACACAATCTCTCACACTACGAGATAGCCAGTACAAGATTTCTATTTATTATTTACTTGTTTTTATTTTTGCAGTGCTGGGGTCACAGTAGACAAGCATTCTATTACTGATCTACGTCTCCAACTCTAGTGTCAGTTTTTATTTAGATTAATCATATCCCTTTTATAGCTGTTCAATAGTTTGGACCCCAATACTTTGGTAATCATCTAACTGATACTAGCCAGGTAATGTAAACTCTGGGTATTCTCCATATTCTGTCAGTTTATATGGAAGGTTTAAGCAGGGCCTGGTGGTACAGGCCTGTAATCCCAATGCTCTGGGAGGCTGAGGCAGGAGAGTTGCAATTTTGAGCTCAGCCTAAGCAATTTAGCAATATAAGACCCTATTGCAAAATAAAAATTAAAAATTTGGGCAGGGGAATGTAGCTCAGTGTGAAGGTCCTTGGGTTCAATCCCCAGTATCACCAAAAAATATTATATAACCATATATGTGTATATAGTGTGTGTATATATGTATAATGTACGTGTGTGTGTGTGTATGACATTTTGATTGTAACTGAAGTTTCAGGTCAGGAAGAAAAATGAAAGTATAGCTGAGGAAATAAAGGGAATGGAGAACAGTCGCTCTTAAATTGAATGCTGGCTCATGGGTTACTCAGCTCCTGCCTGCAAGTTTTGTTTGCTTGTTTTTGTCTTTTTTGGTTTTTAAACACCTGGGGTGGTAGCTATCCTCCTCTTCCCTGGCTGCGGCACTGCACAGCCACCACACTGCTTTGTGCATCCGCCACTTCATGCAGATGTTATATACCTAGCCAAAAGGGAGCGTTGGCAGCAGGGTCTTGTTTTCAAAGGCCGGCCACTCGGGCAGCTCGGTGAGCAGATCTTTTCTTTTGTAAGTTCAAACCACCCCCCCCAAAAAAAAAAATAAAAATAAAAGAGTGCACAGGTACTTAACCAAGTACTTGATGGCAGTTAATTCCAGCCCATTATTTTGATAAAGATTCCATGTCTTAATCAAAGTATACGTGGTTGGAGAACTGTCTTCAGAGTCCCATCCTGTCTGTGCATCAGTAACCACACTTTCAGAGCACCCTTACTCTGAGGAACTTGGAGACCCAGAGGAGTCCAACTTGTTACCTCTGATCAGCCCCATGCTGACGGGGCTGTCTGCGCTTAGAAACCTAGCTGTATCACTCTAGTCATGCTAGCAGAAGTCTGCTTCCTTGGGTATTTTGTTGTCATCCAGTATGTATCACATATGCATGTGCTGTTTATGGTACTGTGGAATGAACCCCAGGACTTCTCAATGAGCTGAGCTAAATTCCCAGCCTTTTAATAATTTTTTTGGAGGCAGGGTCTTGCCAAGTTACTAAATTGTTCCTGCCTCAGCCTCTCAGAGTGCTATAATTACAGGCAGGTGCCACCATGCCTGGCAATTCGATATCTAAGTTCACCATGTAGGAACTGGAGGAATGGCACAACAGTTAAGTGCTTGCAAGGCTCCGAGTTCAATTCCCCAGCACCACATAAAGCCAGGCATGGTGGCACATGCCTGTATCCCAACGTTCAGGAGGCTGAGGCAGGAGGATTGCCATGAGTCCAAGGCCAGTCTGGGCTACATAGTGAGTTCAGGACCAGCTTGGGTTATAGAGTGAGACCCTGTCTAAATAAATAAATCAGTATTCCCCATGCAAGGCTGGAGGAATAGCACAGCCATTAGAGCACTTAACTACCAGCTGAAGGTCCTGAGTTCAGCTCCCTAGCACCACATAAGCCAGGTATGTTGGCTGTAATTTCAATACTTGGGAAGCTGAGGCAGGAGAATTGCCATGAGTTTGAAGCCAGCTGGGCTACAGAGTGAGACACTGTCTCAAAAAAATAATAATAATAATAAAATCACCATGCAGTAGACAAAGATGTGTTGTAGGTAAAGAACTCTATATTCCCTGCTTGCTCATCACTAGGGTTATAGGAAACCTTTCACTGTGAGAATAATGTTGTTGGTGAGGTTTTACTGTGTACCTGAGATCATAATCCACCTGCCCCACATGCACATGGAAAAAGCCACCTGTCATGGTAGAAAGTGATTTAGAGAAGGTGCAGAGAAAGGGCACAGTCTATTCATGGGCAGCCGCCCTCAATACAGGCATGTTGTCAGGGGTGGAGGTGCAGGAAGCCAAGTCCTGGAAGGAAGGTAAGGAGGAAACAGCATATCTCCTTCCAGGTTCTGTCCCAGTGATCTGCCCCCTCCAGGTCCAGTGTCAATGTTCTGCTTCTTCCAGGTTTAAGTCCCCCCCCCACACACACACACAGCTGCAGTCTATAATCTAATTCACATGCCTGTAATCTGTAATCTGCCACACTCATGTTTTCCACCTCACATCTATAATCTACCACACGCCCGTAATCCACCTCTCCAGACCAGGCCCTGACTTCTAACAGCACATGGTTTCATACATAATCCTTAACATCCAAATCCATGAGACTTTTGGGGGACATTAAAAATCCAAACCACAATATTGTTTCAGTGTATTTGAGATCACCTTCATTTATCTAAATCTGTAAGATTTATAATTCTACTTATTTTTTTAATATTCTATACTGGGGTCTGAACAAAAGACTTTCAAACTGAGCTACACTCCAGTACTGTCTAATTTTCATTTGCTTTTTATTTTGAGACAGGGTCTCACTGAGTTGCTAAATTACCTAGGCTGGGCTCAAACTACTCATCTTCCTGCTTCAGCCTCCAGAGTGCTGATATTCCAGGCATGTATCCCCACACCTGTCTTGTAGTTTTGATTTTAATAACCACTTACTGCATCATGTTTTAAGGATTAGCACCTCTCTTCACTGGTGTTTTTTGTTTGGTTGGTTCTTTTTTTTTTTTTTTCTTTTATTCCAGGTGAAAGAGAATAGTTCTTCATTGATATACATAATATATTTTCTTCCTTTCCTTTCCTTTTCTTTCTTTTCCTTTCCTTTCCTTCTCTTTCTTCCTTTATTCTTTCTTTCTTTCTTTCTTTCTTTCTTTCTTTCTTTCTTTCTTTCACAGGGTCTCACTCTGTAGTCCAGGCTTCTCCAGAACTCACGGTGTAGCCCCAACCCAGACTGACCTCAGACTCACAGCAGACCTCCTGCCTCAGCCCTCCAAATGCTGGGATTACAGGCTACAGACGTGCCACAACGCCCAGTTTATGTGGTACTAGGGTATCTAACTCAAGGCATTTGCTTCCTAGGCAAACTTTCTAACTGCTGTGCTATTCTTCCAGCCCTACTATGCCTTTCTTTGCCTTCTGTCCATTCCAGGCAGTCTTCATCTGAATTACCTTTCTTTTGTGTAGCCCACGCTGGTCCTAAACTCACTATGTAGCCCAGGCAAACCCTGGACTCATGACAGTCCTCCTGTCTCAGCCTCCCCAGTGCTGAGATTACGGGCATGTGCTACCACGCCCCGTTTATATGGAGCTGGGGAATAGAACCTTGTGTTTGCTAAGCAAGGGCTTTAACCTCTGTGCTATTCCTCCAGCCCCTGAATTGTCAGTTTGCAAAAGTTTGATTGGGATCAGGATTAGTTCACATTTCTTTTCATCTTAAAGTAACAGATGATTTCCTGCAAAAAAAAACAAAACAAAACATGGAAACATATAAAATGTTGGGCATTGTGATACATACCTTTATTTCCACACAAAAGCTAAGGCAAGAGGATCCCAAGTTCAAGGACAGGCTTGTCTGTATAGTGAATTTCAGTGCAGCCTGAAACATAGTCAAACTCTCTCTCGCTCTCTCTCTCTCTCTTTTTTGTTTTTTTGTTTGTTTGTTTGTTTGTCTTTGTTTTTGTTTTTGTTTTTTGAGACGGAGTCTTACCTTGTAGCCTAGCCTGGTTCTGAACTCATTGTGGAGCCCAGGCTGGTCTTGGACTCAAGATAGTCCTCCTGCCTCAGCCTCCAGTGTGCTGGGGTTATAGGCATGTGCCATCACGCCCAGCTTTATGTGGTGCTGGGGAATTGTACTCGGGGTCTTGTACTTGCAAGGCAAGCACTTTAACTGCTGTGGCCTTTCTCCAGCCTCTGCCCCACCCCTCCTTTTGTTTTGTTTTATTTTGACAAAGGATCTTACTTTGCAGCCCAGGCTGGTCTTGAATTCACTATGGAGCCCATGCTGGCCTTGGACTCTCCACAATCTTCCTGTCTCAGCCTTTGGAATGCTGGGGTTACAGGTGTGTGCCACCATGCCTGATTTATGTGGTGTTGGGCTATCAACCCAGGGCCTTGCATTTGCAAGGCAAGTGCTTTAACCACTGGGCCATTTCTCCAGGACCTTGAAAAGCTGTCTTAGACAAATAAAAAATCTGTAAAATCTGGAGTGCTGAGTCAGCTCTCAAGTTAATGCTAATAACTATATATGGACACTTTAAAGAAAATTCTTCTAGGTTTCTAGGCTTTTTGTCTGCACCTGACATTTTTTACTTATTTGCTCAGCAAACTACTAACCACTTCTCCAACTTAGAAGCTATAATTGCTTGGCCTCTGAGATGAATGGTGGATGCTGAGGTCCCTGGACAACAGAGCCACTTTGCTGAGAACAAGTAATGGCAGCAGTAACTTCTGTTTCCTTTGCCTCTCTGTCCTACAGTATTGCTTCTTTCTTTCCTTTTCTCTCTCCATTTCTCATTTTTAACTTTCCCTTGGAAGCATTTTGACCTTTCTGCAGTTTGCATTTTCTTTTTAGGCTCTTCATAATTCAGCAAGTGCTGTAAAGTTCCTCCCTGACTCGGTTCAGCCTTGGAAGTATTAATACCCACGTGTAGCTGGGAGTGAGCCCACCCTGGGCAACTTAGTGATTCTCTTGTCTCTAAATCTAAAAAACAACAATGGGTAGAAGTGTATTTAGTGTTATCCCTACTAACACACATACACACACATACATAGAGTAGGGAGTGGTGACTTGTACCTGCAATCCCAGCTACTTGGGAGGTTGAGGCAAAAGGATTACAAGTTCAGGGTCAGCACAAGTAATTCAGTAAGCACTTGTCTCAAAAATAAAACAAAAAGGGCTGAGGATATGACACAGTGCTAGAGTCCATGCTTAGCATATTCGAGTCCCAGAGTTCAATCCCCATTACTGCCACTTCCACGTATAATTTGGAATGTTTTACTTGTGTGTGTGTGTGTGTTTGCGCACACACGCTACAGAGTGAGCTCAGAGCTAGCCTGCTGCAGAGGGAGATCCTATCGCAAAAGAAACAAACAAAAACACTGAGGATCTTTTTTTTTTTAATTAACTTAAATAGCCCAATAGAACTAATGGCTTACAGTATTGGACTATAACATGGAAGGAGCATTGTGCAGAAAGCTGAAGAAGGCGAGTAAGTAGCTGACGTCTGAACAGACTCAGGTAGACTTCTGTGTGCTCTGGCCCTGTTACCCAGGGACACATTTGGCCCTGCTTCACACTCTGCGGTTGAGCCCTGCTCTTTGGTCTCTGGGC
Source organism: Ctenodactylus gundi (assembly GCA_004027205.1). Taxonomy (NCBI): domain Eukaryota; kingdom Metazoa; phylum Chordata; class Mammalia; order Rodentia; family Ctenodactylidae; genus Ctenodactylus; species Ctenodactylus gundi. The sequence goes on from PVKB01002122.1 coordinate 161,194, forward strand.
TACAGTTTTCTCATTATCAGAGTATTAGGCAGTGGTTTTGCTTAACAGGAAGTTAGTTTGCCTGTGGCAGCTCCAACTGAGAACCGGCCTGGTTGTTCCAGTCTTTGGCTGATTGCAAACCCTGGCTCTGGGCCTTTATCCTGCTCTTGAAAGGAGAAGGACTCTCTACTAATCTTCTTTCACAAAAATGGCAGTTACCTTTGGTTTATTCGTTTGGATTCCGAGGTTAGGAGAGTATCTGTGCGAACTGTGCAATGCCTAATTTTAGCTGTCTGAACTGAAAAAGTCAGGTGAGACTCAGCTACTGGCTTTTCTTTCTCACAGGCTATAATTATTGCCCTTTCACCTGCAGTCTTTCCTCAAGCAGCACCACCTAGGGAGACTGCAGGTGACCAGGCTTTCTCCACTGCTTAGCCCATTGCTTACTAGCCTGACTCCTGCAAAATCACTCTACCAGTAGCACAGTCATAAAGAGCCAGCAGCCTTTGTCTAGCACCACAAATCTTCATAGCAACAGACCACCACATGGCAACAGCAGCCACACAAAGGAAGCATTAGGGAAATCAGTACCTACTTTCTCCCACCCTTCCCCCACCAAAAACAACAGGATGCAGTCCTCCCACCTTGTGGCTTACCTCGGGCACTTTAGGGCATGTCATGTTTGCACACCCCTGCACATTACGTTATCTGTCCACTTTCCTGCATTTAAATCCTGAAATCCTAAGGAAAAATGTCAGTCACAACTTTTTGAGTTTCACTTTCCAAACTGCAAGATAGGCTGATCTCCAATGGAGAGTGAGCTGTCCTCCTGTGAACTCTCACCTCCCTTCTCACCTTCCCCATCCCCTACCCCAACAAAGCAGGATCAGGCTGTACCAGTCAGGCTGTGCTGTGCCCGGCTTGCCTCAAAATTTCAGTAACAAACCTTTCAGGTCATCTCAGACACACACCTGTTTTGTTACTAGTGCCATTAGTTAACTTATCACTTCAGCTTCAGTATGTGCTCAGGTGAATGATGCCTTGGCACTGAATGCAGTTCTGGTATTACCTAGGCCTGATCGCTGGCTCAGCCCCGGTAGCTTTGAAGTTGGATTCCAAGGGGAAAGGGCCCATTCCACAGCCTCGGGCTTTTCTTGCCCTGTTGATAAGGTCATTTTACTAGTCTGCCCTTAGATTCTTCCTTTGTAAAGTCATCTTTATGATCCTTCCAGCTCTTAATATTCATGTTTTTATAATCATTTGTGAAAGACAGATAGGGAACTACCTTTGTTAGTAATTGGTGTGCCGAGATCTGGAAAATGTTGGAACCCTCAGATCTTGATGCTTACACTTCTAAAAACAGGTCCTGGCCCTGCCCTGGTTGATAAAGCTGCAGTAATAATGATGGGCAGAAGCTATTAACAAACTTGGCAACTAGCCCTTTCTCCCTCAGCAGTAGTTTAAGACCAGTTCAGGCAGAGCCTTGCTCCCAGCCTGCTCCCCGAAGCTGTGGCAGTCTCCCAGCAATGCCAAGCCAGTGAGAACATTGTCTCCCTCCCGTCCCCACCCCACGAGGGGCTGCGCTCCACCTCTTCTCATACCTCATTATCCCACGTCCCTCAGGCATTGCAGAACAAAGAAATCACAGGGCATCAATTTTCTAATTTCAGCAGCTGGAGATAATTTCCCCAGGATAGGAAGGGTAGGTAGCTGATTTCTCCTGGCGTGAGGCAGCGTTGCCAAGTGGCCTGACGCTTTGTCTTGCCAGGCTTCAGCTTTGTTAGGCCCATTTAGGCTTCTCTGTGTTTGACTTAAATCGTAGTGAAAAACCAGGCCTGTGTTCTTTCCAAGGGATAAAGGTTATGAAAAACTTGCAAAATGTGTCATTTGTAGTTCCTGTTTCTAGTCAGTTACTTAAGGAGTTTCTGTATAATCCGCTATCCCTGTGCTCACTCCCACCAGATCCTTTATGTTCCTCGGCCAGTGCCTTCATGACCTTTTCCATAGCTATAAGCTGTATGACCAAAAAAAGGCTGTGATGAGAAACTGAGTAGACCCTGTAGACCCTCTCCCCAAGTTGTACTGAGGCTGAGGCAGGAGGATCACAGATTCTAGCCCAGCCTAGGCAATTTAGTGACTCCGTCTCAAAGTAAAAAATAAGAATGGGCTGGGGATGCAGCTCAGTGTGCAGCCCCTTGGCTCAATACCACAGTAAATGAATAGTCCAAAGACTATCAAATAATTTTCTACCTTCATTGAGCTCATAATCAAGTAAAAGTGTTAACCTCGAGCTAATTTAGTGAACATCCTGCATTTTTTTTTTTAAGACGGGGTCATAGTCCTGATCTCACTACGTATAACCAAGGCTCACCTTAGATAGAAGGCAATCCTCCTGCCTCAGCCTTCTGAATGCTGAGATTACAGGTGTGTGCCACCACTCCCAGCTCTGTATTCCTGGTTGGCTGTTTATCTCTACTTTCAAATCATTTCTCAGGTCATTCAAAATATTTGAAATACTATGTGTTTTCCCAGTCACCAAGTTTCTCTCTGCTTTTCAGCTTTTAGTTTTCTCCTTATAATTACCTTTAAAATCTCTTGGAATCAAGTACCATTAAAGAGAAGGAACGCCTAAAGAAAGTAGAACCCTCCCCTACTCCACATGCTGTTGCCTTTGACACTAGCCAGTCAGCTGCCCTTGAGGTTGAGCAAGCTGCCTAAAGTGTAGGGCTAGCCTGCATCTTAGTGCAGCCTGGCACTGCTGGCTCCATTAACAGATCGGCAGGAGTCACATGTTGCACTGGATAATAATATAAATGTATGCAGAATCAGCCCAGGTTGTTTTTGTTTTTGTTTTTGCTTTGTGCATGTGATTTTTTTTTTTTTTTTTTTTTGGTATTGAGCCTAGGGCCTCACTCATGCCAGACAAGCACCCTACCAATGAGCTGTATCCCTAACTCTTTAGTTTATACTTTGTACCCTTTTTTTTTTTGAGACATGTACCTCAGGCTAGTCCTAAACTCTCACTTTGTAGTCCTGGCTGGCCTCAGATTCAGTACAGTCCTCCTGTCTCAGCTTCTGGAGTGCTGGGATTACAGCCATGAGCCACTATGCCTGATTTATATGGTGCTGGGGAATCAAACTCGGGGCCTTGTACTTATTAGGCAAGAGTTTTAACCACTGAACTACCCTCCCCCAGCCTTATGCTATGTAGTTTTATGTTGAACTGTATCTAAATATTGTACATCTGGATTCATCCCAGTTGTTGTGTCAACTTTGCTTATTCTCTTTATTTTACAGTTTTTTATTATCTAAACAGCTTATTTCTTTCACTGATGGGCATGTGAGGCTGCTATTAAAAATGCATCCAGTGTATCCAGCTGGGATGAGGCATAGCTCAGTGATGAGAGCACTAGCCTAGGGAGCCTAAGGCCCTGGCTTGGATCTTTCAATGCCATACAGTTGCTGGGCATGGGGGCACATATCCATAATCCCAGTACCTCAGTACCTGGAAGGCTGAAGCAGGAGAATTGCTATTGAGATTGAGACCAGCATAGGTTACATAGTGAGTTCAGAACCAGCCTAGGTTACAGAGTGAGACCCTGTCTAAAAATAAATAAATAAATAAATAAATGCATATAGGAGAGTAGCACGTGGCTGTCTCACTATTTGAGATGCCAAGGCAAGAAAATTGTAAGATTGAGGCCAGTTTGGACTACACAGTGAGACCCTGATTCAAAAAATTTAAAATGTAGTGTCAGCACGAAAACACAGCTCTCACCTCAAAGAGAATAAGGGTTAAGTTTATTCTAGAGCCAAATATGAGTGGCCATACCTGGTAAAATGGATTCAAGGTTACCCCAAAACCATGTTCCAGTGAGTTAGCAGTTACATACAGTATCTATAATTATAAAACAGAAGAAGGTCATAAATCAAATCAAAGCACTTAAAAAAAAACATTGGTGGGAGCTGAGTATGGTAATATACACCTCTAATTCCAGCACTTGGGAGTCTGAGGAAGGAAGGTTTCAAGGAGTTCAAGGTCAGCCTGGGCACCAAAGTGAGTTCAGGACCAGCCTGGACTGCAGAAGAGACCCTATCTCGGCACCACAGGTCAAGGTGGTGGCAGAGTAACAGAGCTGCACAATGTCTCCTCATTGACCCACTTAGAAAGTTAAGAATTTAGTCATAAAATACCTGTTCAATGTAGCTGTGACAGGGAGGAGCATCCCAACACCTGAAAGGAGAGCAGGGAAAGGTCAGAAATCCCAAAGGAATATCAAAAGTGGGGCGGGGGGGGGAGGGGAGGGAAGAAAACCCAGCAGATTAGGAAGCCTCCCCGGTCTGGCTGCAAACAGCTGGGAGCCACAGGCATCTAAAGACAGAGGAAAGCCCTCTTGGAGCCCATAACATCTGACAAAGCTAGGAGAGGAAGGAGCGCCTCAACAAGGAGGCCATGGGAAGGTCAGAAATCCTGAAGTCGTAGTGGACGTGGAGAAAAACAGCTGACTAGATGCGGCCCTGAGCTGCCGTCATCCACAGACCACAGACGGAGACAAGCCCAGAGGCCAGAACCTCAGATTGAGGTAAGTGCAAATCTGGGAAAAGCGGAAATTGTCAGCAGCTGGTAGCCCAGCCTCCAAAAAATGAACCTGTGGGTAGCACATACTATAATTGCAAAGATGCTCCCCCTAGAAAAGGCCCTCAGGAACCTAGATCAGAAGCACCGTTTGGCAGCCATAATGGGCAATGATGTAGGAGCCATCTAAAAAAAAAAAAAAAAAAAAAGCCCAGGACTAAGACTGAACCAATTATAGAGTAAAAAAAAGCTCAGAAGAGCACATCAGGGCTCTTGGGGTCTAAAACAGTACCTATGAAGAAGCTGGCATAAGAGGCAATTGCAGAGAGAAGAAAAAAGGCTGCCCACCTCCTGGATTGTCAGCTGGGTCTAGTAGGCACACCTCCGAGGGTGGTGAGCCCGGCCCTGGGGGAGGGAAGCCAGGACAACTGGGGGAGCTTTGTTGAAGGGATCAGGAGTAAACAAGACACCTCAGAAGTCATCAGACTGTCAGGTCCCCCTCCACTGCCTACTCCCAGTACAGAACTAAGAGGAATTGTGGCTTCCCACCACACACCGTCATAGCCATTCAAAGAAACCTCTCAGTTAAGCCTCTACAGTGAAGTCCCTCAACACCAGAGACATGGGAAGAAGACAGGGCAACAGGGCACCCACAGAGATGGCTGAGACCCCAGATACTAATGGCATGGGCCCTGAAACAGTGGAACTCATAGGGAAGGAAGTTAAAAAGCAAATAAACAAGTCACACAACCAGTTCAAACAAGATATTCTCAGAGAAATGCAAGCAATGATCAGCAGGCTTAAAGAGGATCTTACTAAGCAAATAATGGTCCTACTGGAGACAAAGCTCGCTGAGCATATTAAAGTCACAAATAATTTGGCCAAGGTAAATAAGGAAATGCAAGATGAGAAGTGGAAAATCTAAAAAGAAATCTAGATGGAATTGAGGACATGAAAAATACATGTGACAGCAGGGAAAGACAGCTCACATATTGTGAGGACAGAATTTCACACCTTGCAGACAAGGCTGAGGAAACAAATGGTATAAATAGGCATGACTCCTATGTTAGAAATGGGCAAAGTAGCTGGATACACCAGCTGATGGATGATTCAAAGAGAACCAGTCTCAGACTTATGAGTGTGGGAGAAAGAGCAGAAGAGCACACTAAAGCTGTAAAGAATTTATTCACTGCAATAGTGCAAGAAAATTTCCCTATCTTAGGAAAAGAAATTAACTTTCAGGCACAACAAGCTTATAGAATACCAAATAACCTCAACAAGACTCGGCACGACATATCATAATCAAAACCTCAGAAATACAACATAAGAAGAGAATATTAAAAGCAGCAAGAGAAAAACAGACATTATTCTACCAAGACAATCCCATTCAAATTACTGCATATTTCTCAAGGCAAAGGTTAAAAGCTAGGAGAGCCTGGAGCTCTCAAGCTTTAAAAGACAGCAAATGTCTACCCAGGTTGTTATGTTCAGCAAAATTGTCCCTGAAAATTGAAGAAGTAAAAATTTTTCATGATCAAGAATCCCCTAAGAAATTTGCAACCACTAGCCCAGCATTGCAGAAAATACTTCAGGGAATCTTTGAGAGAAGCAGAGAGACAAGCAGCACCAGACACCAGAAAAACATGGAGGAAAGGAAATACCTAAAAAGAAAGTGTAACCAATAAATATATATATATGGGTATTTGAATCTTTTGATTGGTATCCTAAAACAGTACCAACTGTCTCATAAAATCTGTGGATCTTTCTCCATAATTATTATTTTCAATAGTATATAAGTTAACAAAACATAATAATTATATTCAACATGGGAGTTGGTATAAAATTTTTAAAAATATGTGTGCATGAAGTTAGGAATGGATAGGTAGGTAAAAGGATAAACCAAATCTTGCAGAATGTTAATAATTAGGGACATGTGAGTAAACAATTTATGAAAAATTTTTTAAAAGCTGAAATAACTAAACATGCCACTCTATTGCTTTAACTATAGTGTACTTATGTGATACAGATTTAAGTTCATTTAATATAGCAAATTGATATATACTTAGGCTTGTTTAACGTAGTAGTTTTTTGATGTTGGATGTAAGTTTATCCTCTTTGAGAGAGGCAGAGAGATAAGGAGCACCAAAAAACATAGAGGAAAAGAAACATCTAAAGAGAAAGTGTAACAAAAGAATAGATTGGTATTTGAATCATTTGATTGATATACTTCTAAAACAGTACCACCTGTTTTATAAAATCTGTGAAATTTTCCCACATAATTATTTGTAATAATATGTTTGCAAAACAGAATAATTACATTCAACATGGGGAATTGACATAAAATCTTTAAAAAACATGTATGCATGAATTTATGGATGGGTAGGTAGATAAAATGATAAACCAAAGCTGACAAAATGTTAGTAATTAGTGAAATGTGAGTAAATAAGTTATGAAAGTTAAAAAATTCTGAAATAACTAAGTATGCCATCATATCTATTGCTGTAAGTGTACTTAGGTGATTTAGAGTTAAGTTCATTTAGTGTAGCAGTTTGATATAGACTTGTTTGTTTGTTGTAGCAGTTTACTTATTCAGTCTTTGATATAAGTTTATTCTAAGAAAACTGATTGATGTAATGATAACCTTTTGAATGTACATTTACCTTTCAGTACTAAGCTAAGGCATTTGAAATTGAACTTTTCTCTTTTCCTTTCTTACATTTAATAGCCTTATGAATTACATTGTTACAGTTCTTTTCTTATATGGACTGATGGGTGCGGCCAGGTTAAAGAATCTCAACAAAGATACAGCAAAATATAGAAAAAAAGAAATGTTGGTAAATATCCCAGTAAAGGGATCTGTTGATCTCGGAGAAGAGGCATCAAGATACGACTACTGCAGCCTATTCTAGGGGTGGGAAGCTGAGGTAAAGAATGGTGATTTGAGTGAAATGAGTCAGGCGCAGAAGATTAAATATGCTAAGTATCATATGGTTTCTCTGGTTTGGCAAACTAGAATACAGGTATTCTATAGAATCACATGGTGTGATAGTGGGAGTTAGGGGGATGGGTGTGGGAGGGCCAAAGTGGGAAGCAATTATTAAGTTGATGTGATATATATATATATATATATATATATATATATATATATATATGCACAGAATATTCAAGTTCATTGTAAACATTATGTATTGCATATGTATATTAATAAAAATGGTGGGGGAAGAAAGAGACCTTGTCTCCAAAAAAAGAAATGGTGGCAACATGATGTAGCATGTCGTCAAGTCACCATCAGGTGGAAACCTCTGCTATAGGCTTCAGTGCCATCTGATAATGCTCAAATCTCTCAGGTTGGTAGAAACTTGGGGTCTGCTGTAGATTTCAGAAAGGTTACTGAGTACCCACAAGAATGTTCCATGAGGCTCAGAGAGGTATGACAATGGGGCCACAAAGGTAACGGGCCCAAGATAGTTTGGCTGAGAAACATTCCATTCTCCCTGCTAATCTAGTCAGTCAGTCCACTTTATAGGATCCTTAAAGTAGATATGGCAGCTTTGCTGGGACCTTCCTTTCACAGTAGTTTGGGGCTGTTATGAAAAATACTGCTGTGAGGCTAGAGAAATAACACAATGTTTAAAGCACTTGCCTAGCAAGTATAAGGCCCTGAGTTCCATTCCCCACACCACATAAAGCCAGGCATGGTGGCGCACACCTGTAATCCTAGCACTTGGGAGGCTGAGGCAGACGGGTGACCATGAATCCACAGGCAGCCTGAGCTACACCAGTGAGTTCAGGACCAGCCTGGGCTATAGAGGGACACTCTTTCTCAAAAGGGAGGTGGGGGGTAGGGTGGCTGGAGGAATAGCACAGTGGTTAAAGCACTTGCCAAGCAAGCATAAGGCTCTGGGTTTGATTCCCCAGCACCACATAATCTGAGTGTGGTGGTGCACGCCAATAATCCCAGCGCTGAAGAGGCTGAGACAGGAAGATTACTTTGAGTTCTAGGCCAGCCTGGGCTACACAGTGAGTTCAGGACCATCCTGAACTACCAAAGTGAGATTCTGCCTCAAAAAAAAGTGAAAATTTTTATATGAGCTTTCTAGGGACTACTTATGCACATTTCTGTCTACATGTACTTAGAAAGGGAGCGTCTGGGTCATGAGGTATACATAGGATCAATTTTAATAGCTATGGCCAGTTTCACAAACAGCTGTAGAGTTTACACTTTACTTCCAATGTGTTAGAATCTCGTTGACCCAGTACTTGAGATATCTTTTCCATTTTAGCCGTTCTGGCTGGTATATATTGGTAATCTCATTTGTGGTATTAATTGACCTTTGTCTGGTGAGTGAAGAAATCAAGCATGTTTTTTTCACTATTTTACTGACTCTGGAAATCTTTTCAGAAGTTCAATCTTTTGTCCATGTTTGAAATGAGTTATATGCGTCCTTTCTCTTTGTGATACTGGGGATTGAGCCAAGGGAATGCCAAGCTACATCTTGAGCCATTTTAATGTTTTTAATTTTGAGACAGTTTCACTAAGCTGCCCAGGTGGGCCTCAACTTGTAGCCATCCTGCCTGGTAGCGAGGATTATAGGTATGCACTGCCTCACCCAGCTGTATGGTTTCTTACTGATTTGTAATTCTTAATATATTCTGGCTCTGAGCCCTTCATCAGGCACATGAATTACAAATATGTTTGGTTTCTTATCTTTTCCTTAATCGTATCACATCATAAATGGAAGTTCTTCATTTTTATGTAATTCTTTTTGTAAAAAAACAGGGCTCACTCTAGTACCAGGCTGGTCTTGATCTCACTGTATAGCCCAGACTGGCCTTGAGCACACAGCAGTCCTTCTGCCTTAGCCTCCCAAATGCTAGAATTACCGGCATCCACCACCACGCCTGGCTTATCTAGGTTTTTTGTTGGTGGTGGTAATGATTTTTGTGTCCTATTTAACAAAATTTTGCCTATTCGAAGATAATCCAGGTATTCTATGTTTTTTTCTGAGATCCTTATTTTTCTTTTATATTTAGATTTATAGTCTTTTTGGAATTGATTTTCGTTTAGGGTGTGAGTTGGACTTCTTTCATGGAGGTATCTAATTGTTTCAGCACCTTCTTGGGAAAAACATCTTTTCCTGTACTCCACAGCAGGATCAAATTTATCAGGAAACACTTGTGAGGGTTTATCACTGAGCACTCATCTGTTCTGCTCACTCAGTGGCCTATTCTTTTGTCAGTGCTACCTTGTCCTTACTATAGCTTTGTAAATTTGATATTTAGTTGTATAATATAAATCTTCCAACTTCATTGTGCTTTTTGAAGGTTGCTATCTGTTCTTAGCCATTTCTATTTCTGTATAAATTTTAGGATTAACATGAGGTTTTTCATTTATGAAAAAGCTTGCTAAGATTTTTGATTGAGGGAGATGGGAGGAATAGCTCAGTGGTTAAAGCACTTGCCTAGCAAGCACTAAGTACCTGAGTTTGATTTCCCAGCACCAGGTAAACCGGGCGTGGTAGCATAGACCTGTAATCCCAGCAGTTGAGAAGCTGAGGCAGAAGGATTTCTGTGGATCCAAGGCTGGCCTGGCTACATAATATAGGACCAGCCTGGATGAGAGAGCCAAACCCTGTCTCAAAAAAATAAATAAATAAAATAAAATAGACAGCTAGAATTGCACAGAAAAAATAAGAGTGAAATGAACAAATGCTATATACAAGAAAGGATTTTTGATTGAGATTACATTGAATGTAGATTATTTTGTAGAAAACTGGAAGTTGAGCTGGAGGAATATCACAGCAGTTAAAGCACTTGCCCAGCAAGTGCAAGGCCCTGGGCTCAATTCTCCGGCGCTGTACAAGCCAGTTGTGGTGGTGCATGCCTATAATCCTAGCACTTGGGAGGCTGAGGCAGGAGGATTGCCATGAGTTGAAGGACAACCTGGGCTCCATAGTGCAAGTTCAGAACTAACCTGGACTACAGAGCAAGACCCGGTATCTTAAAAAAAAAAAAAAAAAAAATTTATCAGGCTTGTGTTGCTGAGGTAGAGGTGAGAGAAGGGGACTCGGAGCAAGTCACTAGTACCACTTGGGGAACTTGTATAAAGTGTATATGTCATTGGCCCCAGTTCCTCACATTCAGATTTAAGGTTCAGGATGGTGCTTATACAGACTTATTACTGTGAATAAGCCCCGCCAACACAGTAGCACCTGCTCTCTGTACACACTGCTTGAGAACCGCTGGGCTGGTCTCTCAGCTGTAATTCAGTGAGCCTAGTTAAGTTAAATTTGAGTGATTTAATCAATGCTAAGTCTGCCTTGAGGGCTATATTAGTTTCCTAGGATTTTGATAAGGAAGCACCACAACTCACTGGCTTAGCGCATAGAAATACATTCTCTCTCAGTTTTGGAGGCTGGATATCTGAAATTGAGGTCACCCAGCCAGCTCTCTTAGCGCTAGGCCGGCCCCTCCCTTACTTTGGTGTTCACTGGCAGTCTGTGTGTTCCTGCCCCACAGATGTGCTGCTCACTTCTGTGGCCATCTTCCCTCTGCACAGCTGAGTCCAAATTTCCCACTTTTCTACAGGAACACCTGAGTTCCATTCCCCAACACTACATAAAGTCAGGCGTGGTGGCGCACACCTGTAATCCTTTCTTATTGTATGAGGAAAGTCCAAGTGGCCGTATTTTAAATTGACTACATCTGCCAGCACCCTGTTTCTAATAAGGTCATGTTCTGAGTGCTGGGGCTTAGGGCTTCAGCATATGTTTTGAAGGGAACACAATTTAACCCTGCGGTGATTTGGATCTGGATTGTCCCCCAGAAGCCTCCTATTTGTGTGTAGTGGGATAACTGGAACTGGGTGCCTTGCTGGAAGGGGCAGATGCCGGGGCTTGACCTGAAGAGATTATGTCAAGTTGTTGACTGAGCTTTCAGGTGTGTGTTCATGACTTATGGGCCAGGTAATGAGAGAGGGGCACCCACCCTGGTTGTGGGGGCCCAGCTGGCAGCCTCAGCTGAGTAAAGAAGGAAGAAACCGGTTACAGCTTCTTCCTGAGAACGTTGTGGCCTGGCCTGAGTCTCCAGACATCCACTTGCTCCTTAGCAAGTGGGCAGCGCTTCAGCCTCGGCATGTGCCTCCTGCCCCTGTGTGGACTGTGTAAGACCTTCTGCAACTGTGAGCTAAACTAAATCTTTCCTCCTTGGTGTTGTGAATGTCAGGTATGTCACACCAACGAGAAAGTAACTAAGACAAACCCATAACAGAGGCTGGTGAAATTTTCAGAATTATTGTTACACTTTGGAGAAAGGAAAAGTATTCAGAACTGTGCATAATAATGAGAACCGTTGCTTCCCAGCTCTACTCAAGTAGACACAGCTACCTCAGATCCTCCCAATCACTGTGCCTTCATCCTTGGCAGCTAAAAGGTGCTTCTGGTTTGCTCTCTGAACAAACTCTGAAACTTCCAAGTAGAGGTCACCAGAAATTAAAGTAGTTTTCAGCACTGGCTGTACATCTCAGGTTCTGGACAAAGAAGCTAGAAAGGAAAAGTATCCACTGTGGCCATCCCTCCCTTTGTGGTTACACTTGCCTCCAGCAAAGCTGGGAACAGTATGATTCCATCTCAACCCCTGGCAAATATTTCCTCAAAATAATTCCACTGAAGGGCTGGAGGAATGGCTCAGCGGTTAAAGTATTTGCCTAGCAAGCACTAAATCAAGTGCTAAGTACCTGAGTTTGATTCCTCAGCATATATGCCGGGCCTGGTGGCGCACGTCTGTAATCCCAGCCCTCGGGAGGCTGAGGCAAGAGATTGCCATGAGTTCAAGGCCAGCCTGAGCTCCATAGTGAGTTCAGGATCAGCCTGGCCTACAGAGTAAGACCCTGTCCCAAAAAAAAAAAAAAGGTAAATTCAGCAAGTGTCAAGAGTCAGGATGAGTGAGTGGCGCAGGCCTGTAATCTCCAGCACTCTGGAAGGCTGAGGCAGGAGCATTGCAACTTTGAGCCCAGCCTGAGCAACTCAGGAACTTAGTGAGAACCTATCTCAAAATCAAAACTAGGAAATAAGCTGTGGGGTAGAGAGATGGCACAGCTGTTAAAGTGCTTGCCTTGCAAGAGCAAGACCCTGAGTTGGTTCCCCCCCCCCCACCCCGCTTCCATGACATAAAACTGGGCGTGGTAGCGCACGCCTTTAATCCCAGAACTTGGGAGGCTGAGGCAGGTGGATTGTCCTGAGACCAAGGCCAGCCTAGGCTACACCAGTGAGTCAGTGAGTTCAGGACCAGCCTGGGCTACAGAGTACAGGGGAGGAGGGGGGGAAGGCTGGGGATGTAGCTCAATGCAAAGGTCCTGGACTCAATCCTCAAAACCTCTCTCTCTCTCTCTCTCTCTCTCTCTCTCTCTCTCTCTCTCTCAAACAAGGAGATGTTTGGGATGTTTTTGAAGTGGGGAGGAGTATTGTGAGGGTTTTACTTTATTGTTGTTGTTGTTTGTACTGGGAATCAAACTAAGGACCTTCACCCTGATATACATCCCCAGTCCCTTTTCATTGTATATTTGAGATAGCATCCTTCTAAGTAATAAGTTGCCTAGACTGGGCTTGAACTTGCTAACTTGAGATCGTCCTGCCTCTGCCTTCCAGAGTGCTGGCACTACAGGCTTGCACCACCAGGCTTGGCTGGAATATAAATCTTAATTGGATAGCTATCATATTCAGTTTATGAGAACAGTTGAGGGAACAGGTCCTCTCATGCCTGCAGCAAGCAGTGGAGTAGCCGGGTGTGGGCAGAGGAGGACCTGCCATCATGCACACACTGACCCTGGGGTCTGCAGGACCATGAGGACAGCCTTGCAGCTTTGGCTTCCTCACCTAAAACTGGGCATAGTTAGCATGATTGAAGTGTTTAGTGTACAGTGTTCATGTTAGGGAACAAGAGGGGAATGCTCTGCCATTTATTTAAAATGAATATAAGGGGCTGGGTTATGACTTTGCTATTAAAGCTCTTGCCTAACAAGCTCAAGGCCCTGAGTTTGATTACCAGCTGCACATAACTGAGTATGGTAGCTCACACCTGTAATCCCAGCATTTATGAGGCTGGGGAAGGAGGATTGTCATGTGTTCAGGGCCAGCCTGGACTACAGTGAGACCCTGTGTCAAAATAAACAAATAAATAAAGTGAATATGTTTGCCTAGCAAGAGCAAGGCCCTGGGTTTGACTCACCTGCACCACATAAACCAGGCATGGTGATGCACGCCTTTCATCCCAGCATTTAGGAGGCTGAGGCAGGTTAATGGCTGTAAGTTCAAGGCCAGTCTGGACTATACAGTGAGACCCTATCTCAGAAAAAAAGAAAGAAAAGAAAACTATGAAGAATTTTATGAAACATACATACGAGTTTTAGGCCAGTAGAGCCAATTGGCAGTGTAGAAACAAGTCTTAATTTATAAGCAAACCTATGGACATGGCTAGAGTTCATTAGTAGGTGCTGAGTGATATACATCATTGGCAGCAGCACTTTCAGAGTTTAAAGCAGAAGGATCACAAGTTTGAGCCCAACCTGAGCACCTTAGTACTTAGAGAGACCCTATCTCAAAAATTAAAAAGTGCTGGAGATGTTGCTCAATGAGAAGGCTGTGGGTGATCTTCAGAAGCCTGGGGGAGGGTTGTAGGGACTCTCTTTAAATGGAAAAAGAATTGGTTTAGAGACCCACTTGAAATAATGTGTGTATGCATGTCTTTATAAATATATTCAAAATTTATTATAGATATATATTCATTTTTAAAAGCCACTCAATATACAAAGCACTATACAGCTTTCTAGGTGACAAAAAGCTATGTAAGCATGAAAGTAATAGGAGAAATTATGAAGAACATCTTAATTCTACCTGAGGCTAGTCCTGTGATGACAGCCCTTGTGCTGTCCCCTTTTGCCTGTACCAACTAGGTGGCCTGCTTTCTCAGCTTTGGGGATTGTATATTCATGTTTCCTTTCTGTATGAGAGCTCATTTTCAGGGAATTTTATAACCAAAGTACCTTCAAATAAATACGTAAATAATACTGCCAAAGAGCAGGGCACCCAGAACCCTCTTTTTGATACATATGATTAGCAGATGTCATGAACCAAGAACCAAAGGAGATTATTTCTGGCTAAATTATGGAGCAAGTTCAGTTTGTTTGCAAGTTTTCTGAAAAGTGGACCTTATGTAAAAGGCAGCAGAGCCAACTATGGCAGCTCTTCTTCAGCCTAATCACTTTTGGTTATGATGAGGGAACCGGGTGCAACAGGTGCCTGCTGTTGTGAGAGATTAGACAGGAGAAGACGACTGTAGCAGGAGCTGCTGGAAGGCTACGCACAGCCAGGCCCGGTGTTATGGCCCAGTAATCCCCACGCTCTGAGAGTCTGAGGCAGGCCCACCTCAAGTTCAGCTCAGAGTCGGTCTCAAAATAAAAATAAAAAGAACTGTGACTATAGCTCAGTGCAAGGCCTGGGTTCAACCCCTAATTCTAGAGAGGGGGTAAAAACAAGGTTACATAGGAGAAGGTAACATAGCAAAAACATGAGATGACCCAGAGGCTTGGGAGCTACTGTGGAAGCAACAGCTGGTAGAGAAGGCGCTGGAGAGGTTTTACATAGATGCTTTCCAGATACCTCACTGTGGTTTGCATAGATTGCTCCTTTGTTGCAGGTACCATAGCGCCATTTTGTTTCTATTTGCATGTTCCATATGAGTTCTGTCACCTGGGCAACTTAGTGAGATTCTGTCTCAAAATCAAATTTTAATGTACTTTTTGAGACAGGATTTTTGTCTGTTTGTTTGAGACAGGTCTGCAATCCAGGTTGGTCCTGAGCTTACTAGATAGTCCAGGCCGGCCTCAAGCTCATGACAATCCTTCTGCCTCAGCCTCCTGAGTGCTGGGATTACAGATATGCACCACCACACCTGATGTCTCTTATTTTTAAACGTTGGAGGAAATTTGAGTTATAGATGACAATATAATTACTCCAGCACCTTCTAGAGGGAAATCTAGAAATATTTAGAATGCAAATTTACCACATCACTTTATTTCAGTCTCAACATCACATCATTTTTGCTCAGTATGTCTTGATACGGTAAGGTGTAGTTCACTTGGCTGCTCAGGCAGACTGGCTATGTCTTTATCTGCTGCCTGGTAGCATGGCATCCTGTGTGCTTATCCCACCTTGATTATAGAATGTATAAAATAGATTGGAACCTGTCTTGTCTTTTCTCTATCTCTACCATAACCCCTATTAGTTCCCTACCACTGATAGAAACTCAGTGATTTTTTTTTTTTTTTGCAGTATTAAGGATTTACACTAGGAGTACTCTAAACTACATCCCAGTTCTCTTTTCTTTTCTTTTCTTTTCTTTTTTTTTTTAAGACAGGGTCTTGCTCTGAACCCCAGGCTGGTCCTGAACTCACTGTGGAGCCCAGGCTGGCCTTGGACTCATGGCAATCCTCCTGCCTCAGCCTCCCGAGTGCTGGTATTACAGGCATGTGACACCGCATCCAGCTTATGTGGTGCTGGGGAATTGAACTCAGGTACTTAGTGCTTGACTTAGTGCTTGCTAGGCAAGCGCTTGAACCACTGAGTGATTCCTCCAGCCCTACATCCTAGTTCTTAAAAAATTTGTTTTTAAATTTTTTTTGAGAGCTGGGGGCACAACTCAGTGATTACAACACTTGCCTAGGGAAGCACGAGTCCCTGGGTTTGATCCCCCAGTACCGCACAGTAGTTGGATGTGATATTCTACACCTATAATCTCAGCATTCAGAAGGCTGAGGCAGGAGAATTGCTGTGAGCTGGAGGCCAGGCTGGACTACAGAGCAAGACTCTGTCTCAAAATAATACATATTATTAAATGATAGACATTACTAAAAATGCTGTAGTCTAGATAAAATATAACAATAAGGATTGTTCTTTTCTTTCTTTCTTTCTTTCTTTCTTTTTTTTTTTTTTTTTTTTTTGAGACATGGTCTCACTCTGGCCCAGGCAGGTCCTAAACGCAGTATGGAGCCCAGGCTGGCCTTGGATTCACAGCAATCCTCCTGCCTCAGCCTCCTGTGTGCTGGGATTATAGGCATGCACCACCATGCCCAGTTTATGTGAGCCTGGGGAATTGAACCCAGTGCCTTATTCTTGCTAGGCAAGAGCTTTAACTGCTGTGCCATTCCTCCAGGCCCAGGATTTTTCTTTAAAACATGGTCCCTGGGCCAGACTTGGTGGCACAGGCCTATAATCTCAGTACTCTGGGAGCCTGAGGCAGAAGGACTGCAAATTTGAGCCTAGTGTGGTAATTTAGCAACTGAATTCTATCTCAAGATCAAAAACCAAAAGAGAGAGAGAGAGAGAGAGAGAGAGAGAGAGAGAGAGAGAGAGAGAGAGAGAGCTGGGAATATAGCTCAGTGTGAAGGCCCTGTGTTCCATGCCTAGCATTGAAAGCGAAAAAAAAGGATGGGTAGGCTGGAGGAATGGCTCAGCAGTTAAAGCTCTAAATCAAGGGCTAAATACCCAAATTCAGTTCCCCAGCACCACATAAGCTAGGCGTGGTGGCGCACACCTGTAATTCCAGCACCTGGGAGGCTGAAACAGGAGGATTGCTGTGAGTCCAAGGCCAGCCTTGGCTCCATCGTGAGTTCAGGACCAACCTGGGCTACAGAGTAAGACCCTGTCTCAAAAAAAAAAAAAAAAGAAAAGAAAAAAGAAAAAATGAGAGAAAAGAAAGGAAGGAAGAAAGGAAAGAAAGAGGGGCTCAAGGAATGGCTCAGCGGTTAAAGCGCTTGAGCAAATGCTGAGCCAAGAGCTAAGTACCTGAGTTCAATTCCCCAGCACTCGGGAGGCTGAGACAGGAGGATTGCCGTGAGTCCAAGGCCAGCCTGGGCCACAGAGCAAGACGCTGTCTCAAAAAAAGAAAAAGAAAAAAAAAAGAAAGAAAGAAAGAGAAAGAAAGAAAAGTAGAGCTGGGAGTTGAGCAACCAAACACCAGTTATAAATGTCTGTAATCTCAGCTGTTTGGGAGCTGGGAATGTAGCTCAGCGGTTGAAACATTTGCCTAGCAAGCACAAGGCCTTGGGTTCACTTCCCCAATACCTTGTCAGTCTTTGTCAATCAGGCATGGTTGTTCACACCGTTATCCCAGCACTTGGGAGGCTGAGGCAGGAGGATTACTGTGAGTTCAAAGCCAGCCTGGTCTCCATAGTGAGGTCAGGACCAACCTGGGCTACAGAATAAGGCCCTGTCTTAAAAAAAAAAAAAAATCTCAGCTATTTGAGAAACTCAAGCAAGAGTCTTACAAGTTAGAGGACTGCCTAGTTAAGTTAGTCTGAAAATAAAAAAGGGATACAGCTCAGCAGTAGAGTTCTTGGCTAGTGTGCACAAATCTCTGCATTTAATGCCCATAATTGAAAAAAAGGAATATAACATAATTTAAGTAAATTTAGGTGTGTGAAATATATATATATATATATATATATAATATTTTATAAGAATATGTACAAACAAAAATATGTACATTAAATAAAAAGATTAGCTAGGAGGGAAGAGGCTTAGGAAATATATAACAAGTAACCATATAATAAGAGGAAGCTAAAAACAACTTTGATTTTTTTTTTTTCCTGAGACAGGGTGTCTGTCATCCAGGCTAGCCCTACACTCACTGTGTAGCCCAGACTGGCCTCATACTCAAACCAGTCCACCTGCCTCAGCATCTTGTATGCTGGGGTCACAGATGTGAGCTACCACACCCAGTTTAGGCAAGTTTCAACCTGGAGCCAAGCCCACACCCTTGCTTCTTACCAGATTAGAAAACAACATGGAACCCATTGGCATAGGCCTCTAATCTCACCACTTTGGGAGACTGAGGCAGAGGATCACAAATTTGAGCCCAACCTGGAAAATTAAGCAACTCAGTGAGGTTCTGTCTCAAAGCCAAAACTAAAAAATGGGTCTGAAAGAATGGCTCACTGGTTAAAGCATTTGCCTAGCAAGCACTAAGTACCTGAGTTCAATCCCCCAGTGCCACATGAGCCAGGCGTGGTGGCACACACCGTGATCCCAGCGTGTGGGAGGCTGAGACAGAAGGATTGCTGTGAGTCCAAGGCCAGCTGGGGCTCCTCAGTACCAGCCTGGGCAACAGAGTGAGGCCCTGTCATCAAAAAAAAAAAAAAAAAAAAAAAAACCTAAAAAATATTCTGTGCATGTAGCTCAGTGTGAAGGCCCAGAGCTTGATCCCCAGGACAAAAAAAAAAAAAAAAAAAAAAAAAAAAAAAAAAAGCGCGATTGAGCTGCAGCTGTTAGGGGAGAGTAAATTAAGTTGCTCAGAACACCATTCATATTTGTGTCATATTGTCTGTAATTTTTTTTTTTGGTGCTGAAACCCAGGAACGTGTATTTTCTGTAATTTACCATAATGTGTTAGTTCTCTATGAGTGACAAGGAGTTAGTATTACCATCCACTATTGGGCAACCTCTTCAGGGCCTCTTGCTTTCTGATACAGTCACACGACCTCAGCTTGTCCTCTCTGTGTGTCACTATTCCTCGTGTGTGTCCTGTTCATCAAAATCCCTTTTGGTTTTATTAAATCCTCTGTTCTTTCTCTGACACTTCATGGTTATGCCACAGTACACGATGTCTCATTGTTTCATGGTGCTGAGATTGAGCCCAGGGCCTTGTGCATCAGAAGCACACACTGTCTTGTCACCGAGCTGTGCACACAACCCCTTTTACTAAGTTGTTTCTTTTTATGAGTGGAGGTCTCACTGTGTGCCGATGCTGGTTTCAAATTCCTAGGTTCAAGGGATTGTCCTCCTCCAATAACCTGCATATACGGACCACTATGCCTTGTTTTTATGGTACTGGGTATCAAATCCAGTACCCAAACATGCTGGGCACGCAGTCTGTCACTGAGCTGCCCACTCCACCTGTTCTTTTCCTTGTTTTACTGTTGATTTATTTACTTTATTTTGAGACAAGGCCCTACCACTTCTTGGCCTTTTGTGAAGATCAAATCTTGCTAAATTGCCCAGACATGACTCAAACTTGTAATCCTCTTGCCTCAGCCTCCCTGTGCTAAAATTACAGGCATGCACCACTGTGTATTACAGTGGGTTTTTTGTGTACCCATTCCCTACTCAACACACAGAATGTAACTTTGAGCTCAATAACCATATTTCTGTTCTGTTTCGGATCCCTAATGGCACTTGGTACAGCGATACAGTTTAAGTAATTTTTGGGGGGTTGTTGATTGCATGAAAACAATGCTGTAGGGTAGGTTGATCTGACACTAGCATACTAGCTGGATTGAAAGAACTAAAGACTAGTGTTAGACTGTTGGGATCATCTGCAAGTGAGTCGGCAAGGGCTTGGATGCAGTAGTCGTGGTGGGGATGGAAAGGCAGACACTGTCAGAGAGGTTGCAGAGGTACAATGGACAAACCAGAGTGGCTGGATCATATCCTAATGCCACACAGAGAGTGGTCAAGTCAGAATGGCAGTACTTACCTAGATGCCACAGAAGACCAGCTAGTGTTTTGTACTCCTTTTGCAACCGTGTTCCCACCTCCTTGTGTCCAGAGTTCCATATTTCCTGTACATATCATATGTGCCTCTCTTCAGATCCAGAACTCTCCTGACAAGAGACTCCAGCTATGCAGATGCCTAGAAGGCTAAACCAAGGGCAGTGTCCAACTAGCTAGGCCATTCTCTGTCTCCCAGCATGAAAGCAGCAGCACTTTGCTAACTTCTCTGTAAAGGGACAGAAATACAACAGTGCCTGGGCCTTGTTCCTTAAAGTTCGCACTTCTCGGGCTGGAGGAATGGCTCAGTGGTTAAAGCACTAAGTACTGAAGTGCAGTTCCTCAGCACCACATAAGCCAAGTGCAGTGGCACATGCCTGCACCTGGGAGGCTGGGGCAAGAGGATTGCTTGAGTCCGAGGCCAGCCTGGCTC
The DNA here is from genome assembly GCA_004027205.1 of Ctenodactylus gundi. Lineage (NCBI taxonomy): Eukaryota > Metazoa > Chordata > Mammalia > Rodentia > Ctenodactylidae > Ctenodactylus > Ctenodactylus gundi. The sequence goes on from PVKB01002122.1 coordinate 181,724, forward strand.
CATAGTGAGTTCAGGACCGGTCTGGGCTGCAGAGCAAGACCCCGTCTCCAAAAAAATAAGCAAAAGTTTGCAGTTCTCAAGACCCTTTTTCATTTATTATATTAATAAACAAAACCTGTTGTAGACCTAATGGATTTTGTTTATATTTGTTGACATAAAAGTCATATTTATTTATATTAGGAAGTAAAACTAAAACACTTCAAATGTGTATTTATTAATTTATTTAAAATAACAATAATGAACAGGGCACGGTGTTGCATACCTGTAATCCCAGCACTCTGGGAGGCTGAAGCTGGGGATTGCAAGCTTGAGCCTCTTCTGGGCAACTTATTGACTTGGTGAGACCTTGATTCAGAATTTAAAAAAAAAAAAAAAAAAGATCTGGGTTGTAGCTCAATACAGAGAGAGGCCCAAGGTTCAATCCCAGTTTCACAAAAAAAAAAAAAAAAAAAAAAAAAAAAACAGAAACAGAAGGAAAAAAATGGGCATGGTGCTGCATGCATACCTGTTGTAATCTGTGGTGGTGTCGGTTTGTATTTTTTTTTTCTTTTTTTAGACAGGCTCTCACTCTTGTCTGGGCTGGTCCTGAGCTCACTGTGTAGCACAGGCTGGCCTTGACCTCACTGCAATCCTCCTGCCTCAACCTCCTGAGTGCTGGGATTTCAGGCATGTGCCACCATGCCCAGCTCAGGACCTTGAGCTTGCTGGGCAAGCACTTTAGCCTCTGTGCTGCTCCTCTAACCCATCTGTTTGTTTCTGAGATAGAGTTTTGCTCTGCAGTCTAGGCTGATCCTGAACTCACTATATAGTCCAAGTTGGCCTTGAACACTGGTAGTCCTCCTGCCTCAGCCTCCCAAATGTTGGAATTACAGGTATGTGCTACCACGCCGAGTTGAGGTGGCTTTGGGGAATCAAGCCCAGGTCCTGGTGTTTGATACATGACTGTAATCAGTAATTTTCTCACTTTGGGAGGCTGAGTCAGGAGGATCCCAACTTTGAGCCCAGTGTGGTAACTTATTAATATCGTAACTTAGTGATATCATATCTCAAAATAAAAAATTAGGCTGGGTCTGTACTTTAGTGCTAGATTCAATCCCTAGCACTACCACAAAAAAAAAAAAAAAAAAAGGCTGAGAGTGAAGCTCAGAGGTTAAAGCATTTGGTTTGCCTAGCAAGCGCAAGACCTTGGGTTTGATTCCCCGGCACCACATAAACTGACCATGGTGGCAAACACCTGTAATCCCAGCACTGGCAGCCTGAGGCAGAAAGATTGCCTTGAGTTCGAGGCTAGCCAGGTCTACATAGAGAGTTCAAGACCAGCCTGGACCATGAGGAAGACCTTGTCTCAAAAAATAAAAATAAAAAATAAAATAAAATATAAATACCATCACGTTTCCCATATAGGCAGGCTTCTCAGTTAACTGATTGAAATATCACATGCCGTGCAGCCTCTAGCAAAGCCGGAGTGTCACCTTCTCTCAGGGTCTTGCCTACTCTCCTATAGGAAATGAGAGCCCTGCCCACGTCCTCTGGTTTTCCTCATAGCGTTTAACATTACCTGGCATGTTTGCTTATTCACTCATTTACCGTCTGTCTCTCTTGCTTGTAGGTAAGAGCAGAGATTTGGTCAGGTTTGTACATTGTTGTGACTCAGCACTTTAGAGCAGGAGCCCAGAGTAGGTTGAATATGTGGAAAGTGTGCTCACTACCCTCCCGTTACCTAGGGTGTATTGTTAGCGTCAACCAGCGCTGGAAATTGGGATTATGACAAGATGTAAAAGCAGCATATAGGCAGATGTTAATGTTTATATTTAAAGCTTCAAGCTGCTGGAATAACCGGGAGACTTGACTCCCTCAGTAGCCCCGCCTTTTCCCTCCCAGTCCCTGGTGCTGAGGGTTAGCATCTGGCCTTATTTATCTTAGCTCTCCAGTGCCTAGTCTGGTACACTGCACTGTGTAGCTTTGAATAAATGTTTGCTTCCAGCCCAGGAGTGTATCTCAATATCTTTTTAACTGCTTTTAATAGCTTCAATATTTAGCACAATACCTCAAAAATAATAGAGGTTTGGTAAATACTTGCTCCAAGAAGAAAGGAGTAAGTTAAATGAATTCTTTATGTACACAGGACAGTGCTCTAGATTGTCTGCTGTTATAAATTATCCTAAAACATGATTTCTAAACAATAAATATTTAAGTCAGGCCCAGTGGCACAGGCCAATAATCTCAGCATTCTAGGAGGCTGAGGCAGAAGGATTGCAGGTGTGAGTCTAGCCTTGGCAACTTGGCAAACCTGTGTCAAAAAATAAAATTAAAATTAAATTAAAATTAAAATGGAAAACTGGGAATATATCCTACTGCAAAAGCCCTGGGCTCAACCCCAGTACCATATAACCATATATATATATATATATCTCACAGGTTTGTGTGGGTCAAGAATGCATTGCTGGTTTAGGTGGGTGGTTGTCTCAGGATCTTCCATGAGGTGGCAGTCAGTGTTTGTGGGGATTGCCTCAGGTTGGTTCGTCACATGGCTCTCAGCAGGTAGGTGCAGATTCTGGCCGCCTGGGTTTCTCCGCAGGGCTGCTTGAGTGTCCTCACACATGGCAGGTGGCTTATTATCTACAAGGGAAAACAGAAGTTCCTTTATCATCTGCGTCAGAAGTCCTGCATCCTCACTTATATCACATTGTGCTTGGTAGAAGCAAGTTACCAAGGATAGCTCACACCTGAAGAGGTAGGAACTAGGTCTCACCTTTTTGCAGGGAGTATCAAAGAATTTGTGGCTGCATTTTAGAACTACCATACTCACACTGACACTCTGAATGCAATAAAGACAGGTTACACATCAGAGGAAAGGAGTCAGGGTTTCAGAGGTACGACCCTTTCAAGTCTAATATTGTATGTATTCTTTCCTAATAAACATTGAAATAGTTCTGCTGAAATTGATACCTAGCCAGGTGTGGTGCTACACATCTGTAATCCCAATACTTTGGGAGTCTGAGGCAGAAGTATCACAAATTCAAACCCAGCCTGGGCAACTTAGTGACTTAGCAAGACCACTATCTCAAAATAAATAAAAAGGGATAGAGAAGTAGCTCAGTGTGAAGTCCTGGGTTCAGTCCCAATACCACACAGAAAAAATCCAGTAACTATTTTATGTTTATTTTTTTTTTGAATAAGTAACATGCACGTCATGCCAAATTCAAAAGGAAAAAGGTTTGAGCCAAGGAATGGCAGGATGTGATCTAGGATTTCTCAGGATCCCTCTGGAAGGTGTGCTGAAGAGCAGGGAAGGTGCAGGATGGAGGCATGGTAGGAGCTCTTGCCACAATCCAGGCAACACCAGACGTATTGACAGAAGCAGGCTGCTTGGATATTGTCACAGTGTAGGTGTATTTTGAAGGTTAGGCCAACCAGATGTGCTGACTGTCAGATGTGGGGCATGAGAGGGGTCCAGTAGATCTCCCAAGGTTTTGCTTCAGTTTTCTTAAGTGTTTTGAGGTACTGGGGACGAAAGCTAAGACCTCACGTGTATTGAGCAAGTGCTCTGCCACTGAGCCATACCCTCAAGCCCAGTAGTCAGTGTTCTAAAACTTAAGAATGGGTAATAATGACATTTTGTCTGTGGGACTCCTGGTAAAGATGCTGATAATAAATCACCTAGAGAAGCCAACTCAATATTTCTTTTTTTCTTTTTTCTTTTTCTTTTTCTTTTCTTTTCTTTTTTTTTTTTTAAACAGGGTCTCACTATGGAGCCCAGGCTGGCCTTGGACTCACCTCAATCCTCCTGTCTCAGCCTCCTGAGTGCTGGGATTACAGGCGTGCACCATCACGCCCAGTTTATATGATGCTGGGGAATTGAACTCGGGTACTTAACATTTGATTTAGCGCTTGATATGTAAGCACTTTAACCACTGAGCCATTCTGTAAACCCCAATATTTATTTCTTTTACAGTATTTGTGGTAATATTATTGTCATTTCCAAATATGCCAAGACTTTTCCTTATTTTGTGGACACAATGGACAGTAAAGAGCTTTCTAACAGGAAGACTAGTTCCTTCTCTTCGGCCCACTGACCAAAGCTAGGCCAAAATAGAAAACTGAGGTCTGTTAAGTGGTACTTTCTGTTTTCCCTCCTGTCCTTGTATTATCCAGCTGTCTCAAACTCAGAGCCTTGTAGGAAAGGAATAGTTACACTTTAGAAAAATGTGTTTCCTTCGACATCAAAACAGGCTTCCAGCTTGCCTTTCCCTGTACATTTATAAGAATTTTTCCTGTTCCCCTTGCCTGTTTCCAGCGCTCTGTCTGACCTATCTCCCTGTCAGAGCTCATTCAGTGTTGCCAGAGTTCACAGATTACACCAGAGGAAGAAGCCACGTTTATAAACACGTCCTCCCGCTGCTGTCCGCTGTCTCCGGAGCAGGAGCAGCTCTTCCTCTAGCCACATGCCCACTGCCCTCCGCAGCTGTGCGCCCTCCCCTGAGCAGGGAGGTGCTAGGTCTAAGTCTTACCTTATCTGGAAAAGTCAGTGGGCACTGCTCCTGTTAAGTTGGTCATGCAGTAAGCAGAGCGCCCATCACTGCAGAGACGGCCATTTGAATTCACTATGCCAGAGAGAATTTAGCTTAATTGCTTTCTTAGGCGATATGCCATTGCCTTGAGATGCCAGGTCCTTGGAAAGGGATAGGAGTCCCTCTGGATGCCTCCCTCCCGCACAGCCTGGTGTGTGCCTTTCATTTAGGGTGAAGGGATATTCTAAGGAAATTGTGTGAAAAAGATGAGAATCCATCAGCAATAACTGTTTCGTGCCTTACACTCTGACAGATCTGACCTCATTATTAAGACCTTCAGTTAAACGGCTTATCCTTCCTAGACTTTGATTTCCTCATTTTCAAAGTTAAATTTAACAAAGGGCTGTGGATACATTTCAGTGGTAGAGCATTTGCCCAGTATGTGCAAGATCCTAGGTTTGATCCCCAGTACAGAAAATAAAATAAAAGCCATAGCTTAACAATCTTTACAGCAGGATTCTGCTTGGTGTCTCTTTATGGCCAGCCTTGTTCACAAAGTGTTCCAGAACACCAGACATGCTGGCATATACCTGTAATCCCAGCACTCACAAGGCTAACACAGGAGGATCATGCATTCAAGGTCAGCCTCGGCAACTCAGTTTGGCTCTTTCTCAAAAATTTTAAAAGTGATTTAAGACTGTAAATATCTCCAGAAAGATAATATACCAACAACCAACACATAGTAGATGTTCTTTTTTTTTTTTTGAGATAGGTAGTCAAATAGGGTCTCGCTCTGTAATCCAGGATGGTCCTGAATTTACTATGTGACTCAGGCTGGTCTGGAACTCAAAGTAGTCTTCCTGTCTCAGCCTTCTAAGTGCTAGGATTACAGGTGCATACCACCACACCCCTCTTTATGTGGTGCTGGGGAATCAAACTCAGGGCCTTTTGCTTGGTAAGCAAGCACTGTAACTGCTGTGCTGTTCCTTCAGTCCCATATAGTAGGTGTTCTAACCAAACTTATTTCCAGCCCTAACTTAGCTAGAATGAGAACTCTTTGGTACTTTTTTTCCTCCCTTATCTCCCTTGTCTGATATGACTTTATTGTAGAGCGTTCTAAATTCTGATTCCACAAGAAATGGGGTAAAAAAGGTCTTTCTAAAAGCCATGCCCGACTTATGACTCGAGTCCATTTTTTTTTTTTTTTTGTAGTTTTATCTTTGTACTTTTTGGGGGGGGCATAATTTTTTTTAATTTTACGTGTGTGTGTGTGTGTGTGTGTGTGTGTGTGTGTGTATGTGTACACATACATATAAATTCCAAATTCTATGACGTATTAACGATATGAGGTTTCGGGAATCAATGCCCATCCATGTCCTCCATTTTCAGATGGTCATCCCTTCCCTAGGAGTCCATTGCCCCTCCTTCTACCTTGTCACCTGTGTTGGGGCCTTTATATGCCATTACTTTTGTGAATTTTGTAAGAGATACACCAATCTATCATCAGTTTTATTGTGTTTGGTTCATTTCACTGAACATTACTGACTCAAAGTAGCCCCATTTTCATTCAGGTGTTTCATATCTGTCTTTAATGGCTGCGTAGTATCCCATTGAACATAGATACCATATCTTCTTTAACCATTCCTCTAGTGATGGGCAGGTAAGTTATTTCCAGGATTTGGCTATTATGAATTGTGCTGCTATAAATGTAGATGCACATGTGTCTTTTTGCTGTGTTGACTTTATTTCTTTTGAGAAAATGCCAGTAAAGCAGAAGCTGGATCAAAATGGGATTTCTATTCTCAGCTTTCTAAGGAATCCCTAGACTTCTTTTCATAACGGTTGAACCAGACTGCATTCCCACCAGAAGTGGAGAAGAGTTCCTTTTTCTTCCACATCCTTGCCAACAGTGAGAGAGAGAGAGAGAGAGAGAGAGAGAGAGAGAGAGAGAGAGAGAGAGAGAGAGAGAGAGTGTGTGTGTGTGTGTGTGTGTGTGTGTGTGTGTGTGTGTGTGTGTAGATAGATAGATAGATAGATAGATCGATAGATAGAGTCTCACTCTGCGGTCCAGGCTGGTCTGAACTTGCTATGTTATGTAGCCTTGGCTGTCTTTGAACTCTTAGCAGACCTGCCTCAGGCTCCTGATTGCTGGGGTTACATGCACGTGCCAAAATGCCCACTCTGTGTGGTGCTACGGAATTGAACCTAGAGCCCTGTGCTTGCTCAGCAAGTGCTTTAACCACTGTGCTATTCTTCCCGCCCCAATTGTTTTTTGTGTTCTTGATGTAAGCCATTCTCACTGAAACCTCAGTGTTGTTCTTATTTGCATTTCTTTGATGGCCAGTGATAGAGAATACTTTTTCATGAGTTTGTAGGATATTTGTACTTATTCTGAGAAGCTTTTTTTCATTTCAGTTGCCACTTCTTGATGGGCTCATTTACTTGGTGGGGCTATTTTTTATGAATTTGTTGTATATTCCAGACATTAAACCTTTGTCTGAAGTATTTACTGGTGAAGATCTCCCACTCTGTGGGTTGTCTCTTCACCTTGTTGTTTCTTTTGCTGTGCAAAAGCTTTTTAATTTAATGTAGTCCTGTTTGTTCGCTCTTGCGGAGATTTGGCAATCTGTTCAGAATCTCCTTTACTGTCCCTGTGTCTTTTACCTATTTTTTTCTTCCAGTAGATGTAGTGTTTCTATGTGATGGCCAGTTCTTTGATGCATTTCATTCTGATTTTAGTGTGTGGTGACAGATATGGTCTAATTTCATTCTCCTTTATGTCATATCTCCATTTTCCCAGCTCCATTTGTTGAAGGTGCTGTTTTTTCTCCAGTAGATTGTTTGGCCCCTTTGTCAAAGATCAAGTGACGGAGGGTGTTTGGGTTTGTCTCAGTATCCTCAGTTCTCTTTATATTGTACTGTGGGTCTGTTGTCTCATTTAATAACTATTTGTGTTTTAATCCTATATTATTTGTTTAAAATCTGAAATTCAATATTATGTAGAGTCTTCATTAGATTTTGAAACATTAAATGGCACATAAATGAGTTGAAAAATTGGAAATCAAAAAAGTCTGTAGTTTAGTCATAGTTACATGAGACCATGTAACTTCTTCCTTTTGCTGACTATAATTATCTAAGATGTTCATATTACCAAAAACTGGGTACATGGTAATGGGGACCCCCCCCTCTGCTATTTTTCTTACTCTTTCATATGTCTAAAATATTTGGAAATAATAATAGTTATTTTTATTGCAAAAAATAAAATTATTCAGTAATTTCAAAATAGATTGTCCTGAAAAAAATGAATAAAACAAAATAAAATCTGAAATTCATAGAGACCAAGTGCTTTGTCCAAGGTTACGTTGTATGAGAGCGAGGTTTTGTATACAGTACCAGGGGTTAATCCCAGGCCATTCACACTGAGCCACATTCCCAGCTCATTTTTTTAACCTTTATTTTTGAGACAGAGTCTCACCAAATCGCCACGTTGCCAGGGCTAGGCTTGAACTTGTGATCCTCATGCCTCAGACTCTCAGAGTACTGGGATTGCAGGCCTGCACCGCCAGGCCCAGCTTCAGCGAAAGGTTTTGGATGGAGGTTTTCTGACACTCAGTCCAGTGATCTTTATGTAGCATTGTACATCAAAGAAAATGGACATAGGTGAGTTACTGTAGATGGACACGGGAGTGTTGAGTCAGATGGTTTTTATTAGTGTGTTTACCAAAGACAAAACACTCATTGTGAAGCTTGGTATGGTAACACACATCTATAATCCAGCACCCTGGAGGCTAAGGTAGGAGGATTGCCATGAGTTTGAAGCCAGCCTGGGCTACACAGGGAATTCCACACCAGCTTGGGCTACAGAGTAAGAGCTATCTGAAAAAAAAAAAAAAAATGAATAAATAAAATTGGTGCTGGAGGATTGGCTCAGTGGTTAAAGCACTTCTCTAGCAAGCGCGAAGTACCTGAGTTCAGTTCCCCAGCACCGCATAAAAGCTGGGCATGGTCACATATGCCTGTAATCCTAGCATGTGGGAAGCAGAGGCAGGAGGATTGCTGTGAGTTCAAGGCCAGCCTGGGCTCTGTAGTGCGTTCAGGACCAGCTTGGGCTACAGAGCAAGACTCTGTCTCAAAAAATAAAATAAAAACCCTTGGACATACATGTGGCAAGCCCATGACACAAGGAGGACAGAAGGCGGGGACAGCGCGGTGGCATGACCTCATGCCACCTTCTGCCCACCCCCCATGCCCCTTCTGTGGAGGTGAAGCCAAGCGAGGTGCTTCCAGATGGAAGACAGGAGGCCTCTCCCTGAGATCGGGAATGAGGCACGGCTGCTGCTTCTCCCTACTCATGTCCCAGGCAGTGCTGGAAGCGCTAACTAGGGCAGCAAATTAGAAGGAAAGGCAAACCAGGCCCTGTAATTGCAGTAGTCTGGAAGGCTGAAGCAGGAGAATCACAAATTCAAGCCAAGCCTGGTCAGTTTAGTAAGACGTTGACTCCAAAAAAGTTAATTAATTAATTAATGGCTAAGGGTGTGCAAAGACTCTGAGTTCAATTCCTAGTATTAACCCCATACACACCTCAGGAAAAAAAATAAAAACCATGACAGAAGCGATATTGCTAGGGAACTATCAGATATTTTTATCTAAATAATAATGAAAACATCAAACTTTGTAGGTTGCAGCTAACATAGATTCTAAGGGAAATGTGTAACTTTAAATGCTTATGATAGAGTTGGGGGTGAAGCTCAGTGGTGAGCCCTACCCTCTGTCCTCAGTACTCTAACACCCCCACATAAACATCTAAAATGAGTTCACAAATGCTTTTATATAAAGGGCCAGCAGTGAGTATTTTAAGCTTTAAAGGGCACAGGGTACCACCTGTGCTTTAACCTGTGATATTCAGGCAGGCATAAGCGATGCAGAAATGAGTAACTGTGGTATGTGCCAGTAACCCTTGACTCGTGTGAATGTATGGCATGTGTATGTACTCTGAGCTGCTGTAAAGTCTGAGGCAGAAGGATCTCAAGCTCAAGCCCAGCCTGGCATCTTAGTGAGTTGGTGAGATGCTGTCTGAGAAAAGGGCTGGGATGTAACTCAGTGTGAAGGCCTTGGGTTCAATTTCTAGTATTCCCCCTCACCCCAAAAAAGTTTGAAGCTCTGATACCACATGGAAAGGGTCAGGAGGTGTTTCATGGGTACTACTGACATGCAAATTAGTACATTCTTTTTGAGGCAAATTGGCAGCATTTGTCAAGCCTCTTAAATCCAAGTTCTTTGTGATTATCAGCTTTACTCACAGACATTTGTCTTATACCAAGGTAGGGCTTTCATACATGGTTATTCATGGCCATTTATTTGTAACAGTAAAAGTGGGAAGCAGCTTGAACATCAATTTAATTGCAGCTGTTGAAAAAAAATTAAGCCAGTTGTGTGGCACATGCCTGTAGTTTAAGCTCCTGGGGAGGCTGGGGCAAGAAGATCACAGATTTGAGGCTAGCCCAGGTTAATTAGTGGGACCTTGTTTCAAAGTAATTTTTTTGTTGTTGTTTTTGAGACAGGGTCTCGCTCGATAGTCCAGGCTGGTGCTGAACTTACTGTGTAGCCATGCTGGCCTCAAACATAACAGCATGTACCACTATGCCCAGTTTATGTGGTGCTGGGGAATTGAATCCAGGGCCTTGTACTTGCTAGGCAAACACTTTAACCACTGAGCTATTCCTCTAGCCCTCACATTTTTTTAAATTAAGAAAATATGTTCTGAGGCTGGAAGAATGGCACAGTGGTTAAAGCACTTGCCTAGCGAGTGCAAGGCCCTGTATTCAATTCTCCAACATCACATAAAGCCAGGCATGATGGTCCGAGCCTGTAATCTTAGCACTTGGGAGGCTGAGGCAGGAGGATTGCCATGAGTCCAAGGCTAGCCTGGACTATGTAGTAAGTTCAGGACCAGCCTGGGCTATAGAGCAAGATCCTGTCTCAAAAAATAAATAAATAAATAAATAATATGTCTTGACTAGACCATAAAGCATGACTGTTGCCTGTTTGGGGAGGGGGCTCAGTAGTATTGCAGGTGATTTCCTGTGGATGTGATCTGAGTCTTTCCTGTTTGTCCCATGATGCCCATAGTACCCACTGGATGCTCCTACAGAAATCACAGCATTGTTTTTGATGAGAATACTCCTCTCAGCAGCCAGCGGGGTTTGTCTTGTCTATATCTTTGTCTTCTTTTTTTCTAGGGATGCTGGTGGTGAATGTGACATGGAGGAACAAGACGTATGTAGGTACACTTCTTGACTGCACGAGGCATGACTGGGCACCCCCAAGGTGAGCAGTTGCAGCTGTCTGGCCTGCATTAGTCCGAACCTGTCTGAGCGGGGAAACCCTATACCTCTGTCTTGCTGAAGTTGCATGCCTGTTTTTTTTCACAGAGTCACATTCTGTCCTCCAGGCTGGTCCTGAACTTACTGTGTAGCCCAGTTAGCCTTTAATTCACAGAAGTCCTCCTGCCTCAGCCTCCTAGTACAGGGATTATAAGCATGCACTACCATTACCAGTTTATGTGTTGCTGGGAATCAGACTCAGGGCTTGCACTGGCTAGACACGGGATCTGATTGCTGTACTCTCCTCTAGCCACTTATCTGGCATTTTAGAAAGAAGTGAATTATGTATTCAGGGGATTGCTAGGGAAAAAGATATAGGAATGGAGGATAAATCCTTTTAAGTCCATGTCTGGAATTATTAAATTCCAGCTGTTGTTTAATCACTGTGAAATCAAGGCCATAGAGTCTGTGTGAACAGACATTCATTGATGATTCTCTATAATCATAACTGTTTATCAGAAACTTATAGGCAAGAACATTTCCAGGTTTTGGGGGAGAGGGTGTTGTTTGTGTTGTTTTTGAAACAGGGTATCATTCTGTATCCCAGGCTGGTCCTGAACTCATTATGGAACCCAGGCTGGCCAGACTCAGGTAGTCCTCCTGCCTCAGCCTCCAGAGTGCTGGAAATACAGGTGTGTACCACCACGACTGGCCTTATGTCTTGTTGGGTATTTGAACTTGAGGCAAAGCACTTTAACTGCCTTGCCATTCCTCCAGCCCAAGAACATTTGCAGTTTTATAGACCTTATTTGTCAGACATGTTGGCACAAATCTGTAATCTCAGTGCTTAGAAGGCTGAAGAAGGAAGATTGCCATAAATTCAAGGCCAGCCTAGGGTATTTGTTGAGTTCAGGAATAGCCTGAACTATGGAGTGAGACCTCATCTCAAAGCAAACACATACAAACCTGTTGGCCCATTCTGGCTTCACAAGTATCTTTTCAAGTTGTAATATGACCTTAAGATTAACATTTCAGGCCTGGGGCTCTGAAAACTCAATAGACAGCTACTTTAGTGAGGAAGGAGTAAGCCCCAGTTGCAAATCTACAAACATTCAAAGAATTCCCGTACTACTTGCTGTACCTGGTGTTTGTAACATCTCAGGACCTCTAAAATGAATAGGTGCTTTTGTTCTTGTCTCTGCCTTTGTGTTAAGGTGTGCAGGAAAAAAGCACTGGGCTGAAAGTAGAGACAGATTCTGGTTATATGCTGGCATTAGTCAACAGTGTGACCATTAGTCAGTTTTCTGTGTTTAAAGTCTTTTCTACAGGGCTGGAGGAATAGTTCAGCAAATAAAGTGCTTGCCTAGCAAGTGCTAAGTACCTGAGTTTGATTCCCCAGTGCCGCATAAGCTAGGTGTGGTGGCACACACCTGTAATCCTAGCACTTGGGAGTCTGAGGCAGGTGGATTGCCCTGAATTTGAGGCCAGTCTGGGGTTGGGGTACATATGAGCTTAGAACAAGCCTGGACTACATAGCAAGACCCTGTCTCAAAAAAAAAAAAAAGACTTCTCTGAAACGGTGATTATGGCTGCATATTGGAAATGCAGACATGACTGCCCTTTGCCGATGGAACAAACCCTACAGGGCTTCCGTGGTAAATGTTGGGGGTTCAAGAGGAACAGCACAGTCATTTAGAGTGCTTACCTAGCAGGCTGAAGTCCCTGAGTATGATTCCTCAGCATCACATAAGCCAGGCATGGTGGCACATGTCTGTAATCACAGCACTTGAGAAGCTGAGGTAGGAAGATGCCATGAGTTCAAGGCCAGCTTAGGCTATGTAATAAGTTCAGAAGCAGCCTATTCTACAGAGTGAGACACTATCTTTAAAAAAAAGATAAATGTTAGGGAATAATTTATAGATTACATGTAGGTAGCATCTTAGGAGCTTACCATGGATTTTTTAATAAATTATGTTCAATTAAAGGGACAGTTGTCATCTTAAATATTGTTCTGAAGGCTGTAGCTAAACTGGATTAAAGATGTTTTTCAACTGTTTTTGGTGGCATGTGCCAGTAATTCCAGCACTTGGAAAGCTGAGGCAGGATTATGAGTGTGAGGCCAGCCTGGGATTACAGAATGAGTTCAAGGCTAGCCTGGATTATGTACTGAGACCCTGTCTGGGGAAAAAAAATAAAAAATAAAAAGCACAAAGGAAGCCAGTTGTAGTGCTACAGGCTTATAATCCCAGCACGCAGGAGGCTGAAACAGAAGGGCCCTGGGTTCCAGGTCTGGGCGACTCAGCCACTTAGCCTGACCCTGTCTCAAATGAAGAAGTTAAGAGGGCTGAGGAGACGCTGGAGGAATGACTCAGTGGTGAAAGCTCTCGAGTACATGGGTTTTCGATTCCCAGCACCACATAAAACTGGCGTGGTGGCGTATAACTGTAATTCCAGCACTCCGGAGGCTGAGGCAGTAGGATTGCTGTGTCCAAGGCCAGCTTAGGCTCCATAGTGAGTTTAGGACCAGCCTTGGCTACGGAGCGAGACCCTGTCTAACAAAGAGGGGGAGAGGCGCGGCAAGGATGTAGTTCAGTGTAAAGGTCCAAGATTAATCTCTAGTACCCACATACACACAACAAAATAAAGTGATTTTTTTCCACCTGGTACTGAGGATTAAACCCAGGGCTTTGTATGGGTTAGGCCAAGTGCTTTACTACCGAGCTACATCTCCCGTTCTTTTGTTATTTTTATTTTGAGACAGAGTCTCACCATACCGCCCAGCCAGCCCAAAACTTGTGATCCTCCTGCCTTACTCTGGGGAGTATAGCAGAGATGACAAGCATGGACTGCCACACCTCACTGTTGTTTTCTGTACTAATATAGTCCTGTTCTGCCCTTTGCCAAGGTTCTGTGACTCCCCCACCAGTGACCTGGAAATGCGCAACGGTCGAGGAAGAGGCAAACGCATGCGTCCCAATAGTAACACACCTGTCAATGAGACAGCTACAGCCTCCGACAGCAAAGGAACCAGCAGCAGCAGCAAAACTCGGGCAGGAGCCAACAGCAAAGGCCGTCGGGGTAGCCAAAATTCCTCAGAGCATCGTCCACCTGCCAGCAGTACCTCGGAGGATGTCAAAGCCAGCCCTTCTTCTGCTAATAAGAGGAAAAACAAACCCCTTTCAGACATGGAGCTGAATTCTAGCTCAGAGGACTCCAAAGGGAGCAAGCGTGTCCGTACAAATTCCATGGGCTCAGCCACTGGCCCCCTCCCGGGGGCCAAGGTAGAACCTACAGTTCTGGATAGAAATTGTCCTTCCCCTGTCCTGATTGACTGTCCCCACCCAAACTGCAACAAGAAGTACAAGCATATAAATGGGCTTAAGTACCACCAAGCTCACGCCCACACAGATGATGACAGCAAGCCAGAAGCCGATGGAGACAGCGAGTACGGGGAGGAGTCCACCCTCCATGCAGACCTCGGGGGCTGCAACGGTGCGCCTGTCTCACAGAAAGGCTCCTTGTCCCCAGCCCGCTCAGCTACCCCCAAAGTTCGGCTCATCGAGCCCCATAGCCCTTCTCCTTCAAGCAAATTCAGCACAAAAGGCCTCTGTAAAAAGAAGTTGGGTGGAGAAGGGGACACAGACCTTGGGGCCTTATCCAATGATGGCTCTGATGATGGACCCTCAGTAATGGATGAAACAAGCAATGATGCCTTTGATTCTTTGGAAAGGAAATGTATGGAAAAAGAAAAATGTAAGAAGCCCTCTAGTCTGAAACCTGACAAGATCCCTTCTAAGAGCCTCAAGTCCGCCCGGCCCATTGCCCCTGCCATCCCCCCTCAGCAAATCTACACCTTCCAGACAGCCACATTCACAGCAGCCAGCCCGGGGTCCACCTCGGGCCTGACCACCACAGTGGTTCAGGCTATGCCCAACAGCCCCCAGCTCAAGCCCATTCAGCCCAAGCCCACCGTTATGGGGGAGCCCTTCACCGTCAACCCAGCCTTGACTCCAGCCAAGGACAAGAAAAAGAAAGACAAAAAAAAGAAGGATTCAGCAAAAGAACTGGAAAGTCCTTTGACCCCTGGGAAGGTGTGTCGTGTGGAAGAAGGCAAAAGCCCATTTAGAGAATCCTCAGGAGACGGAGGGAAAATGGAAGGGCTCCCAAATGGCTCCTCAGACCCCCACCAGAGCCGCCTGGCCAGCATCAAGGCAGAGGCTGACAAGATCTATAGCTTCTCGGACAATGCCCCGAGCCCCTCCATCGGGGGCGGGAGCCGCCTAGACAGCACCCCCCCTGCCCAGCCCCTGACTCCCTCACACGTGGTCCAGAATGGGGCAGAAGCCAGCTCAGTGAAGACCAACAGCCCTGCGTACTCGGACATTTCCGACGCGGGTGAGGACGGGGAGGGCAAGGTGGACAGTGTCAAATCAAAGGACCCTGAACAGCTGGTAAAGGAAGGAGCCAAAAAAACACTCTTCCCGCCTCAGCCACAGAGCAAGGACTCCCCCTACTACCAAGGCTTTGAGAGCTACTACTCTCCCAGTTACACACAGTCCAGCCCAGGGGCACTGAACCCCAGCAGCCAGTCTGGGGCGGAGGGCCCAGCCCTCAAGGCGAAGAAGGACGAGGAGCCTGAGAGCCTGGAAGGCAAAGGGAAGCCTGAAGTCTGCGAGGAAAAAAAACCCGAGCTGAGCGGCTCCAGCCAGCAGCCCTCCGTCATCCAGCAGCGACCCAACATGTACATGCAGTCCCTGTACTACAACCAGTATGCCTACGTGCCCCCCTATGGCTACAGTGACCAGAGCTACCACGCGCACCTGCTGAGCACCAACGCGGCCTACCGGCAGCAGTACGACGACCAAAAGCGGTCCGGCCTGGAGCCCGCGCCACGCGGCCCTGACAAGAAGGCCGACCTGGGTATGAAGGACCGCGAGGCAGCACTCAAGGAGGAGTGGAAGCAGAAGCCTTCGGTGCCGCCCACACTCACCAAGGCCCCCAGCCTGACGGACCTGGTGAAGTCCGGGCCTGGCAAGGCCAAGGAGCCGGGGCCTGACCCCACCAAGTCTGTCATCATTCCCAAGCTGGATGACGCCTCGAAACTCCCCAGCCAGACCCCTGAGAGCCTTAAAGTGAAGCTGAGCGACGCCGGCCACCTGTGCAAGGAGGCCTCGGAGGTCAAGCCGGGCACTGAGTGTGGCCGGCAGGCAGAGGTGGACCCAATACTCTGGTACCGGCAGGTAACTCTTGCCCTGGGAGGAGATGGGTAGGATGGCAGACAAACGGTCCCCTCACAGGTCAGGGCCACCCCTCTGTACCCTTTCCACTGAATTGAGCTTAGCAGGAGAGTTGTATAATTTTAGAAATTCTTTACCTTTTTAAGACATTTTATTGTTTGCAGTTTCTTGTCTATTTGGTTGGTTAGTGGGGGTTTTTTCTTTTATTGTTTGTTTTTCTTCACCCCTGTGCAGGGGATTTAACCCACGACCTTCTCACTGAGCTATGGTCCAGCCCTTTTGAGACAAGGTCTCCCTAGTTGCCTAGGCAGGGCACAAACTTGGGGTTCTCTTGTCCTAGCCTTCCAGGGGGTGGGATTTAGGAGTACATCACTGCTCTTAGCTTGGTTTCTTTTTTTTTTTTTTTTCTTTTTCTTTTTTTTTTTTTTGAGACAGGGTCTCACTATGTAGCCCAGACTGTCTTCAAAGCGGCACTCCTCTTGACTCAGCCCTTCCCAAGTAATGTGATTGTAGGTGTGTGCCACCATGCCTGGCCTCATTTGAACATTTTTTAAAAAGCTTTCTTACCTCTATAAAAATGGTTTCATATTTCACAAGAAAGACCCGGGGGCTTAGGGCATAGTCCAGCAGTTAAAGCACTTCACTAGCAAGTGCAAGGCCCTGAGTTCAGTTCCCCAACACCACATATGCTGAGCATGGTGGCACATGTCTGTGATCCCAGCATTCTGGCCTGAGGCAGGAGGATTTCAGTGAGTTCTTGGCCAGCTTGGGCTACACAGTGAGTTCAGGACCAGCCTGGGCTACAGAGTGAGGTCCTGTATCAAAAAAGAAAAGAAGCGCTGGAGGAATGGCTCAGTGATTAAAACGCTTGCCTAGCAAGCACAACACCAAGCACAAAGTACCCAAGTTCAATTCCCTAACACCACATAAGCCAGGAGTGGTGGCCCACGCCTGTAATCCCAGCACTCAGGAGGCTGAGGCAGGAGGATTGCCCTGAATCCAAGGCCAGCCTGGGCTCTCTAGTGTGTTCAGGACCAGCCTGGACTACAGAGCAAGACCCTGTCTCAAAAAAAAAAAGAAAGAAAGAAAGAAAAGAAAGAAAGAGGCCCAAGTAAGTTAGCTTAATTTTAATTTGACTAGGGTTACTTGACCCTTGACTAGCAGAGGCAGGAATAGAACACACGAATCTTAATTCCTCGTCCAGTGTTTGGTCCCTATGGAAGTTAATGGTGATCATTCCATTTCTTTCTTCCTTTCTTTCACTTCTTGTTGTTGTTGCTGTTTTGGTTTTTTTGTTTCAGAGTCTTGCTCTGTAGTCCAGGCTCGTCTTGAACTCACCATAAAGCTCAGGCTGGCCTTGAACTCATGGCATCCTGCTGCCTCACCCTTCTGAGTGCTGGGATGTGCCACCATGCCCGGTTTATGTGGTGCTGGGGAATCGAACTCAGAGCCTTGCATTTGCTAGGCAAGTGCTGTAACTACTGTACTATTCCTCCAGGAATCCCCCTCCCCTCATTTTTGAGACAAGGTCTCACTGTAGCCCAGGCTGGCCTTGAATTTACAGCAATCCTCCCACCTCTGTTTCTCGAGTGCTGGAATTGCGTTTGCCACATGGCGGGTTTATGTGATGCTAGGGAATCAGCTCAGGGCTTTGCATTTGCTAGGCAAGTGCACTACCTGTTGTGCTGTCCCTCCAGCCCCTCCATTTCTTGATAGTAGGATAAAACGGGCTTGGAGGCAAAGCTCAGTGGCTAAAGTACTTGCCTAGCCTCAGGAGGCTGAGACAGGAGGATTGCTGTGAACTTAAGGCTCTGGGCTACATAGTGAGTTCAGGACTATCCTGGACTACAAAGCAACACCCTATCTCAAAAATAAAATGTTCTCTAGTTATGGTGGTACAGGCTTGTAATCCTAGCATTTGGGAGACTGATGCAGGAGGATTACTGTGAGTTGTAGCTACATAGTGAGCTAGGGACCAGCCTGGACTATAGAGTGAGACCCAATCTCGAAAAAAGGGGATGGAGGGCACAGCTCAGTAGTTGCACTTGACCAAGGCACCAGGTTCCATTCCCCAGTACCATTTAAGCTGGCTGTGTGGTAGCACACACCTTTATATAATCCCAGCACTCAGGAGGCTAAGGCAGGAGGATTGCCATGTGTCTGAGGCCAACCTGGACTACAGAATGAGACTGCCTCAGGGAAGAAAAAAAACAGAAGAAGAAGAAGAAGAAGAAGAAAAGTTCCAGCCTGAGCAACTTAGTAACTTGGTAAAATGCTATCTCAAAATAAAAGGACTGGGAGTGGGGGCTGCATAACTCATTGCAAAGGCCTTGAATTCAAACCCTAGTACTGGAGGGGAAGAAAAGGAAGGAAAGTTTACAAGGGGCCTGGATTCAATTCATGGTGCCACCAAAAAAAAAAAAAAAAGTATTAGTAGAGACTTAGATTAGAGTATCTTCCCTTTCCCACAGTTATGCTCCCCTTCTCTGGCCTTGGCAGAAGCCCCAGCTTTCCTCCCCTTGAGCGTGTTCTGAAGAAGTAAAACAAGCTAAACATCTTGGAGGGAGGCGGCGTCTTCCACCCTGGACCCGTGAGCGTGCCCACTCCAGGACCTCCACTGCCTCTCCCGACATCTCAGCCCTTTGTAGGCAGTGATCAGCGGGGGTGAAACCCGGCTCTGCCCTCAGTGTCTCGACACTACCTACTCTGGTGTTTCTACTGGAATCTTGGCTTTGAAATATGTCACAATCTTATGTGTGCAGCACTCAGTCTTTGTTCTCTGATTGTTGTAGGAGGCAGAGCCCCGGATGTGGACATATGTTTATCCTGCCAAGTACTCAGACATCAAATCCGAGGATGAACGGTGGAAAGAAGAACGGGACCGCAAATTGAAGGAGGAAAGGAGTCGAAATAAGGACTCTGTCCCCAAGGAGGATGGGAAGGAAAGCACAAGTAGCGAATGCAAGCTGCCCACATCTGAGGAGTCCCGCCTTGGGAACAAGGAGCCCCGACCAAGCGTCCACGTGCCTGTGTCCTCCCCCCTCACTCAACACCAGTCCTACATCCCCTATATGCACGGCTACTCCTACAGCCAGTCCTATGACCCCAGCCACCCCAGCTACCGGGGCATGCCTGCAGTGATGATGCAGAACTACCCAGGTATGGCCCCTGGCCCCCTGCTGCTGTGCTCATGGGGACAGGGTGAAACACACATCACCACTCCCAAGTTTTGTTGCTCAGCCTCAAGACAGAGTGCAGGGTGATGGCCCATTGGATTGTGTCATTCTGTAAGGTGGCCACTCGAACCCATAGCTCCCGGCAACCCCTAGGTACAGCCTGAGGGACCGCCTTTCCCTCCCTTGCTACCGCCTCAGGGCTGCCTCTACTGTGAGTGTTCATTGATAGCGAAAGGTGAGGCACCTTCCCACCATGGCCATCTTCTCTCAGCTGGGGTTTGGTTTTTAGACATAGACTTTAATTTTGCAATGTACAAGGCCCCGTGAAGAACACAGAAGTGACAGAGAAAATTCAAACTGGAGTAGTAGGGGCATTCAGTGACAAGACCCTGCTCAACTGTGAGGAGCAGAGATGGGCTGAGCTGCCCCATGGGCCAGCTTCCAACAGGCTAGCTCTGCACACTGCTCCCAGTGAAATGTTAGGGGGGAGAGGCAGTACACGACTGGGCCTAAATAGTTTTGAACTTGTCAGAATAATATGTTACTTACTCATTATTGCCTGAAAACTGTGGAATTTTATTTTTTATTTTACTGTAATGCACTAATTGTACATATTAATTGGGTCCACTGTCATATGTTGATACATGTGTACAGCAGGCACTGTTCATACAGGGTGATAAGCACTGCCTTTTTTCTCACCATTTTTATTAATTTATGCGATACGTAATGTTCCCAATGAAATTGAGTATTTTGTGCACATATATATCACATCAACTTTATAGTCTCGTCCCATTTTTTTTTTTTTGACAGTCTCACTTTTTAGTCCAGGCTGGTCCTGAAACCACTGTGTAGTCCAGGCTGGCTTCAAGCTCACAGCAGGCCTCCTGCCTCAGCCTCCCAAGTGCTGAGATTACAGGCATGTACCATGCCTTGTTTCAGATCTTTATAAAATACTTAGGGGCCAGGACTAAAGGAATGGCACATTGGTTAAAGTGCTTGCCATGCAAGCTCAAGGCCCTGGGTTAAGTTCCCCAGCACCATTAAAAAGCTGGGGTGGTAGCACACACATGTAATCTAGCACTCAGGAGGCTGAGGCAGGCGGATTAACTGAGTCCAAGGCTATCCAGGGCTACATAATGAGTTCAGAGCCCACCTGGGCTACAGAGCAAGACCCTGTCTCAAAAAAATAAAAAATATATAAATAGGGGCCAGACTGTATCTCAGTGGTTAGAGGCTTGCCTACTATGCATGAGGTCCTCGGTTTGATTTCCCAGCACCACATAAAGCTGGGGTGGTGGCACACACCTGTAATCCCAGCACTCAGGACGCTGAGACAGCAAGATTACCATGAGATCAAGACCAGTCTGGCACATACACTAAGTTTAGTACCAGCCTAGACTATAGAGTAAGACCTTGTGTAAAAAATAAAATCTATGATAGACTATTTTGTACTGCTGTCATCCCTCTGGGCTGCAGAACCCCTAGGATACTCCTACCTGGTGAGGTGCCTGTTAGCCAACCCCTGATAGTCACTCTTCCACATTCAGATCAATTTGGGTACTGCTTACTCCTTAGAGTTTCTGACTTCCTACAGCCTGAATTGTCCTGACTTTCTGGTGACAGACTCTAAAGAGGACAAGTAATCTTTTCAGACAGGTAGAAAATTGTCTTACCCTGGAGGTAGTCCTTATGCCTGCTACCCACAGCCATGTATATAAACACAGTACTTCCATTTGCTAAATGCTTGCTGTGGTCCAGGCTCTGCCCTGAGTGATTTTATTTCTTTATTTTATTTATTTATGTATTTATTCATTTGTGCTGCTGGTGATCAAGCCCAGATTCTTTACACTAAGCCATGACTCTGGCCCATTTTTATTTTTGATTTTGAAGCAAGATCTTGGTAAGATTTTATTATTATTTTTGTTCATTTTTTGCTTTTTGTTTTGAGGCAATCTCAATCTCTCTCTCTCTCTCTCTCTCTCTCTCTCTCTCTCTCTCTCTCTCTCTCTCTCTCTCTCTCTCTCTTTCTCTCTCTCTCTCTCTCTCTCTCTCTCTCTCTTTCTCTTCCAGGCTGGTCCTGAACTTACTGTGTAGCCCAGGCTAGCCTTGAACTTACAACAGCCCTGCCTCAGCCTCTTGATTACTGGGCTTACAGGCATGCACTACCTACCACACTTTGTTTAAGTGGTGCTGGGAATCGAACACAGTGACTAGCTAGGCAAATGCTCTAACCACTGTGCTATACCTCCAGCTCTGGATCTTGCCCAGGGGATGGACTCGAACTTGGGGGATTCTCCTGCCTTAGCCTCCCAAAGTGGTGGGTAACAGCCCTGTGCCACTAAGCTTAGCTATGTTGCCTTTTTAAATACTCATTATCCTATGAAATAGGATATTGGTATTTTTCATTTTGATAAGAAACCAGAAAAAAAAGGTGTTTGCTCAGGGTTGCTGGCTGTTAAGTCTCAGAGGTGTGGATGAGCCCGAGGCCATCTGACTTTACATTCTGCCATCTCTTTTTTTTTCCCCACTATTTTTATTAATATACAAACATAATACATAGTATTTACAATGAATTTGGGTGTTTCGTACATCTGTGTATCATATCGACTTTACAATCCCTTCCCATTTTCTACCCTCCCACCCCCTCTCTGTCCCTTCCCCCAGCTCCGGCTATCACTTCATATGGTTCCAAAGAATGTGTTCTGGGTTTTCCAAGTCCGAGAAACCATACAGTGTTTAACATAGGTTCTGCACCTAAGTCATTTCACTTAAGTCACCACTCTACCTCAGCTTCCTATTCCTCTGATGGGTCTGCAGTAGTTAAATCTTGATATCTCTTCTCAGAATCTAACCAATCCCTTTATTAGGATATTCACCAAAAGGATTTTTTTCTATTTTTCCTATATCTTTGTTGTTATTGTTAAACCTGGCCTTACCCACCAGTTCACATTAGAAAATAACTATAAGCATGTAGTTCAAAACACTAGTTAATTTGGGAAAGAGAAAAAAATAAATAAATACATAAAATTCAATTGCCTTAGCTGAATACTGGAAGGTGCATATTTGTACATTCACAAGGTTATCTTTACATCAATCAGTTTCCTTAGGATAAACTTTCATTAGTGACCTAATAAGCGAATTCCTACAACAAAACAAAGTTAAAACTGTATCACATTGCTACATTAAATGAAGTCAAATCTATACCACGGAAATATACTTAAAGTGACAGACATGAAGGCAAATTTAGTTATTTCAGATTTCCTTAACTTTCATATATTATTTAGTCATATTTCACTAATTACCAACATACTTTTTTCTCAGCTCCTTCTCCTCTAGTTATTGTCACTTCTTCTCTGGGGTCATTGGTGTCGCTGGTCTCCCTTCACTTTCAAAGTTTCCTTTAAGAATTTTCTGCAATACTGGCTCAGTGGCTGCAAATTCCTTTAAGCTGTCACTGTCATGGAAAGTTTTAAGTTCTCCCTTAAAATTAAAAGGTAATTTTGCTGGATATAGCTGTCTTGATTGGCATTTATGTTCTTTTAGTGCTTGGATGACATTGCTCCACGATCTCCTTGCTTTTAGAGTTTGGATTGAAAAATCTGCCGTTATCCTGATGGGCTTATCTTTGTAGGTCACCTTTTGTTTTTCTCTTACCGCTTTTAGTATTTTCTCTTTGTGTTGGGTTTCTAGAATTTTAATTATGATGTGTCGGGATGAGGATTGCTTTCTGATCAAAGCTGTTTGGTGTTCTATATGCCTGCAATAATTCCATGTTCATTTCTTTTCTTAGATTTGGGAAATTTTCTTCCATTATTTCATTAAACATGTCCTTGAAGCCTTTTGTTTTGTCCTCAGTCTTCTCCTGGACTCCCATAATTCTGAGGTTGTTTCTCTTGAATCATCTACCAGCCGTTGTAATGATTACCTTTCTTTGTTTACTTTGTGTTCTTCATGGCCTGTATGTTGCAGCTTAGTCACTTTATTTTCTAGGTTTGACATTCTTTTCTGACATTTCTTTTTTGACATTTCTTTTCTGTTTAAAGTGGTTGCTTATTATTACCTGTGTATTTTTCATTTCCTGAATATCTGCATTCAATTTTTCTATGTCTCTGTTGTGTATTTCTCTAATTTCTTCTTTTGTCTTCATTATCTTCTGGTATATTTCTTCTCTGGTCTCCTCTAGTTGCTTTTCAAGGCTTGCTTTTTGCTTATCTATGTATTGGTGTGGCTCTTCTGCTGTCTGTTTTATTTCCTGCTTTAATTCCTGCTTTAATTCGCTGAATTTCTGGGCCCAGAAGTTGCCATCATTTTTGCCATATTCATCTTTATTTACCCTGATATCATCTCATGGGGTTTCGGGTCTTTTTGTAGGAGATTTGTACCTGCGCTTTCCCATTTCTTCTTTGGTCTCTAATTTCTTTTCAAAGCTTGCTTTTTGCTTAGCTAAGTGTTGTTGTAGCTGTTGCTCTGTCTGTTTTATTTCCTGCTTTGTTTCCTGATTTAATTCCTGCTTTAATTCACTGGCTATCTGGGCCCAGAAGTCACCATCATTCTTGCCCATCTCTTTTGAGTTCTGCAATTTCAGCACCCCTTGTACCCTCCCCTGGGGAGCCAGATCTTTTTGTATAAGATTTGTTACCACATTTCTCCATGGTTCTGCTACCTCTGACTGTCTCTGGTGCACAGAAAAGAAAATGACTCCTGCTGATGTCACTGCCTGCGACAACTCTTGAGCCCCGTTTCTGATCTGGGATCCTGGGGCCTTCTCTAGGGGGAACCCACGCTGCATTTGTAGTGCACACACACTCAGGTTGCTGCTTCTGAGGCTGGAGCTGCCCGCTGCCAATAATTCCCACTTCTCCGGGTTGGCGCTTACCTCGAGCAGAGGTTCTGGCCTCCAGACTTTCCTCCGTCTGTGATCTGTGGATGGCGGAAGCTCGGGGCCGCGCCGAGTCGGCTGCTTCTTTTCTCCTCATCCGATGTGACTTCAGGATTTCAGACCCACCCACAGCCTCCTCTCCCATTGTTGTGTGCTGTGTCCTCTCCCAGCTTGGTCCTCTCCCAGCTCCGCTCCATCGGATGTTCAGGTCCCCGCACGCTTTCCTCCGTCCACAGCTGCCTGCCGTTTGGAGCCGGCTGCGGCAGCTTTCTGGACCACGGGGATTTTCTTTTCCCCTCTGGTTTCAATGATCCTTCTGAGTTTCTGGCCTCCTGCTGGTCGCCTTTCAGTTTTAGGGGATGCTCCTCTCTTTCCTAGCTACACCAAACACTCTTTTTCTAACTTTCTTCTTGACTTTTTAAGTGAGTTGATGTACAGTGCTATTACTCAGTCGCCATCTTGACCGGAAGCCATTCTGCCATCTCTCCAAGATGAGCCCGAGAGACTTCAAAGCAGGCCTGTGGAAGTGAGCTTCCGGAACGGTCCCCATACTCCTCTGCTAATTTGTTCCATAGAGTTCAGTGAAGACAGGACAAAAGCCCATAGTCTTGCCCCAGAGATATGGTAGAAGATAGCTCAGGGCTGGAGGAATGGCACAGTGGTTAACGTGCTTCCGTAGCAAGCACAAACCCCTGGGTTTGATTCTCCAGCACCACATAAAGCTGGTTGTGGTAGCATGCACTTGGTGAGTCCAAAGGGCTCCATAGTGAGTTCAGTACCAGCCTGGTCTACAGAGTGAGACCCTGTCGAGAGAGAGAGAGAGAGAGAGAGAGAGAGAGAGAGAGAGAGAGAGAGAGAGAGAGAGAGAACAAAAATAACTCAGCCTGTGCCTTGGACTGCTCAGCCAGCCCAGCTTGCCAATGCACTTCCTCCTCCAGCCTCTGACTGCTTGCTTTCCCTTCCCTAGGTTCCTACTTGCCTTCCAGCTACTCTTTCTCCCCGTATGGCAGCAAGGTCTCAGGTGGTGAAGATGCTGACAAGGCGCGAGCCAGCCCCAGTGTCAGTTGTAAGTCCAGCTCAGAGTCCAAGGCCCTGGACATCTTGCAGCAGCACGCCAGTCACTACAAGAGCAAGTCTCCCACGGTAAGGACACTGCAGTGGCCCACAAGGCCAGCCAGGTCCAGGCTCTTGGAGGAAGTGGGCAAGCTCAGGTCCTGAGAAATGCCAGTATCGTTGGCTTGACCTCAGGAACCGTGGATGCCCTGCAGTTTTGGAGGCATAGTCTTGGGCCATGGTTGTATCACCTGCGTGTCATCTCACCATAGTGCCTTTGTGTGTTTCCTTTCCCTTCCAGATAAGTGACAAAACTTCTCAGGAGAGAGATCGGGGAGGCTGCGGTGTGGTTGGGAGTGGCAGCAGCTGCAGCAGCGTCGGGGCTGCAGGTGGGGGTGAGCGAAGTGTGGACAGGCCGCGCACCTCACCTTCCCAGCGCCTCATGGCCACACACCACCACCACCACCACTTGGGGTACTCACTGCTCCCCGCACAGTACAACCTGCCGTATGCAGCAGGTAAGCCTGCAGTCCCCATCTCTGTAGTGTCTCCCACGTAGGAATCCCCACCCCCACAGGAACCTTTTCTGCAAGCTTCTAATCTGTCTGAAGTCCTAGCCTCCTGCAGATACTCAGCAAAGGGCATTTATTTCCTCTCTTGGAGCTTGAGGACTCTCAAACTCCTCCAGAATGTTGGCTTTGATATTCTAAAGAGTAAGAAACAGGTGTTCCCACAGCTGAAGAGGATTAAGAAGCTGCAAAACAGAGCTGTCCTACCTATCCCAGCCACTGTACCTGGCCAAGATGCTGAGTTGTTTTTCTGTCAGCACATCAAAACTCAGTGGAGCTAGGAATTTAAGGGGAAACTATTCCCTATGCCCAGCCAGCTACTGAAAAAGAACTAGGATGGGGAGGTTTCCACCTCAGCATGGTGGTGCAAAGCTGTAAATCTCAGCCACTTAGGAGGCTGAGGCAGAACTGCAAATTCAAAATACAGTCTGGGCAATATGGGGAGAGTCTGTCTCACAATAATAAATAAATAAATAAATAAATAAATAAATAAATAAATTTAAAAACAGGCCCACGGCATAGGCTTATAATCCTGGCTCTCTGGGAGGCTAAGGCAGGAGGATTGCAGAAGGGTTGGGCAATGTAGCAACTTAGTAAGATCCAGTTTCAAAATAAAAAGTAAAAATCAGCTAAGGTTGTAGCTCAGTGTAATTGTCCTGGGCTCCATCCCAAGTACATCATTCATATAAAATATATATATATATATAAATCTTGCTAGGGAATTGAACTCGGATACTTAGCACTTAGTGCTTTCTAGGCAAGCACTTTAACCACTGAGACATTCCTTGAGCCCCCATGCCCAGCTTTATATGGTGCTGGGGAATCATCACAGGGCCTTGAGCTTGCTAGGCCAGTGCTTTAACCACTGAACTATTCCTCCAGCCCCAGCCCTTTTATTAAAAACAAAACAAAAAAAATGGGGCTGGGGGCATCCCTGGGGTGTAACTCAGTGTTAAAGTCATGGCCTACCAAGCTCAAGGCCCTGAATTTGATTCTCCAGCATGACATAAAGCTGGGTATGGTAGCACACACCTATAATCCCAGCACTGGAAGGCTGAGGCAGGAAAATTGTTGTGAGTTTGAGGCTAGCCTGGGCTCCATATTGAGTTCAGGACCAGCCTGGACTGCAGAGTGAGACTGTTGTCTCAATGAGTGTATGAATGAATGGGCAGGGGGTGGGGAGGGCTGGGGTTGTAGCTCAGCAGTCAAATCACTTGCCTAGCAAGTGCAAGGCCCTGAGTTCCATTCCCCAGCACCACATAAGCCGGGCCTGGTGGCACACTCTATAATGCCTGCTCTTGAGAGGCTGAGGCAGGAGGAATGATGTGAAGTCAAGGCCAGCCTGAGCTACATAGTGAGCTTAGGACCTGCCTGGACTGTAGAACAAGACCCTGTCTTGATAGATGTACATCAGTAATAGAACACTTGCCTTACACACGAGTAGTACCAGAGGTGGAAAATGTGGGAGAGGTTTCTGGTGTTTGGGTTTGTTTTTTTTTTTTTTTTTTTTTTTTTTTTTTTTTTTTTTTTTTTTTTTTTTTTTTTTTTTTTTGAGATAGGGTCTTACTCTGTAGCCCTGAACTCACTGTGTAGCCCAGGCTAGCCTTGGACTTAGCAGTCCTCCTGCCTCAGCCTCCTGGAGTGCTGGGATTACAAGCATGTGCCACACCCTAGCTTTATGGGGTGCTGGGGAATCAAACCCAGGACTTTTAGGCAAGCGCTTTAACTGCTGTGCCATTCCTCCAGCCCATGTTTTGGTTTTTGAAACATGGCCTTGCTCTGTAGTTCAGGTTGGTCTTGAAACTCCTGTGTAGCTCACTTTGGCCTCAAACTCAAGTCAATCCTCCTGCCTCAGCTTTTTGAGTGCTGGGATTACAGGCAGGCGCCACCATGCCTGGCTTATATGGTACTAGGGAATCGAACCCAGGGCTTTGTACATGCTAGGCAAGTGTTCTGTTGAGCTATGCCCACAGCCCAGTTTTGTTGAGAGTGCTATACTAATATGTCCTCTTGTCTGCACAGGGCTTTCTTCTACAGCCATTGTTGCCAGCCAGCAGGGCTCAACTCCCTCACTCTACCCACCCCCAAGGAGGTGAGAATGGTAAGTGACTTTTGTTGTCTGGAGTGTTGTGGTGTGATGATAGCTGCGGCCTTGATCCCAGAATCCCCGAGGGCCAAGACAGGGGGAACTGTGTAAGGTCAGTACAAGAATGGCAGAACCCTGGCCACATCTCTTGTACCAGAGTCTCCTATGAAGCTGTGCACATCTAAGAGGGCCTATGGCATAATTTGTCCCCTTGGGGCCAGTGCTGGCCATCCCTGCAGTTCGTTTTCTTGGAGCGCCATCTTGTGGTTGTTGTGCCAGCAGGCTGAGGGCCTGGGTTACCTGTCCATGTTTCCCTTACAGAACAAGTGCCCGGACAAAGTCAGCTTCCGGGTCCCGGACTGGCTTACCCAAGGAGGTGCTGGAGGTGCCATTTAGACATCGGTTAAATGGTGTTGACCATCCTGTTTGCCGTTGCAACCATGACTGAAGGCAGACCCTTGGCCATCTTGCCTCCACCAGACCCTAGGACTCCCTGACCCTCCATTCTTCCTCAGGAGCTGGGAGAGCTGGTACTTAGCAAAAATATTTATTCTCTCAGCCACAGTCGTGACTGCTGTGGCCTCCATGAAGATGAAGGCACAGGGAGCACCAGGGAAACATTGCCTCAGCCCAGAGAAGTCACTGATCCGTTCCCCAAGCCTGTTCCGCTGCAGGCGCAGTACCAACCCCCTGCAGGGAGGGACCCCCAAGCACTGGGTAAAGTCTGAAGACAGCACAGCAGCCGCACCCCTCTCACCGTCACTACCACCATCACCAGGTCCCACATCTCCTCAGTGGTTTGGGCCCTGGGAACTGGCAGCACGTGGAGGAATTAGAATCTCAGGAAAGAAATTGGGGGCTGTTTTCTTTGTAATTATGAAAACTAGGTCTCCAACTGTGGAGACCTCCCCCTCTAACGTGAGCACAGATAAATGCTCAGAGCCCAGACAGAAGAGGAAGATCCAGGCACTTGCCCGCCGTGGCCTTGAGCTCCCTGTCCAGTAGAGGGCAGCGGTCCTCCCACCAGCACAGGGCTGGGCACGTGGGGTGGGAGCTGGAGTGGAGTGTGAGTGGAGTCTATGGAATGGAGCCTGCATCCCCACTGAGTCCTGCTGCTTCTGTCTCCCAACTCCTTACCCTCCTCTCTCCCCTTCTGACCCCTGATGCCCTTCCCAGGGAATCTCTGCACTAATTTCACTTCTTCTTTTCCATTGCTTGACTCTTAAAGTTCAGGCAGACAAGAGTTTTCCTCCAAAATAGGGAATCTAGGGACCTGCCAGTCACCTTACGTCACCGTAGGTCAGAGCTCGAAAGGCAGGCTCCGGAGCACCAGCAGTTCTCGGAGTTGCCCTGTGCATTCAGCCATCTGAATGTCTTCCTCATTTTAGGCCACAAATGCACACAGCCCAATTCTTCTGTCTATGAGTACATGATGTTACATAGCCCAGCCTGTACCCTCTGTGTGTGCCAACACAAGCTATGTGTCTGTAACACACATTTTTGTTTGCAAGGCCACGGGCTGTGGGAGGTTATTGTTCCTCAAACCTGAGATACGCCCAAGCACAACTCATGGGAGTCATGGAGTAGGCTCAGTGGGCTGTGTGCTGAGGCAGCAGCCGTTCCTCTGCTGTCCTTAGAAATGCAGTCTCTCTGGTCTGAGCTTTATGCTCTTTGTACTGGGAAAGTGACAATGACTTGGTAGCTTTATTGAAGTCGCTTTTCCCCCCAAGATGTGGGAAACTTCAGCGCTTTGTTTTTGTTCTCCTCCCCTCCTGTCTTTCCTTGACCCTCCACATTAAGAGAAAAATCGACAGGCACCAGCCTAGGGCTACAGAAGGGTGTTGTGACCACAGTGCCAAAAGTGAAAATTTAAGAGCAGGAAGCAGCTCTAATTTAATTAGGAAAATAGGGAAATGGGGATCACTAAGCACAATGCCCAGTAGGGGGTGGTTCACAAGAGCTAGAGCCCCTCCGACCTACAGACTTTTCCTTTAGGTGTCCATGCCCTTGTGTTCAGGTTGGGTCCTGAGATCATCCCCACCTTGACACCCTGTTGTTCTAGGCCTGTTGGCAGGGCTCCCAGCAGCCACCTTTACAGCCATGCTTGTCTGCCTCCTGCAACTCCAGTGGGCAGTCACTGAGCAGCGACTTTCTTTCCATCCTTGGAAGTAGTGGTGTGGACCCCTAGCCTGAGTCACCCTCACAAGAGTGCAACTGAATTTCAGCCTGATTATGCCCTCCAGGCTTCTGGGGTGGCCCATCTCTGTTCCTGTTTGTTTCTAAATATTGTTGTGTGTTTTGTATCCGTGGCGCTGAGGCACTGACCTGCAGCGTGCTCTGTACATACTGTAAAGAAGCCGGTGGAGTAATTTTCTTTCTTACTGGGCAGCATGCCTGCCCTTTCCACTTAGTCCTGTAACACAGAAGAGGAACTTCTGTATTTGCAGGGCAGCCTTTGGTTCTGCAGAAGAGAACAACTGGGATTTTTTTTTCCTCCCTTAGAAATTGTTATATTCAAGCCTGCCTTCAAGTGTAGGAGTTGCCCAGAAAAGCAAGTGAAAGCAGCCATTGTAGGATGGCCCTGCTGCTCCTGGGCCTTGGTGCTCTTGGACCCTGGTCCTTACTGACTCATCTTCCCTCTAGGAAATGACGCGCAGCAGCAGCAGGAGCTGCGGAGATCCCTGCCAAGGGCTGAGGAAAGGGTTTGCGGTCTCCCCAGCTCTCCACCTGGGGAGGAGAAACATAGGTGGGGGCTACCTGTGGCACTCGTGACCTAATCACACCCCACAAGCAAAGGCTGGAAAAAGGTTGCCATTAAGGGCCTAGGCTGTGCATCCAACCTCCCTCCGAGCCAGCCCTGCCCAGGCCCTCCCAACCCTCCCTGGGAAGGACAGCCGTGGCTAGAGCTGCTTCTAGGGCCCATGTCCCTTTCTTTCTTGGTTATATTGCGTCAGTTCCCTTCATCCGTTTCCTGCCTTATACATGTACATGTAGGAGTTTCCTTCTCTTACCCAACTCTCTCCACATATCCCAAAGTCAAAGAACCCAACCCAAGGGCAGTAGAGCATCTTGTGAAATGGTCCTTTCTTGAGTCTCCTCTCCAGGCTCCAAGGCAGGAGAGGGAATTGGGAGTTGGGGGTTAAGACTGCAGAAGGGCTAGAGAACTGTACACAGGCTTTGTGGGTGCCCCCCATGTTACTTGCTACCCCCTTATATCCTAGCACATCCCAGTGTCTACTCTGATGCCCCCAAGATTCAACTGGGCAGCTAACTGGCCCTGTAATGCCGGGCCTTTGTCCCTTGTTTTATTCCCAGAGAGCTTTGCAGTGAGGTCTCTCCTGGGATCCAGCCCTTCCCAGGCCCTGTCCCCAGCCCCTCCTGCCCCAGCCCACCCGCTTGCCTTGGTGCTCAGCCCTCCCCCAGGGAGCAGGTTGGGGCGAGCTGGAGGCCCGGGCTGGAGGGGCAGAGTTGCTATTCACAGCCTTTGTTCATTGGCGTTGCTCTGTTGGATTTAATTTCAGTCTTCCTGATTTTTCCCTTCTGTAAAGTGTACATTACCAAGTTCCTTGTTTTTTATATATATATATAAATATATATATATACAAACTGTACTCTTTTTGCCTTTGTACATTCAGGCAAGAAGAGAAAATAAATCTTTTTAAGAGACAATCACAAATCTGTGAGGGCTGCTGGTTATTTCTCCTGGAGTTTGCTGCTGAGCTGCCTCCTTCCCCCCAACTCTTCTCTTCCCCTTCAGTTTTCCCTTCCTGGTGCTGCTCCCCTGCATCCTCAGCTTCCCTCCCCTCCCGCACCCCGCTGA
This sequence comes from Ctenodactylus gundi, assembly GCA_004027205.1. NCBI lineage: Eukaryota > Metazoa > Chordata > Mammalia > Rodentia > Ctenodactylidae > Ctenodactylus > Ctenodactylus gundi. The sequence continues at coordinate 213,378 of PVKB01002122.1, forward strand.
CAACAAAGCTATTGACCCGTGTCCAAACTCCCTGCCCTGTAGCCCTCTTTCCTGCCCAGCACTGTTTCTGGCTTAGCCCAGGAGCTTTATCCTATGCCCTGGACCTCTCTCCTCCCTTTGATCCCATTCACCAAAGTGGCTTTGGACTGCTGGGTATTCTGGAACCTGTCTCCCAGAGGCCCTGACTTTACAGACACTCTCCTGTGAAACTATGCAGCTGGGAGCTCTCTGCCTGAGTTTGCACTATTTAAACCTGTGAGGAAATTAGAACAGATGGTTTTTAGGAATGAGGGGACACTGCCCCACCACTCTGCCCCTTCCCCACCTATCCCACCCTCCAGAGCTCTCTGATTCAGAGCCCAGAGGATCATTCCTTCAAGGCAGTCCTGTGGTTACCCCATCATAACAAGGGCTAACAGCTATGGGTCCAGAGCATTTGCTCAGAATTTCCCAGGGTGGCCCCTCTACAACGGTCCTACTAAACCACTGTTCCACCTCATTCTCCTTTCCTCTACCTGCCTCCTATCCCTTTCTTTCCCTGTCTCTATTTCCTTTTCCTTTTCATAATTGGCTTTGGAATTGAAGTATATTTTTAAATTATTTGTTGTATTTATTGAATAAAGTTTTTAATGTCCCTGTTCTTAAATTTAGACTTAAGTTTGCCTTTCACGTATTTCCCCATCCCTTTCCATAATCCTAAAAATATTCTGTCTCCCAAGTTGCTTTTTAAACTAGAGTGCAGCCTTTGGATACACTATTTCCTGCCCATGAAGATAGTTTTTCTCTAAAGGGAAATTCTCTGCTCCTGCACATACATGCATGTTTCCTAGTTGAACCTTTCCAACTCAGGCTGGCTGCACTGGACAGGAAGCACCAGCAGGTGGCAGCTGGATCTCAGGGTCCCATTCATTCTGCTGCCTTTGGTGTTCAATGATTGAGTTTGTTTTTTCAATCCCTGTCTACCTGTAGATTCCTTAAGTCTAACAGATGACTTCTAGACTGCCTGCTGCTATCAGCTGCCTCTGTTCAGTGAGCGACATCTTTGGGCCCTTCTGATTTCACCTGAGTGTCATTACCTAGTTTGGGAATGTCAGCTCACTTCTTTTTAAAAGGAACAGCAGTTGAGGCCAAGGTTAAGGACTAGGCTCAGTAAAACATAAGTCACCTAGCTCCATAAAAAACAATGTGAAAATGCCAGAGACCCATAGAGAAACTACAGGTGACAGGATGGGAAGAACATGCCCTTCTCTTAGAAACACACAGGATCAAAAGGGGGAAAATGTAGTAAGTCCATGAGAAATTTTACAAATGAACAGAAGTAAAGATAATTCTAGCTCCCAACAGTGCCACTGAGATGAGGCTGGTGCCACAAGAGGACCAGAAGCCATGCCTTGCAGCACGGAGCCTCGAAAGGAGAAAACTATAAAAGAAAAATTATGTGCTGCTTCCTTCAGAGACTTCAGGAAGGAAGATGTCAGGCAGCTCCGTGCAAAAATCACACCCAGTCTGAGGACCCAACCTTCCATATGAAAGGAAGAAAGGGGCAGACGCTGGGATGGCCTCTGATCCACCTGAAGCTGATGCACATGCACCGTTCTCCCCAGGGTACCCCTAGCAACGCGCAAGTCACGGTATACAGTGGCCCCAGAGACCCTGCCCAGTAACAGTGCTACTATGATGCAGCTCTTCCTGAGAGATATGAATCACACCTGATTAATTAGGCTCTGGACTCAGACAGGAGTGATAGGTTGTTCCTGGTGCAGGAATAAAGAACAAACTAGCCACAACTTTAAATCAATTTATTGACACAGTAACACAACACATGTGGCCTCCCTAACACCCCCACACTCCCCCTCACCAGTCTAGATCACCCTTCCTCTCTCCTTAGTACAATCTGTTCAGTGAAATCAGAAAGGGCAGGCCACCTCTACCCCCAGGCCCACCGTAGGCCCTGCAGAGCAGGGTCTTAGGCACTGCTCAGAACCTGTTGGGGTACGCAGGCAGCGCTATGCTCAGCCAGCCAAGAACAGACAACTCCCCATGATCCCCAGGCCCTGAGTTGCTATTCTTTCTGCTATTCATGATCCTAGGAAGGAGACCTTGGGACCTGGGCCACAGGAGAAAAAACTCCTGATGGTAACTTGAGAACTGGAGTTTGGCTAGTATTTCTTAAGGCCCAGGCACACCCAAAAAAGTCCTGGTGGTGGGAGTGAACTTCAATGCCCCTATTTAAAATGCACTGATAACATTAAACAGATTAAGCCAGCTTAACCGAATGCCAAAATAACACTAAGCTGTAAAGAAGGGTTAGGACCTGCTTACATCAGGCCGGACAACAAAATGCACACAGAGAAGCCCAGTAGACTATCAAAAAGCCCAGGGACACTGCCCCAGGAGCTGAGAAGCCTATACTCAGGAGTCCCTGGGGTGACCAGAAGCAAAGAAAAGAAAATACTTATCTTAACCAAAACAGACAGGCCAACGGCAGGGGACCTGAGCCTGACAGTGCTGCCCACCAGCCCTCCAGGCCTCACCCTGGACCCAGGTGCGCCCCCCCCCTCTAGGCAACGTCCTCCCTAGGCTAGATCGAGCACATCACACAGCGCGGTTTAAAAAGCTTCTAATGCCAGTTCATAAACATCTTCATTTACTATTGGTGATTACATGTGAATAATATGTTTATACTGCTCTTTATGGAAAACAATTTCAACGAGTCAACTCCAAGAACACAACAGGCAACCTCACCGTGAGCCCCTCAGCAGCCTTCCCTAGGCAGGGAGGAGCCCTCTCCTCTGTCCCAGGGCTGCCTAAATCCCCCTCTTCCCCCATGGTGCCTCTGGGGAAAAGCATTCTCTATGACCATTAGTCCTCATCGGACAAATTCTGGTCCAGGGAGTAAACCATGAACATCACATCTGGCCGAGAGGGGACACAGGGATGACCTGGACGTACAATCTCAAAGCCCAAGAAGCTGAAGGTCTTCAGGAGTGGAGCTGCAAGAGACGGCATAAAAGAGATTCGGATTAGAAATGTAAGGATGGAGGCTGGAAAAATGGCACAGCGGTTAAAGCACTTGCTTAACAAGCGCAAGGCTCTGGGCTCAATTCCCCAGCACCACATAAGCCAGATGTGGTGGTGCACGCCTGTAATCCCAGAACTTGGGAGGCTGGGGCAGGAGGACTGCCATGAGTCCAAGGCCAGCCTGGGCTCCACAGTGAGTTCAGGACCAGCCTGAGCTATACAGCGAGACCCTGTCTCAAAAACAAAAAGAAACACAAGGATATACTCCAACCAAGCGCCAGCCTCAAAGAGATGAACAAACAAGCACTAAACTTAGGCACCTCACACAATCTGTGCCACCCCATGGTTTATAAAGCAGGGTTAGGAGTTCCCTTGACTATGAGTGCCCGGCATCTTCGTCCAGTTCCCACTGCCTGGGCTGTGGCCTCAGCTGCTCTGATCCTTACCTCTGTCTTCCCGGCCCTTCCGGAAGCAGACGAAGACATAGTTCACTTTCATCTTCTCTTCAGCAAACTCTAGCAGTGCCAGTAATCTACAGAAGCAAGAAGACTCATCAGGCCCACCACCATCTTACCCCCAAAGAGCTTTGCTGAGCCTGATGGTTAGCAGTAGAATACAAAAGCTCCAGGGAGAAGGCTCTCCTTTCACAACTATCAGAGGTCAGAAAAATATAAGTCCCTGAGGAAAATGTGACTGAATTATTTCCCAGAATAGGCGATACATCTGACAGTAGCACCAAACATTTCAATATAGTTCATGTGACAGCATCTGGGATCTAAGAAAAACCTAGTTTTTGAAGGATCACTGCCAGGTTTCATAAGATGACCTGACACTGAGAGGGGCGCTTTGGGCCTTCACACTGCCTACAGGATTACGTCATGCCGCTTGGTCTGCTCAAGAACTCAGGCTACTGGGCACCCTCGCCCAACCCAATTCAGTCCCATGAAACTTCTGTACTTCCTGGCCTTCTGAACTGCACCACTGTAGGCTTGGCCACAGAAAACTTGCTGTCTACCAGTTAATGTGAACTATGAGATGAGTAACTGGTAGGCAATTTGATAATGCTTTGTTTCAATAATTAAAACCTAGAGCAGGTTGTTTTATGGGCTAAAAATAACCAGTTACACATACTGTGCTTAGAAGGTCTGTAGTTAGAGAAGAAAGCACAAATTCTGTACAAATCTGCTATCCCAATAAATATACATCTTCCTCTGCAAGGCTTCCTTACCCTTCTTTGCTCCCATCAGCTAATAATCCATCCGGGATTTCTACAAACAGGCTCTGGCTGGACAGCACTGCATCCCAGGAAGAGACCTTCACCTCGGTGACCTCATACTGGAAGTGGACGATGTGAGGTTTTCCATCGTTCACAGGGAGGTCCTGGGTCACAGTGAGCTTCTCGTCCTGGGAAGGAAAGCGAGGCAGGTGACCAGGTCACCACCACATGATCCACTCCCCAACCCTTCAGCCATTTTTGGGGTATCATGAAACAGAAAGTATACTGGAATCACAGGCCTGTGTGCTGCTTACTGGAGTCACTAATGAGACCAGATGACACTGGTGAAGCCAAAACAGTGAGAAGGAGACATCTACCAAGCACCCACGAGGTACCAAATAGTGTGCAAGGTACCGTCCTATGTGTTACTGCAATCATCATGATAAGCACTTGAGACAGGCAGTAGCCTCTCCTTTTTTTATCTAAAAGAACAAGGCCAAGAACAATTAAGCAATCCACCCAGGTCTCTGGCTTGAACACTTATGTTCCTCCCCAGTACTGTGTCCTTCCTCTGCCTTCTTGCAAAGAGAAACAGCAGAAATGAGAGTATTTTGATGGTTTGATTTGGACCCAACCCACCAGTACCTGCTTCCAGGTGGAATCAGGGTCCACATTATCTCACCTGGGCACGGCTTTAAAAGAACTCAACTGCCCTACCAGCCTCTATCCTACCAGATTAAAAGGCAGAAGTGGTGCTAATACTCTCCTCTTCTACACTTAGGTAAACCACAGCCTCTGTCACAGCCCTTCCCTGTACCGCCACTGGCCTGGCCCTAAGCTGAGCAGACCAAGCAGCCGCTTAGTGGTGTGTGACACAGTCACTGGTTCTCCTTACCTTATATATTAGAGCTGAGAGAGAAGGATCCCTGCTGCCCCCTCGCCCACCGGGGATCTTCGACAGTGGGTGAGGGGCATCAGGAGCACCACAGAGGCCCCGGAACAATGTGCCTGCAGCACTGGAGCTGGGGACAGTTACTCAAAGGCAAAATGCTACTGCAAGAGACAGAAAATGTAATACCATAAACACCAGGATTTGAAGATTTAACCCAAATCTCACCAACCCCATTCTGGCTCTCCCTGAACAAGTGTTCTAAGGCCATACCCTGGCCCCACTCCTTTCTCCTGCAGCCTCCAGTCCTGCTTCTGCATTCTTAAAGGAACCTACCAGCCTGAAGGCACATAGAGAATCCAAGAAGGTCCACGAGTCAGCCCAGCTGGACATGTCTAACCAAAGGAATGCTTCAAAGATCTTCAGACCAAGTTCTGTAGTGCCAGGCAAGCATGGAAGGAACTAGATCCCAGCTCACATGCTGGGCCTCCACTCTGTCCTCCCCACTGGTCTCTTTTCTTAACCCATCAGAGCCACAACCACCTTCTAGTAGCAAAGCACATAAGCCCACGGTCACTTCAGGCTCAAGAGGAGAGGCAAGTGGGCCTTAGGGTGTTGTGTGGATAGGAACTGTGTCCCTGAGGAAATCCCGAAGTCCCCACCCAAACAAAGGAACTGACATGAAAAATTATGTCCCATATCCCTCTAGTGTTAAGAACAAAACAAAATCTGGGATTCAGCTCCCAGAGCAGAGATGTGACATAGTGCACAGACCAGTACTGTCTGCTACCAGATGCTGGGCCTCCTCTCCTTGCATGACAAGAACATGAGAGCACAGGTAATGCTGATGAAGTCAGAAGAGCCATGCAGGTCCAGGGAGGGGAGGACTGGGGAAGGTCTACGTGCTGTGACCCTGACTACAAAGGTCAACTATCGGACCCAGGAAGTGAAAAGCTCCTACAAGAGCCTCTTGATGCTGCCAGCAAGGTCCCCTTCCTGGCCACCAAGACTTTCAGATAGAGCCAGCAAAGTTCCAGACCTTTTTCCCTGCCATCTTTGAATGTGTTTAGTGGCACCTGATGCTGATCCCAGGCCTAGCACCCAGCCTCGGGGACCTGGAAGTCCCAGCTGAAAAAGAGAGTTCATACAACTGTGTACTCTTTCCCCAAGTATGTGTCCAACGAGGTCATGCTGGCAGCTGCACCAGCCAAACGGGAAGTACTGAAGCTACAGAAGGCAGCAGATGTTGAAGCCGGGCCTTCTCCTGCAATACGTAAGGCAGTAGTTCCTCACACTGTCCTTTGCTTGCCCTATCGTGAAGCCAATAAGGTGCTCTCCTAATTGAAAAGCAATAAAACTGAATACACACATGACATGGCAATGCTACAAAACTAAAGAGTAGCCCCCTTAGACTCTCACCACTATGACCACAGTACTAGTACAGCTAAGGCCAGACCCATTATTGCTCCATTTCTAGGGTCTCTCAAGGGATTGTCACTGGGCCTAAAAGCACACTCAGAAATTTCACTGGGAAATACAGATCCCAAGGCAATATCCATGGGCCTCAAGCACCATCAGTATCTCAGGATAACCACGAGACCTGCCTATCTCTAGAAACCCTCAAGGCCCTTCTCTTCTCCTCTACTCTTAGCCTTACCAACAGCTACTAACAGAGCATGACACAAGACTTGCTACTGATTATTTTCAAAAACAAGTTATTTTATGATGGAGAGAGTTAGCTATTATTAATGTGTTAAGTAACAGAATAAGTGTGTTTAGGCCAGGAGAAAGACAAGGGTGAGAGGTTTCCACATACAAAGGGGCACTCACATAGTACACATGCTGATGATCCTTTCTCACTCTCTAGTGACCATGGCTAGCTTATTGGGAGGTTCCTCTAGAGGGACCAGGAAGGCTTGGAGAAATCATGGACTGGTCATGCAGGTACCAAAGAAGAGGAAAGCAAATCTCCTCTGCCCCAGATGAGATAATGCCTTCTATACTAGGAGAATCCCTTGGGTTCACAGACAAGATGAATGAAGCCCTTGCAATCTAAAGTTCTGTTGCCAGACTCCAACTTGCAAAGGAACTATTCCTCAAACAGGCTTTATATGAATGAGCTACAGGGAACCTCTGCCTTGCATTCCAGAACACCTTGCCTCTGCAGTGTGCAACTGCAAACAAGAGAAACAAGGCTAAGCCCCAGAAAAGATCAGAATACAGCAAGGTAGGTTTTTTGTTTTACTTATTTTTGAGAATCTGCCTTGATTTCCTAGAAATAATCCTGGAGCTTGCCTTATGTCCAGCATTATTCTATCAACTAGAAATATTTCTCATCTCCTATTCTCTCTCCTCCTCAAATAAATGCCAGGTCTATGCCGTGGTAATAAACCATTTCCTTCCCAACTCAACACCAGGATCCTGGAAAGGCTTCTCTTCTCCTAACATCTGCAGGAAGAATTTGTAGAGAAGGGGCTGGAGGAATGGCACCATGGTTACAGCACTTGCCTAGCAAGTGCAAGACCTTGTGTTCGATTTCCCAGCACCATGTTGACTGCACGCCTGTAATCCCAGCACTCCACAGGCTGAGGCAGGAGGATTACTGTGAGTCCAAGTCTAGCTTGGGCTACGTAGAGAGTTCAGGACCAGCCAGGGCTATAGAGCAAGGCCCCATATAAAGGAAAAGAAAAAAGAAGAGGAAAAAAAATTGTAGGGAAGATGAAAGGGTATTTAACACGGGGAATCAGTACCAGTTTCCTAAAACAGCTGGGGTTGGGGATAAGCTTAGTAACTATTCAATCAAAATAATTATCTTCATTGCCCATTATAAAGCATGTGTTAGTTGCAGTGAATGCCGAATTGCTTCTTTCTCAGAAACTCTTGTCATTTTTTATGTCACTTCTGAACTGAGAAGGGAAGAGGGACACGTGTACACATGCAGTGGTTACAAAAATTAAGGAGCATAAAAAAGTCCAGCAACAGCCTTCTAATACTGATTTTACTGTTCAAATGGTACTGCAGTAAGAATGCCACCATTAGGAACAGTGGATCCTAGAAGAATTTAAGCATGAGATTGTGACTTCTAAGCATAAAAGTAAAATGTCTGTCACAAGGTCCAAGTCAAGTTACACTTGATATTCAGCTGTTCCGTTTTTTTCAGTCCTGGCTGAAAAGATCCAGGTGGGAAGAATCAAGTACATCAGGATGAATGCAGTATCTCGTTGGGCTACTCCAGACCCTACTGGAAGTGAAGACGTCAGGGAATAAAGGGCCAACTGGAGCCATCTGTTAGTGGCTTTTCTCAGTTGTGATAGGACATGCCCTTGGAAACACCCCTCAGGATATACACGTCTGCTAGTGACATATCACATCCTGCTGCCTCTAATTTACAGCATTGCAAAACTATGTTCAAAATTTCATATACTGCCTCATATGCAGCAGATGTATTCCTAGGAAATGTTAGTGTTAAATATTTTTTTGCAGGTTGTGAAGAGGACACTTTATTGGGGAAAGTATAGTAAGGGAAGGATGGGGGGATAAAGCTTCTGCTACCAGAAGGGGACCTAGAAATGTGAGTTGCCCTAAATCAAATTTTTATAACTTAAATTTTATTTTTAAATCTCTATCTCCACAGTAAGTTCAGGACCAGCCTGGGCTATAGAGCAAGACCCCATCTCAAAAAAAAAAAAATCTCTACTGTACTTATCATTTAAAAGAACTAGGAGCTGGAGGAATGGCATAGCAGTTAAAGTACTTATCTAGCAAGTACAAGGCCGAGTTTGATTTCCCAGCACCACATAAAGTGGGCATGGTAGCACATGCCTGTAATCCCAGCATTCAGGAGACTGAGGCAGGAGGACTGCCATGAGTCCAAGGCCAGCCTGGGCTACACAGTTGACTTGGGCTACATAGATCTGCCAGGACTAAAGACAGAAGCCCTGTTTCAAAAATTAAAATAAGAACTAACCTTAAATCTCTTGATAAAGGGTCTTCTAGTTTTGGATGCGTGTTTTTTGTTGTTTCTGGTACTGGTGAACAAGTGTAGGGCCTTCACACTAAGCTGCATCTCCAGTGCTTTTCTTTTTTGTTTGAGAGAGGGTCTCACTCTGTAGCCCAGCTGGCCTCAAACTCACTGTAATCCTCGTGCCTCAGCCTCCCAAGTGCTGGGATTATAGGCATTCACCACCACACTCAGCTTTCTAGCTTATTTTTATTTTTTATTTTAACATAGTCTCACTAACTCATATAAGTTGCCCAGGCTTGCCTGGAACTTGGACTCAGCCTCCCAGAGTGCTGCAATTGTAGGCCCATGTCTCCGGGCCCTGATAGGATCTTCTGTTAAAGGATCATTTCCAGTTGACTGTCAGTTTTGTTTTCATATTTAGAATGCTCAAAGGAAGGTACTGCCTGCTACAGAGACTTGAGGGTTATTTTTTTTTTTTGGGGGGGGGGTGTTTGTTTTCAAACAGAGCCTCACACTGTAGTCCAGGCTGGTCCTGAACTCCCTATGTAGCCCAGGGTAACCTTGAACTCCGGGAATCATACTGCCTTAGCCTCCCTGGTGCTGAGATTACAGGTATGTGGTACTGGGAAACAAACGCAGGGCCCTGTACTTATTAGGCAAGCTCTCTAACCAGTGTTATTTCTCCAGCTTCCAGATTTGAAATTTAATATAAAATTATGTAGCCACAAAATCTAACAAACACGCAAATTCTCTGGTGAGCTTTTCATCATGTTTCCCTTCTATTAATGGCCTCCCCAGTACATTCAAGTCTGCACCCAGTTCCCGGGCTTCCTACTGTCTCAGACAGAGCAGGTCGCCTTATTTTGGTTTCAACAAAAAGAAAAAGAGCTGGAGAATGGAAGACAAGCACAGTGGTTAAAGCACTATCCTGGCAAGATCAAGCCCCTGAGTTTGATTCCCCAGCACCAAGTGAGCGGGTGTAGTGGTGCACACCTGTAATCCCAGCACTGATGAGGGAGGAGGATTGCCCTGAGTTTGAAGTCAGTGTGGGCTGCACAGTGAGTTCAGGATCAGCCTGGACTACAGAGTGAGACCCTGTCACTAAGTAAAAAGAGAAAGAAATAGAAAGTGAAAGAGACAAAATCACATTCCCAGTATTCCCAGTATTCATATCCCTCTTGGAACTTCTCTTAACAGGCTGGAGTCTCTGGTGGCCTGCTTATGGACACTGCCAGCACTTACTGAGACTAGGAATATCTCTGATGACTAACCCTTATATAAAGGGAAAATAACCCAGAGTTTCCAAAACACTAAGCAGAAAGTAAAAAGGAAGAGGGGCTGGAGGAATGACTCAGCGGTTAAGCCATTTGCCTAGCAAGTGCTTAGGTAAGCGCTAAGTACCTGAGTTCAGTACCTATAATCCCAGCACTCAGGCTGAGGCAGGAGGACTGCCCTGAGTCCAAGGCCAGCCTGGGCTCCATACTGAGTTCAAGACCAGCATGGGCTACAGAGTGAGACCCTGTCTCGAGAGAGAGACAGAGACAGAGACACAGACAGACAGAGAGGAGGGAAGGAAAGGAAGAGAGGTAGAAGATGGTGGCTACCTCTAGTCTTGTGTGACGGTAGAAGCCTATTTCCAGTTGCCAGTACTCCTTTCCATGTGAGTAACGGCCCTGGGTAAATGCCAGGAACAGTCATTTCTCTGGGGCTACGTACATTCCAGAGGGAGTCTTCTTGCTGAGCATGATTGTAAGAAAATGACATCACCACTCAGAATCACAGTCTGAAAGCAAAATTCAGTTTTGGTTGACTCTCCACAAGAAACGCACATGTAATAATGAGATGTCTGTGTCCCCGAGATTTGCTCATCGCACGGCTGACAGTGTTACACCTGCCAAAGGCATGCACAGACACATATGCTACTATAGGTGTCTGAATGGTTCAGTAATTGTCCTCTAAATAAGACCTTAACTTCACATTTTAAGTACTTCAATCTAGTCAGTACAGTAAGCTCACCACACAGTTTCCAGCCTTCCCGACAGGGTAACATTACATCACTGTTTTACAGTATCAAAAGCTAAAAACATTTTCGTTTCTTTTCAAGGCAGGGTGTTACTCTGTAGCCCAGGCTGGCCTTGAACTTACAGCAATGTTCCTGCTTAGCCTCCCAAGTGCAGGCATGACAAGTGTGTGCCACCACGCCCAGCTTATGCGGTGCTGGGGAATCAAGCCCAGGGCCTCAAGCCACTAGGGCATATCCCCAGACCCAGGACGCTGTCTTTAGACGTAGAGAAAGCATCTTATGTTGCTGCTGCCGCTGACAGGAAACCACCTGTCTTGCTCACTTAAGGTAACAAAATTCTTGCTTGCCCACACAGCCATTTCCGGTCTACAGCTTAGCCTTCCAAATCATGACACCAACTTGAATCAACACTGCATACTGTTTCAAAAGGAATGAATTACTTTTTTTTTTTTGAAACGCACATTTGTAACATCCTTCTACCCCACTCCTTAGTCCCCTTTTTAAATTTCTGAACAGCTCTAAGGCTAAATTTGGATTTCTTGGCAGAATAGGAATTGCTATTATTAGTCTGCACTGCTTTCTGAAGTGTACCTCCAACTTGGGGGGATTTCTGACTATCCTTAGAATTTCTCTTTCTCAGTAGGGTGACCTCGAAGGAGCATCTTAGGAACCCTGGCTCTACCACCTCATCCTTCATAAGCCACAGTGCCATCATGTAAGGAATAACCCCAACCAGACCCTTTACGGAGAGAGACTGCATAAACGAAGCGCTCAGAGAAGACATTTAGAGTCACCATGATGTAGCCTCATGCCCTACTCTGACCCCTAAAACACCTGTAGAACCAATACATCTCCCCAAAGGCCCTCAGCAGATATACTGATCATACCATGATTCAAGCCAGGGTACCACACTCTTCTCAAATTGTGTCACAAGATCAAACATAAGTCCTAGACCAATGCTGTCTCTGTCCCTGCAAATCCAGACAAAGAAAGGCCACACTTGGTTTCCTCTTGTATTTAAATCTCACATACCAACATCATAATAAAGAAGTTTGGACTTGTATCACCTTCACTATTCTCCACAAGGAATTCTGACATTTTACAGCCACTAATCAAAACCACCCAAGAAAAGTAAGAGTCTGGTTTTCCAAACATTCTGCCAGCTCTTCAACAACTATTTCTTCTATAAAACTAAGCCTCTACCTCCTTAGTTTTTCACGGAAGCCAGGAAAGATGGAAATCCTGCTCCCCACCCCCACCTAATGGGAGCCCAACCCTAGTCAGCTCCCCATTCCGTGGATAGAAAACACCAAGAACACTGACTAGAAAGAGCATCGGGCTCTTTATCTCTTAGCTGAATTCCTAGTTAGGGCTCTATCCAGTATTCCTTGTAGAAAGTCAGAAACAGGCCAGAGGAGGCTAGGAAACATTCTATGGAAACAGGAGTGTTATAACTCAAAGAAACCAGACACCCTGCACACACCACCCCACCCCCAGGCCAAAGCAGAGGAGCCTGATCCCAGGCCCTGCTCCTGCCCAGGCCCAGGCCGGCCAGCTGGCTCCTCCTTCCACCTGCCTCTCACACAGCCAAGCCCCTCAAATTACCAACACTCTAAGCAAGGGCTCTGGAGACTGGCAAGCCTGTTTTGCCACTTAGGAAGCTGGAAGGAATCTTCAAATAAAGCTAACCCAACCCCCTCCTCCTTCATGTCAGCACACTGCTCAGTGAGGCCAACCCAGATCTCAAGACGCAACAGTGAGGACCCTCCCTCATATACTGATCCCAAGTTCCTGGGCTCAGCCTGTAGAGGACTTGCCACGTATACCAGATCCATCTAAAGGGCTCTAGAAATGACTGCTGTTGCAGAGGACCTACCTTCTAACCCCATGGCAGATACTCAAACATAGGCACAGAAAAGAATGTCCCACTTCACATACCCTTTAATAAGGCTGGTTTTGCAATGAGTTCCTCTGCTTCCTTCTCCCTTCTCCCACACCTGCCATTCACCCACAGCACACAGCCTTCCTCATGACAGGTTACATCTTCCAAGTACACAGCCACCTCCTCAGCGCCATCGGGGCTAGTCAGAGCAGGCAGAGTAAGAGTGGGATGCAGTGGGGATTGGAGGTGGAAAGTACCAGAAAAGTAAATGGATAAGCTGGGCATGGTGGTGCATGCCTATAATCCCAGCACTCTTGATGCTGAGGCAGGAGGACTGCACTGAGTTTGAGGCCAGTCTGGGCTTCATAGTGAGTTCAGGACCAGCCTGGGCTACAGAGCAAGACCCTGTCAAAAGAAAAGAAAAAAGAAAGAAAGAAAGAAAAGAAAAAGTAAATGAAAAAGCAGGATGGAATGGTATGTAAAGAGGGGTTAGTAAGCAGGGATGACGGGTCAAACAAAACTGAAAAGAAAAAAGGAAGTAGGCAGTGAACTTTCTGTGTGTAGAGAAGAAATGGGGGTAAGAAAACGAGATGTGTTTGTGAATGGGAGAAAATGGTTAATGGCTGAGAACTGAGTAACTGGAGGTAGAATTTTTAGAGGCTGTTACAGGAGTCTCAGTACTTTGGGACAGTATCTAATTCTGGAAGTAGACAATAAAGGAGAGCTAAAGGAACATGGTGGGAAAGGCTGGGGGAAGGGGGGTGTGCAGTGCTTTTCAACCCTGGTTCCACATTACCTGGGGAGCTTAAAAATACATATACGCTAAGAGTCAGCCCCTCCCCTCCCAGGCCACCGTGACCAATCCAGTACTGATTTTTCAAATGTACAGGCAGGGCTGAGAAACACAGATGCAAGAAATCCTGAAAATCTGGCTGGAATGTTTAAGGATGGCGAGAAAAGAAAGGAGGAAAGAAAACCCAAGCCGAACAGGAGCCCTATGTGAGAACAAGGCTGCAGTACTCCCGGGAGGGAATCTCACTGTGGAGGGACCATGGCATAGTTCAAGAAGACTTACACGCAATGGATCCGCTGGCAAGATGAGGCCTTAAGAGACAGAGGCCATAGAGCAAAGGGTGTGCTGTGGGGAACTAAAGCGCGTCAGACAAGTTTTGAAGGGGACAGCAACAAGTCCAGGGGAAAAATGAAAAAGGGTATTAGGTATGAACTGCAAATGGAAGCCAACCTGATGTGTAGGAGCAACTGGATTTAAAAACTAAGGATGAGGAAATTACCGAACAATTGGAGGACAAAGCCTCTGGGGCAGGATAGGGGATGATGTACTTCAGGGATAAGGTAAGAGAAGCTGCCATGGCAGGAGAAGGAAAACTGAGCGATGAATCCGGCCTAGTTTCAGCAGAGGAAAGCCCCATGAAGGCAAGTCTAGTCTAGAAAGCAGCCAATGCCCACTGCAGAAAGATGTGCACCCGGCCACTCTCCAGTAACAGGCAAACCAGGCTGGGTTTTCTGGGAGAAGGAATGCAAAGGGCCGGCACCGGCTGCGAAGGCACTTCAGAGCAAGCAAGCAGGTAGAGGTAGCCCGGAGAGCCTCCCCGGAAGAGGGTGCCCTCAGCTCTGTGATGCAATCACCTCAAAGGGAGGTTTCCCCAGCCATGAGAAAGGTGAGTAAAAAGCTCCAGTGGACAGAAAATGTTTAAAGGGCCGGAGTGCTTCGCAAAGTGTTGGGGGGCACATTAACTAGGGGGACAGCGTGGAGCACAGGAATCCGTTCAAGTGCCTGGGATACAGGTATGACGTGGGAAGCAGGGAAAGCAAGGCCTAGCGGGAGAGGGGTACGGAGCCAGGGAAGGAAGGAGGGAAAAGGTGAAGGAGAGGGAAGCACGGGGAGGGCAGGCACCTGGGAAGCTGTTAGGGCCACACTGAGGGCCGAGCTGAGAAATGAGGACGAGCTCGGTCTTCAGGGGAGCCGGGATGCGAGGAGCAACATCCGGCCCGGGTGAAGTTTTCACTACGAAGCGAATTCAAAGCGATTCGGCGACTTATAGGGGAGTGAAGATTTGGGGAAGATGGAACCGAACTCGCGGAATCTGAGGGAGAAAGCCCAGTCGGGCCCAGTCGGGTCAGGCTTCGCTCGTCGGGTTCGCAGGAAGGGGGGTGGGGGGGCTGTGGGAAGGCTGGGTCCCGGTTTGAGGGGTCTCTGGGTAAGGAGGCCCGAGGAGGGGGCTGGGCTGAAAGGAGGGGGCTAAGGACGGAAGAAGGCCGGGATTCGGGGCTGGCGCTGGACGGAGGCGGCAGGAGCGGGGCGCCACTGCTGGGGGGTGGGGAGCCGACACCGGGAGGGAGGGTGGGGGCGGGGAGCTGGGCCGGGCCGTTACCTGTCCTGGGTGTTTATCATCCTCGGCGGCTCTGCTCAGGGTGGGAGGAGGCGGCGCGGGGAGTGGGTGGGTGGGTGAAGGAGCGGGTGGGAGCGGGGTCGCGCGCGTGCGGGCCGACCTCTGCGGGCTAAGTGCCTGTCAGGCCGCGGGCCGAGAGCCCTCCTCCTGCCTCCGCGAGCGGCTGCCTCCAACTGACCCTCCCCGGCCGCCGCCGCCGCCCCGCCCCCGGGGTTCATCTGCATAGCCCCACCCCGGAGCCGCGCGGTGTCCTGGGAAACCGGGGCCCACAACAAAGGGCCAAGCACCGCCCCACCCCTGCGCAGGCGCACCAGGTTCCGGCGGTGAGGGTCGGGACGGGGTGGGGGCTGGCGGCAGAAGGGGCTGTACCCAAGATGGTGACACCGCAGTGGAAACGTGTTTAATTCCAGGTCGTTTTCTAAGGTCCGACCCAACCTAATCCTAATTCCTGGCGCCTGTTTTGTAGAGTCGAGTGGGACAGTGTCGACTGGCATTGTCGAGAAGGTATTTTGTGAAAACAAAAAATCAGAAACCTAAGAGTACTGCACACATACACCATTATGGGAGAGTCTGGGTCCTCAGAACTCACCTCGCTCAAGCTGGAGATCAATGACCTCAGCTGTCAGCTGAGACAAGTAATCCTCCCAATTGAGAGAGAAATCCCTGGTCAGTGGTCAGTGCCCGCGTCACAGGCCAATCGCATGGCCACCTGACTCCAGATCCCTGGGTCTTGATCAGTCAATAACAAAGCAGGCATGGACGGCACCACAGCTGATTTGTTCACAGTCCCAATCAAGGCAGGCTCCTTCAGTCAGCCGTGCTAGGCTCCTAGTGCACAAGGCACTCCTCACCAGCCCTGTTGGCCCTTATCACAGACAAGAGTGAAAAGATCTGTCATTAGATACAGACACCTTGAGTCACCATTGTTGCAGGTCACTTCAAACCAATCATGGAATACCTGGACTCTTAGCAAGCCAGAGACCTGTACTGTACCCTCAGGGATGACAGAGTGGCTCCAGGGTGGAGGCTAGCCTAGCATGCTTTGAGGCCCTGAGTTCCATCCCCAGTAGCAGCAAGAAGAGAGAAGCTGGACCCGGTATCACAGGCCTCTAATCCCAGCACTAAAGGGAGGCTCAGTCAGGAGAAGTACAAGCTCAAGCCTAGCCTGACCAGCCTAGCAACTTGGCAACTTAATGAGACATGGTCTCAAAATCCAAGCCAGAAAAGGGACCAGGGATGTAGATCAGTCAAAAGCCCCATACCACAAAAAAAGGGAGAGAGATTATGTACTCTCGAACTGTCAGATCACAGCTATAAATCACACCCATTCATTCTTCTCAACAATAATTATTGAGCATCTACTTACTATGGCTTCAGGCATGGAGTAGAGTCCAGGAAACTCAATGATCAGCTCGGCAAATCTCCTGCACTGGATGTCACAGTCTGGCCAGGAGGAGAGACACAGGGAGGCCTTCACAATACAAGGTAGGTGTTCCATCTGAGGGAGACCACAGACAGGCAAAGTAACTAGCGAGGGAGGGACAGACGCAGAAAAAGAGGTACTCGAGACCTGAGGTCCTTGTGACCTACAGCTCATAGCAGCCCCGGAGCTATCTCACAGACTTGGATTTTTGGGGGTTGTTTTGTTTTTTGAGACAGGGTCTTGCTCTGTAGTACAGATTACAGTATGTAGCCCAAGCTGGACTCATCTCATAGGCTCAGCCTGCCAAGTACTGAGATTACAGACATGTGCCAGGATGCTGGAGAATCCAACCCAGGGCCTTGCACTTGCTAGGCAAGAGCTCTCTAACTGTTGTGCTATTCCTCTGGTTCCCATACTTTTGTTTTTTAGAGTCATAGTCTTGCTCTGTAGTCCAGGCTGCTCCTGAATTCAGTCTTCCTGCTACAGCCTCCCAAGTGCTGCTGGAATTACAGGAGTGCGCCACCATGCAGTGCTAGAGAATCAAACCCAGGGCTTTGCCCTTTATTTGTTTTAAGTAATGGGGATACAAGGACAAAAGAAAGGTTGGAGCTGCCAGACTAAGGTTTTTCAGCACAAAGCAGTAAATGACACCAGAACTGCTTAAGTTTTATTTTGTTTAAAGTCTTGCTCTACAATTGGTTTAAGAGAAAGTCTCACTCTGAACTCACTATGTAGTCCAGGCTGGCCTCAGATCCACAACAGTCCTCCTGCCTCAGCCTTTTAAGTACTGGGATTACAGGCATGCATCACCACACCTGACTTATGTGGTACTGGGGAATCGAACCTAGGGCCTTGCACTTGCTCGTCAGGTGCTTTAACCGCTTAAGTACATCCCCAGCCCCACTGCCCAAGTTATTACATACCTGGAGAGGCTGGTCCCACAATTTAGCTCACTTTAAGATCCTCCACTTTGGGTGGAGGATGTTGCTCAGTGGTTAAAGTGCTTCCCTAGCAAGCACAAGGAGGACCTGGGTTGAATTCCCAGCACCACATAATCCATAATCACAGCACTCGAGAAGCTGAAGCACGAAGACTGCCGTGTGTTCAAAGACAGCCTGGGCTACATATTGAGTTCAAGACCAGACTAGCCTACAGAACAAGACCCTGTTTTCAAAAAGGGAAAAAAAAAAAAAAAAATCACCCTGTCTCCTCACCTATCCCTGCCTACTCTTACATTCAAGCCAAGTATTTTCTTCCATTAGTATATAACATAATCAAGGGTCATCTTTCAAAAGTTTCTTTTTTTGAGACAGGATGTCACTTTGAAGTCCAGGCTGCTTCTGAACTCACTGTGGTCTACAGCTATCCCACCCTGAACACGCCCCATCTCATCTGAAGTCACTGGGTAGCCCAGGCTGACCTTGAACTAACAGTAGTTCTCCTGTATCATTACAGCCCTCAGCTTTCTGAGGGCTGGGATTACAGGTATGCACCACCATGCCTAGTTTTGGTAGTGCTAGGGAAACAAACCCAGGGCTTTGCACTCACTAGGTAAGTACTCTAAGTGTTGTACTATTCCTCCAGTCCCAGAATCACTTTTTTATGTGTATGTGGTACTCGAGCTTGAACTCAGGGCCTTCATATGCAGCTACACACACAACTCTTTTTTTTTTTTTTAATGCTGAGACAGGGTGTCCTTAGATTGCTAAATTGCTTATGTTGGGCTCAAATTTATAACCCTCCTGCTAAGCCTCCCAGAGTGCTGAGACTATAGGCCTTTGCCACCATGACAGGATAAAAACTGGAGATTGAGTACAGCCCTGCTCTGCTATGCAGCCCTCCTGTCTTCACAGGGGTCTGGGACTGCCCTTTCCCACCAGCCCATCTCTGAACAAGTAGCCCCGAGGCCTGGATTCTAACCAGTCAGTCATCTTCCTTTTCCTCCTCCTCCTCTTTGTGGTATTGGGATCCAGCCTAGGACCTTCATACTGAGTTACATGCTCAGCGCTTTTTTTTTTTTTTTTTTTTTGAGACGGGGTCTTGCCAAGTCACTAAATTGCCTATACTGGGCTCAAATTTGCAATCCTCCCACCTCAGCCTCCCAAAGTGCTGGCATTACAGGCCTGTGCCACGAGGCCCAGTTTAAGCCAGTAGGTTTTTTTTCCTTTTTCTTTCCTTTTCTTTTTTCTTTTCTTTTTTTTTTTTTTTTTGAGATAGGGCCTCGCTCTGTAGATCAGGCTAATCTTGGACTTACTACGTAGCCCATGTCAATCCTCCTGCCTCAGCCTTCTAAGTGCTAGGATGTTTATGTGGTGCTGGGGAACCAAATTTAATGCCAAGCACTTTAACTACTAAGCTATTATTCCAGCACCCTTTATCCTTTTTTTTTTTTTTTTTTGCGACAAGGTTTTACTTAGTTGCCCAGATGGGGGTTGTCAATCTCACTAACTCAATGTTTCAGAGTACTAAGATTACAGGTATGTGCCACCATGCCCTGTTAACTTTTCTTTTTTTTTATACTAGGACTTTTATACTAGGAAAATAGTTGGCCAGAGTCAGAAAACCTGAGGTGGGTTCTTCTCCTTTCACTGCCTACTGGCCTCAGGGCAGGCACATGTGCTCTTAGTGTCTCCATTTCTCATGTACGGTCCGAGGTCGGGAGTGGACTTTCATAGGCTCTTTCCCACCTGAAGACCTCTGGGAGCCCAGCATAGGGAGGCGGAGCACACCTGTGATCCCAGCTGCCCCCGAGGCAGAGGCAAATGTGAGGCCAGCCGGGACAAGTTACTGACTTTTGGAAAATAGAATGTTGAGTCTGACCCAGTGACACAGGCCTGTAATCACATCACTCCAGGAGGCTGAGGCAGGAGACTTACAAGTTTGAACCCAGCCTAACCAATTTAGTGAGACCTGTCTCAAAACCAAACTAAAATCAGACTAGGGCTGTAGCTCAGTGTGAAGGTGCTAGGCTTACTCCCTGGTAAGTATTTTTTAAATGTTTACAAGTCTGGGGGCTGGGTTGGCTGGAGGAAAGCACAGTGGTTAGAATGCTTGCCTACGAAGTGCAAGGCCCTAAATTCAATTCCCTAGCACCACAAAAGTGGGGTATGGTGGTGCACACCTATAATCCTAGCAGTCGGGAGGCTAATTCCTATGAATTCCTACAAATGCAGGACCGGCCTTGGCTACAGAGTGAGATACTACCTCACAGGAAGAAAGGAAGGAAGGAGATAGAGGAATGGCACACTGGTTAAAGTGCTTGCCTAACAAGCACAAAGCCCTGGGTTTGATTCCCCAGCACCACATAAGCTGGGCATAGTGGCACACATCTGTAATCCCAGCATTCAGGAAGCTGAGACAGGAGGATTGCCACGAGTCCAAGGCTAGACTGGGTTCCATAGTGAGTCCAAGACCAGCCTGGATTACAGAGCCAGACCCTGACGGGGGGGGGGGGGGGGGGGGGGGGGGAAGGACTAGGGATATAGCACATTACTTCCAAGGTTCAAGACCCAGTACAAAACAAACCAACAAGAAACCTGACCCAAATATGGCCACGCTACACAAGGATGAACTCAAACATCAGGGAGAAGTAGGTGGTGATTCAGGACTGGTCTCTTCCATCCTGGATCCATGGGGATGGTCTGTTGCCACCCACCCGCTGAGCAGCCTCTAGGGATCCAGCCTGGACCGCACTGCCCACCCTGAGTGAGGATCCATGGGTTGGCAAGGAGACTGGCTTCTGGAGGTAGCAAGGGATTTGATTATTTATTGTGGCATTGGAGATTGAGCCCATCTCCAGCTTATTTTTATTTCAGATTTTGAGACAGGGTCTCACTAAGTGGCTACATTGCCCACTATGGGCTCCAACTTTTAATCCTCCTCAAGGTGGCAGGGGACTTGGGAGGAGCCCTGGCCCTTAGCCCACAGGGCAGGAAGTATCTGGCGGAAGTTGAAGCAGTAAATAAGGGGGTGTGCTGCGGGGAGGTGGGGTGGGGGGTGTTTCCGGCCCCAGGCACAACATTATTTTAGACCAACAGGAAAAACAAAAGTCGTGGTTCCCACAACTTCCTGGCCCAGCAAGCTGAAAATGATCCTCTTACCTTCTATCCCTTGAGTCCCCCTACCCCATCCCAGCCTTCTGCCCCGCCAGGCAGGCCCGCCACATCCACAGAGGGTTTAAGACTTCCAGGCTCTGGGGCCCTTGTTCCGATAGTGCCCAGGCCTGTAATCCCAGCACTCTGGCAGGCGGAGGCAGGAGGATCACAAGTTGAAAACCAGCCTGCTTGGCAACTTAGTGGGACCCTGTCTCAAAATAAATATTGAAGGAAAAACAAGGCCCTGGGTTCTATCTTCAGGATCCCCCAAACACACACAAAACCCAGCCTCCCTCATCCACTGACTTCTGAGAGAAACCTGAGGAGAAGGGGCTCTTCTTCCCATGACCTGTGGCCTCCACCTGGGAACCTGTGGGTGGGGAGAGGAAGGCAGAGCCAGGCGAGGGGAGCCTCACAGGATAGAGATGCCTAGCACTGCCAAGTTGGGAAAGCAGCTGAGGGGCAGCAGAGTAGCGGGGTTCAGTGCCCACAGCAAGGTCCAGACCTGGCCCTGCGTCCAGGCACCGTGCCCACTCTCAGGTCTGCCACATTGTTCTGCTCCTTCCTCCTCTGAAGTAGTAGGGGCGGAAGGGGCCAGGGACCACAGGACTAAGAGTGATGGGGAGGGTACGGGTAGGGTGCCCACGGGTGTGGAGCTCACTGATTCCCATGGCTGCCTGCCCTTCCTGCCCTTCCGGCTGCATGGGCTGTGTGGGAAAATGTCCTTAGAGCTTTGAGGACAGCGTGCATGTGTGTGCGCGTGCGCGCTCCGCAGCACACTGTGTACAGTGTGTGTGTTTTGTTTGTGTCTGACTGCCTTGCTTGGCCTTTGGGATCTGGTCACCAGCCTCAGTTCCCTCTGGACTGTGTCCTGGGAGAGGCACAGAAGCCTGCCCAGTTTCTGAGAGGTGAACCCCTGGGGGCTGCGGGACCAGCTCCCTGGAGGAAGCCTGGCCGCTACTGCACCTCCACTGGCTGACTTCCCTGGGCTTACAGGGATGCTTCTGGAACTGTCTGGAAGCTCCTCACTTCCTGGCACAGCTGTCCTACAAGCTGGATGGGAACCGGACATGGGGAATTGAGTTAACTATTCCCACAGGCATCTATTTAAAAAGTGGAGCTGGGGTGGGAGGAATAGCTCAGCAGTTAAAGCACTTGCCTCACAAGCCCTGAGTTCATTCTCCAGAACCACATAAACTGGGCATGATGGCACACGCCTGTAATCCTAGCACTCACGAAGCTGAGGCAGGAGGTTTGCTGTGAGTTTGAGCCCAGCCTGGGCTACGTAGTGTGCTCAGACCCACTACAAAGCAAGAACCTCTCTAAATAAATAATTTATAAAGTCCCTCTATAAATAAATAAATAAAATAAAAAGGGGAGCCGGACATGGTGGCTCCGGCCTGTAATTCCAGCACTCAGGGATGCTAAGGCAAGAGGACTGCTAGTTCCAGCCAACAAAACAGGCTGTGGAACCGAGTTCAATGTGAAGGCCCTGGGTTCAATCCTGAGTACTGCCAAAAATTAATCAATTAAAATATTAAAAATAAAATGCCAATAATGCTTCCACACCTCAGACATCGGAACTGTGCCCAGTACCCAGAAGCTGTGGGAAGATCCAGCACTCAGAGGCCACAAGTCTGCAGCCACACACCCACGAAGCCTGCAGCGAAGCTGTGTTTGGCCAAAACGGTCTTTAAAAGGTAATTTTTCTGGCGCTGGGGGAATGGCTCAGCGGTTAAAGCACTTGCCTAGCAAGTGCTGTCAAGGGTTAAGTACCCAGGTTCGATTCCCCAGCACCATATAAACTGGGCATGGTGGTGCATGCCTATAATCCCAGCACCCGGGAGGCTGAGGCAGGAGAATTGCCCTGAGTCCAAGGCCAGCCTGGGCTACAGAGCAAGATCCTGTCTCAAAAAAAAATTTTTTTTAAGGTAATTTTTCTTTTCCCCTTTTCTTCTGTTTTGTGGTCCTAGGAATTTAACCCAGGGCACTCTACTACTGAGCTATATTCCCAGTCCTGTTTTTCTTTATACTGAGACAGGATCTTGCTTAATTGCCCAGGCTGTCTTTGAAATTGGACTCGTCTTAGCCTCCAGAGTAACTGGGATTATAGATGTGCACCACAACCCTGGCTGGAAATTCCTGAGTTAATATTGAGAGATTGCACACCAAGAAAACAAAAACAACAAAACCCTCTGAATTTCTAGAATCTGTTGAAAAAAGCAGGAGATATGCTGACTTTGCTAAGTGTCCAGGCTCCTGTGCCTGGAAGCTTCCTCATCCACCCCAGGACAGTAACTGACTTTCCTAGATAGTGGCTGCTCCTTTTAGAAAAACCTTACCAAGCCTGGTGGTAAAGGCCTGGCGGGAGGCTGAAGCAGGGGGGCTGCATGCTCAAGCCTAAGCAGTTCAGCAAGATCCTATCTCAAAAAAAAAAAAAAAAAGACTTGAGGATGAGGATGTAGCTCGGCATGAAGAATCTGGGCAGTAATACACAGACACACATATAAATAATAAGCAGAAATGCCTCCCCTCGTCCTTGAAAGCTGACCTTTCCTGCTTATCCCCAGTGACAGCCCTCCATGACATGGTCCTCACTCGGCCCCTGAACAGGCCCTGTTTCTACTTCCAAACCCAATCTTTGTCCTCTTCCCACCCAGAATACCTTGCCTTCCTCCCCTCCTCTACCAAGCCACTCTACCCTATCTCTCATGGTGGCAGTCTCAAAAATTTGGCTAATGCACACCCTAATCAGGATGTTTTTAACAATTATTGCTGGGCCCAATAGTGCAAGCATCTTAAGCCATCTCCAGCTTGCACTGTGCAGGAACCCAGACTCTGTGGCAGAGAAGGTAAGCAGCTCTTCTTCACCTTCCCCAGAAGAGGTGCACTTTGGCCCCGTTTCCCTAAGGAAGTGCCCAAACATCCAGACATGGGAAAGTACTGGAAGAGTTGGGAAAGGGCAGCTGCACTCACATTCTCCCTCATGCCTTGCTGCTGTCAAGTGGGAAACAACACATCTAAAAACAAAGGGAAAGCTGCTGGGAGGGGGGAGGTGCACCCTGTAATCCCAGCTGGGAGGAGGCCGAGGCAGGAGGACTGCCATGAATTTAAGGCTAACCTGGGCTACAGAGTGACAGCAAGACCTCGTCTCAAAAAGGGAAAGAATATGTTGAAGGGGATTAGTGGCAAAGTGTCTTTTAGTATTATACAATTTTTTAGTTAAAAAAACTGACTTTCTGGAAATCCATTTCCTCACATGCAACCTGCCCACCATCCTTAGGCAAGCCTTAGGGTCTCCAGAGCTACGTGTGCTCCATTCAAAGACCAGTGGGGCCGTCCTGACCAGTTTCCAGTGTCCCTACTATTCCCACTCCTGTCCTGTCCATCTGAAGGCCACTGAAAGTTGGTGACTTTTTATATTTGTGTACCATGTTTTCCTAATAAACCATAGTCTTGGTGAGAACGGGAGCCTCACCTGGCCGTTCCCAGTTCACTGTGTCCTTGCCACCGTACCCAGGACCCATCCAGCACCTCACTTTCCACAGGGATGCGCTCTGCCACCACAGTGCCATTTTGTGTTTTGCGTCAGGATCTTGCTGAATTGCTGGCCCTAACCCTACCATCTTCCTGCCTCAGCCCACTGAAGTAATTTAGTTTTGTGTGTCTGTGTGTGTGTGTGTGGGGAGGGGGGGTCCTGGTGCTGGGGATGAGACCCAGGGCCTCTGCACTATGCCATATACCCAGCCCACTTTTTGGCTTTGACTTTGGGACAAGGTCTTACTAAGTTGCCCAGGCTCAGCTCAAACTTAAAATCCTCCTGCCTCAGCTTCCCAGAATGCCGAGGTTACAGGCCTACACTACGAGGCCCACTCTAGGAAGGATATGTGAAAATATTCAAGCTGTTCGCTGCCTGGTCACTTTTCTCCGCAGGCTTCCAAAGTCTTATCTATGAACCTGAATGAAAGGTCCTTCTCTTACAACCAAGAAGAAGCTCCCGGCCCCCACCCTCCCTCACACATCAGGCATCAACACTGAGGGTCCAGGCCACGAAGTAAGAAGCCGTTGAAGGACAACACAGAGCAGGGGCAGGGTGTGTAAGGTCAGGAAATCTGATGTAGAAAGCTGCTCCTGAGAGGTGAGGCCACGGGCACCTACTGGTAGGTATGGCCCAGAATGGCAAGCCACAATGCATCCTTAGGGAGGAACCCAGCTTCTTCCTGATCCCCACACACCTGGACACAAGACTAAACAATTCTGGATATATCTCAATTTAGTTGTCTTTTTTTTTTTTTGAGACAAGATCTCCCTCTTCCATAGTCCAGGCTGGTGCTGAACTCACTACATAGCACAGGTTGGCCTCAAACTCACAGAAATCCTCCTGCCTCAGTCTCTCACATGCCGGGAGTACATGGGTGTCTCATCTTGCCCAGCTTATGTGGTGCTAAGGAATTGAACTCACGGCCTATGCTTGCTAGGCATGAACTTTAACTGCTGTGGTATTCCTCTAGCCCCGCTGTGTCTTTTAATGGTATTAAAGAAGCCATTCCCTGAGTGACATTCATCATTAACACCTCTAATAAAGGCGGCAAGTTGTACAGAAAAAAAAGATTAAAAACTCTCAGCCTTCACCAGCCCAAACCAATTGTTTCAGCGCCCAACCCTGCCCCCTCATGGCTTCCAGCAGCATTGCAAACATACCTGTCTATGGAAGCCCAATCTGACCAGAGTTGGTGCAGATGAGGGTTAAGATGTTCAGCTAAACCCAGCCTTTATTCCTGGCTCTTCGCTGGCTGTCACAAAATAAACAAGGACGCCACAGTACAGGTTGTGGATAACTGATCACTTGGTATATTTCTGTCCCTGGACTGACTGTACAAAGTGAAAACTTCGAAGACACCTGGGATCTGAAGTTGCAAACAAATCGTTTAACCCAGGAAACGTTTTTTTTTTTTTTCTTTTGGTTAAAAAATAAGGGTCTGGAGGAATGGTTCTGGGGTTAATGTGCTTGCCTAGCGAGCGCTATGTCAAGCACTAAGTACCCGAGTTCAATTCCCCAGCACCATATAAAGCCAGGCATTGTGGTACATACTTATAATCCCAGCACTCAGGAGGCCGAGCCAGGAGAATTTCTGTGAGTCCAAGGCCAGCCTGGGATCCATAGTGAGTTCAGAACCAGCCTGGGCTATAGAGCAAGACCCTGTCTCAAGAAGTTAAGTTGGGCCTGGTGGCACAGGTCTGTAATTCCAGCATTCTGGAGGTTGAGACAGGAGGATCACAAGCTAAGTGCAGCCTGGACAATTTAGCCTATCTCAAAATTAAAATAAAATAAAATAAACATGGTCTGGGGATGTAGTGTAGTGTGAAGGCCCTGGGATCCATCCCCAGCACTGCAAAAATAAATAAAAATAATAATTTTTCAGCTACTTGCCAACATCTAAAATGAGGACTTTCCACATTAGAAGTTGAATGTCCAGGGGCTGGAGGAATGACTCGGCAGTTACAGTGCTTGCTTAGCAAGCGTTAAGTCAAGTGCTAAGGACCCAAGTTCGATTCCCCAGCACCACATAAGCTGGCCGTGGTGGCACACACCTGTAATCCCAGCACTCGAGAGGCTGAGACAGGTGAATTGCCCTGAGTCCAAGGCCAGCCTGGGCTCCATAGTTAGTTCAGGACTATAAAGTGAGACCTTGTCTCAAAAAAAAAAAATTAAATTAAAAAAAAAATAAAAGAAGTTGAATGTCCAGTCTCTGGGGCAAAAATCAAGGGGCTAGAGAAATAGCACAGCGATTAGAGTGCTTGCCTAGGAAGCTCAAGTCCCTGGGGTTGATTCCCCCGCACCACATAAACAGGGCATGGTGGTGAATGCCTGTAATCACAGCACTCAGGGAGGCTGAGGCAGGAGGATCGCAGTGTGTTTGGGGCCAGCCTGGGCTACATAGTGAGTTCAGGTCCAGACTGCGCTGCAGAGCAAGGTACTACCTCAAAAAGAAAAAAGAAAAGAGAAAAATCAAAACATTGAACCACGTGGGTCCCATCCCGTGTACAGCAGCGCTGGATCCAGGATAGCAGCATGAGCTCAGCAGGGCAAAAGCTGCCCTGCCCCATAGTCATCCTCCTCAGCCCTGTCCTGCAGGCTCATAGTCTGTAACTCTTGACCAAATCCAGCACTTTATGCTGAAGAACAGTCAATAATTAGCAGAATGGGGCCTCCCAGTTATACGTCTGAATGGTCCCCAGCACAGGCTGGAAGACCTTCAAGGACAAGAAATCATAGCCTCCCCAGCCTGGACCTAAGGACCAAACCTAGGGACTTTGCACTGACTCGTATCCCCGGTCCTTTTTAACTTTTTGAGACAGCACCTCACTAAGTTGCCCAAGCTGGGTTTAAACTTGGGATCCTCCAGCCTCAGCCTTCTGGAAAGCTGAGAAAACAAGCATGTGCACCCATATCCCGCTGAAAGTCCTGGCCTAAACACGGCTCATTCACTTCCTGAGTTCAATTTACCAGCTGTGTGTGGTGGTATATGCCTAGCATTCAGAAGACTAAAACAAGAGGATTGCTGTGAGTTTGAGGCCAGCCTGGGCTACATAGTGAGCTCAGGACCAGCCTGGACTACAGAGCGAGATCCTGTCTCAAAAAAATAAAGTGAAAACGAAAAAAAACTGAGCTTGTGATGCAACTCAATGTGAAGGCCCATGGCTCAATCCCCAGTACAAAGAGACAGACAAAAATATCAAGTATGAGTCAGATATGGTGGCACACATTGTAATCCCAGTGCTATAGGAAGCTGACTCAGGAGGATCTCAAGTTTGAGCCAAGACTGTCTCAAATGAAGTAAAAAACAGTGCGGAGGGTGTAGCTCAGTACCAAGGCCCTGGCTTCAACCACCAGAACAAAGAGGTACAGTTACTAAGCTCGGGGCCATTTCTAACACATCACTGTGTGGGTGTCCAGGAGTTTCACAGAGAGATGAAAGAATACAGAGGTGAGCAACTTGATCCACTAGGACACTGTGTCAGGGCACCTCGGCCTATGTCAGTGTACATACCCAAATATATGTGGGCCCAACTCTGCTTCTTAGGGCTAAAGCATCTCCGTCTGTGAACTGAGGGACCTGAATCAAACCTCTAGGCTTAATACTCAGTTTTATGTCCCCAGGACCAGCAGGCAGTTAACATCTAGAATGTAAACTATGCACAAATCCAGCAGTTCAGGGTCCTCTAGTATCAACCTGCTTCACCCTGAAGGACCAAAAGGGAAAAACAGTTGAATGGCTGTGATCATTGCCAGCCACCAGATGGCGTCCCCGCTCTATGGCCCAATGGCTGCCAGGGTCCCAGGGGAGATCACTAGCGCAGGATTAAGGGATGCACCTGGAGGGTGCAGAAATCTTACCTTGGTTACCAAAAGCCAAACACAGGTGGACGTAAACCAGGAAACGAGGCCAAGGAGAGGAAGAGAGTCGCAGGGACCACAGGGAACTCCTAGAGATACATCATCAAGGGAGACCTAGGGTGGGGTCACCGTAAAGGTTCCTGTTCTGGTGAGGACACAAGTGTTCTCAATGATTTAAATGTAACAGAAACTAGGTGTGATGGCACACACCTGTAATCTCAGCACTGTGGAGGCTGAGGCAAGACTGCCATGAGTCCAAGGCCAGCTTGGGCTCCATGGTGAGTTCAGAACCAGCCTGGGCTACACAGGGAGGAAGGCATGCTAGGTATATACAAAGACAGACATGGGAGTACAGTCTGAGGGAAAAATTGTTGTGAGCTCTCAGGGTTTTCTTAAGAAACGGGCTAGCCTGGGCTGTGAAGAGTTCAGGACCAGCTTGGACTACAGAACGAGACCCTGTCTTCAAGGAGAAGTTTGTGGGGGTGAGGGGTAGCTACGTAGTCCAGACTGACTATGAACCCTGTGTAGCCCGGGCTGTCCCAAGTTCATGCTTCTCTGCCTTAGCCTTCACAGTGCTGGGTCTCAGGGGAAAGTCACCATTACCAGCTGCTGGGAGCTTCTGCTTTCTTCCTGTTTTGCTCTTCTACATGGTGTGACTTAAAAAAAAAAGTGAATTTTTAAATTGATAAAAATGGGGCTGGAGGAATGGCACAGCAGTTATACTTACTACTGGCTTTGCAAGTGCAAGGCCCTGAATTCGACTTCCTAGCACCCCATAAAGCTGGGCATGGTGGCACACACCTGCAATCCCAGCACTTGGGAGGCTGAGGCAGGCAGACTGTCCTGAGTCCAAGGTCAGCCTGGGCTACATAGTAAGTTCAGGACCAGCCTGGACTACAGATTGAAAAAATCAATAAAAATGTAAAATGTTTTCAGTAAATTATACCATCATTAATCCCTTTCAAAGTCCTCCCCCTCACACTTAGCCTATCATTCCTGCCACTTTCTGAGGCAGTTCTTAAAATCCTTCTATGTGTGTTTGTGGGGTTTTTTTTTTTTTTTGGTAGCTTCCTCAGTGTCCTGAAAAGATGCAAATGTTTATCATAATTTCTGCTAAATGAAAACACCAAGACCAGGCATGGGGGCACAGGCCTATAATCCCAACAATTTGGGAGGCTGAGGCAGGAGAATCACAAGTTTGAGCCCCACCTGGGCAACATAGTGACTTAGCAATATCCTTCTCAGAGAAGGAGAAAAAGTATGGGGGTGTAGCTCAGTGGGAAGACTTTGAGTTCAATCTCCAGTATCTGGAAAAAAAAAAAAAAGTCACAGCCCTAAAAACTGTTGGCCAGACAGCCACACTAAAATAATGGCAACAAGCACCATTTCTGGCACAGGTCAGGAGCTCCAGCCCAGCACTGGGGCAGCAGTGTCCTGCAGTACCTCGTGGCCTTATTAGCGTGGAGAAGGGGTGCCTTGGGGACATTCAGTGCTCCGAGGGTATCCTGACCCAAAGAACCCTCGTGGTCTCAGATGCCTGGGTCCCTTTCAGAAAAGCAGTCTTTCATCCACCACCAGAGAATGGGGCACCACACGGTGGTAAGGACTCTGGACACAGTACAGAGGAGAAGTAAAGGGCAATGGGCCCTGTAACCATGGGAGGCTTGTCCAGCCCAGCTGTAACCCAAGAGACTCAGGGTCCTTTCTGCACCCCTGTGGGGCCAGAGGCTCGCTCCCCTATGTTTTGACTGCTGGGATCCCTCCTGTACCCTCTGCCAAACCCAGGCCTGCTCAGTGAGGCATGAGGAGGAACAGGAGAGGCTGCAGCCGGGGAAGCCGCAGGCCCACAGCTTTAAATTATGGAGCAGCTTTCTTAGCCCCTCCAATGGGCCTAGGCGCCCAGTTAAATAATTCACCACCTGGGGGACACAGCTGAAGTAGGTCAGCCATCTGTGTGGCCCTGGGTCTACGGTCCTCCACACCCCAGCGCTAGGAGGGCACGTGCTATAAGGGCAGGCTCACATGGCAGGTGGCAGCCAGTGCAAACAGTACAGCACAGCTCCCAGTGCAGGGCAGCAATGGCACCAGCCTGTGCCCTTCCTCCCAGGGCCCTCGCCCACCCACCTGCAGCCCAGGGTCCTTCCCCCCATCAAGGCATCCAAAGGCATCCAATCATCCGAGCCTCAACAGCCAACATGGTTACCCTCAGAAAGCACCTTTAGTGCAGGGAGGGCCAGGCTGCCGGAGGGGGTGGTGGGGAGGGACAGGACACCAGGATTACCTGAAGCACAGTTGTGGAGGTGACCAAGTCTTGTGGCATGGACATAGATGGAAAAGGCAAAGCCACCAGGTTGGCAACTGCGTCCCCACAGGAGCCGGCAAAAATCCTTACCTACTTCAAATGGGAAGATTGAGACCCCAGATCACAGAGAGAGAACCAGGGAGGTGCAGGCGTCCTGACCCCACCCACTAGCCGAGGTTCTAGGGACCTTCACGCTGGTGTTGTTCCTTGGCCAGCAATCAGGGTCGCCTGCCCTTCCTGGGCCTTTCCTTCCCCCAGCAGTCACCCCTCCCACCTCAGTCCCATTCCACTCAGCTTGGGGAACCCTGGGGACCAAAGAGGGGACAGCAGACAAAGGCATATGGAGAACAGAGGTCTGCTCAGGCCCTGGCTGGGTACAGGAGTCTCCGTGCCACCATGGGAACTCTGACATGAGGGGGGTGAAGCAGGGGATAAGCCCAGCCCCTCACCTACAACAGTTATTTTCTTGGTGGCACAGGAACCAGAGCCTAGGGCCTTTGAACCTACGCTCTTGACCATTTTTACTTCTGATTTTGAGACAGGGTCAAAGTTGCTAAATTGCCCAGCCTGGTCTCAAACTTGTGATCTTCCTCAGCCTAGCAGTTTCCTACTGTGTCTAGATAGGGCAAGAGGAGGATGCCCCAAAGAGCCTCGAAGTCCTCCCACCCCTGTAATCCCAGGCCAGACTCCTCCCCTACCCGCAGGCAGTGGACCCTGGGGAGGCGGAGGCAAATGTCGGAGAGACATCACTTCGGATTGTTTTATTCTGTATTTCATATATTATCCAGTTTCACATTCTCACAGGGTCAGCAATTATTACAGCAGCACCCCATCTCTCACATCCACAGTGGGGAGACGTCATAGCTGCAACGGAAAGTACGGTGCGGATGCACCCGCAGAACAACACAACATCGCACAACTTTTCCTCCTTGTCACTTTCCCAAACTGCCGCCCTGCGCTGAGCTCAGGACGAAGCCCTTTTCCTCTCATGCCTCAAACTAAACGTTAAACTCATCTGACAGGGCGGACAAGGGCTCCTGAATAATTAATGGTGCACACATGAAAAATCCTTTAGGAAGCATAAATATTTCCTCACACAGGGTACAAAAATACTTTTCATGTTTCGGTCTGTCTTGAGGTTTGGAAACAGTGAGGAGCAGTGGCAGGGGGTGGGGATGCTGTGGAGGGTGAGGGATGCTGGGGAGAGGTGACAGGGAGGAGTGGAGGGTGCTGGTCTGAAATGCAAAGACAAATGCCATCTGTGTGGCAGGTGCTGATTGTGGAGCTCAGGTATGTGTGTGAGAGGGGGCACACAGGGTTCAGGCCTCCTCAATGGTGGGGGTGGGGTGTAGGGACAGGGTGTGGCAAGAAGGACCAGGCCTGATGAGGCCCGAGTGCCAGGACTTTGCTATGGCAACTGTGTGAGCACAAACCATACACTCACAAAAACACATCTAAATGTCTTAATTCATGCCAGAAAATATGCAAAATTAAGTATCTCCTCTCCTTGAGGGGCATACAGAGACACAAATTGGGTTGGGAGGTTAGGCTTTGGTGGTCCCAGTGGGGACTCTGAGCTGCCTTTTTTTTTTTTTTTTTTTTTTTTTTTTTGAGGTACTGGAGATTGAAGCCAGAGCCCTCACACTGAGCTACATTCCCCAGCTCCTTTTTATCATTAATTTTGAGACAAGGTCTCAGTTGTCTGAAATAGGCTCAAACTTGTGATCCTCCTGCCTCAGCCTCCTAGAGTGCAAGGATACAAGCATGCACTACCATGCCTAGCTTCTGAGCTGGGTCTTGATGTCCCAGCAAGAGGACCCCAAATCATCCTGGGAGGCCTTGGTGAGGAGGGCTGTGGAGTGGACCAGGGCTGAGAAGGAGGGAGGAGAAACGCGAGCAGCTCACTGAGTCATAGCCTTAAGAGTCACAGTCTCTGGAGGGAAGCAGTGGCTCTGTACAGGTTGTGGGTGAGTGGCCAGTGGCCATTGTGGCCACATGGCACAGTCCCTGAGCCAACTTCCTGGTGCCACGACCTGCAGGGAGGAGAGAGAGGCCATGAGCAGGGCCAGGGACCCAGGTGCAAGAGAAGAGAAAAATCATACCCCGTGCCCCGGCAAGCAGCTCTGGGCACTGCCTCACACAGTGCACTCCAGGGACTTGGGCAGAGAAGACCTTAGCCCTGTGGGAAGACAGAGTCCAGGGCACCATCCACCCAGGGCTCAGAGGACCAGCACTTACTGAGGAACTAGCACAGCTGGCGATACTTCCATCCTTGCTGTGTGGGGTCCGAAGACGGGTACCAGCGCACCTGTAAGAGAAGCCAGCATCAGGAGCCAGCAGTGCAGCACGTGCTTCAGGAGGAGCTGGTGAGATCCTAATGCAGTCCTGGCTCCATCACTGACTGTCTGGCACAGGCTGGGCCCATCACTTACCTCTCTACATCAGGTTCTTCATCCTGAGACAGGGGAGTCCCACCTGCCCCACCTCCTCCAGATGACAAAACAGCACCTAATCATAGGCTACACTAAGCTCAAGCTGCGAGCCAGGGGTTTTCTCAGCAGCCAGAGGCACCATTGCCAAAAATCTACGCTCCCTCCCACCTCAACTGAGAGAGGGAGAAACTCCCAACATTAGTAGACTGAGCCTAACAAAAGTTGCTCTCAGTTGCAATATCCTCATCCAGCTCTGCAAAGAGAAGTGAGGAAGACAGGATGTATGGTACCAGAAAAATTGAAGCCGTTGTGGTCCACCGGCAGCAATCCAAGATTGGCCCCAAGTTCCGTAGGGAGCAGGGTGCTGCAGTACTTGGTACTGAACCCAGGGCCTTCACACTGAGCTACATCCCCAGCCCATTTTGACTTTTTAAAATTTGATGACAGGGGGTTGGAGGAATGACTCAGCAGTGTAAGTGCGTGCCTAGCCAAGTGCTAAGTCAAGCACTAAGTACCCGCGTTCAATTCCCCAGCATCACGTAAGCCAGGTATGGTGGCACACGCCTGTCATCCCAGCACTCAGGAGGCTGAGGCAGGAGAATTGCTGTGAGTGCAAGGTAGGTTAGCCTAGGCTCCACAGCGAATTCAGGACCAGCCTGGGCTAGAGAGTGAGACCCTGTCTAAAAAAAGAAAAAGAAAAGAAAAGAATAAAATTGACGATAGGGCCTAAATTGCTGACTTGCCCACACTGGGCTCTAAACGGCAATCTTCCTGCCTCAACCTCCTAGAGTGTGGGACCATAGTGTGCACTGCCATGCCCAGCTCCCTGGAGAATTCTTAGTAAGCCACAAATGAGACTCTACTGGTGATTCCGTTTCTCCCTTCCCTTTCCAACCCTCCTTCCCCTCCTTTATCAGATCCCTGATCTAGAGACTTATAACCCACCCCCTGAGCCCTTGGCGGGGGGGGGGGGGGGGGGGGGTAGAGGTGGGGGGGCTGGCTTCAGAAGATCCTTACTGGTACCTGGCAACACTTGCCAGAGCCCACAGACAGCTGGAGCGCCAAGACCAGATCCCAGAGTCAGGTCAAGAAGGTTACATGCACCCTCCTGCCCCAGTTACCACCACAGAGACCATTTGCCCCATGCTGAGCAGCAGCTGGCTGGGAGGCAGGGGCTGGTACCACAGACCCAAAGCAGGATAAATTCCCAGGATGGGGACCCCGGTCCCATTAAGAAAGGAAGGATGGCACACAAGAGCCACCACAGAGATGAACTGGCAGCTGGGCATGTGACCACCACCCCTGATGCTGGTGCCAACAGACCCCATGGCCTCCACAGCTGCCCTTAATCCCAGCCACCTGGGTAAGCAAAGAAGGCACTGCACGACACCAGGCCCTCTGTGGAGCTGAGGGACAATTTTTAAGAACTAGGTCTCTCCCAATTTTAGGTGATTTTGTGCAGCATGGAATCCTAGCCACCCCTCCATCTTCCCAGGAGTGCAACAGGAAGCCAGGGCTGATAGCTTTTAGTCCCTGAACTGGGCAGGTCACGTCCGGGCCACCTAGCCAACACCAGGGTTACTCTGTGTTCCAAAAACAGGATTTTACTGTCACCAGTGCCAATGGGATTACTTGGTTAAGTCTCATACCACACAAAAAGCTCCCCCTCTCTTTTTCTGAGAAAGGGTCTCGCTGTGTAGCCCATGCTGCCCCTTGAATACATAGCAATCCTCCTGCCTCTGCTCCTTGTGGGGTGCGCTGAGATTACAGGCATGGGCCCCAGGGCAAGTTTAAGATCCCCTTCTCAAAAAGAGCTGCCCCACTTCCTATCCTCCCTCCTGACCATCTGGAAACTTCCCTCCCCTCCCAACAATAGCTGTTTGGAAGGAGACACCTCTTGCCCTTCATTGGCCTGCCAGAATGCCTGCCAGACACTAGGCCACTGTGTACAAGAAGGACCCTCAAGGAAACTGCAGGGATGTCACCAAGAAATGCATGCCTCCATCCAACTCAGGGAATCCTCAGTGTACTCTTTACCCAGTATGAGCAACCCATGCCAAGGAGAGGCTGGCTGGTGGCCCAGCGGGCACAGCCCTGAGCAGCGTGCGGGAAGCCTCCAGTGTCTACAGAGGAGAGGCGCCCAGCACGGTGTAGGCCCCTCCACACCTGTGAGTCCTGTCACCATTCCTTTTCCATGTCATGCTACCTCCTGCCCCTATGCAGCAGCAACTCTTCCCACAGCCTGGGTTATGTCACAGACCCGTTAGGGACAAAGTAGAGGAGTGCGACCCTTTAGGCACTCAAGGCACCTGTGCCACTCAGATTGGATTTTTTTCTTTTTGTTACTAGGGATCAAGTCCAGGGCCTTCACATTGAGCTACATCCCCAGCCCATTGATGATTTTTAATTCTGAGATAAGGTCTCACCATGTTGCCCAGGCTGGGCTCAAATATATGAACCTCCTGCCTCAGTCTCCTAGAGTAATATAGTAATAGGATTACAGGGTAGCACTTCCATTCCACTGAGACCAGATGCTCACAGAGAGGCTGCTTTTGTGTAGACCAGGGGCCTGGGGTCCCCTCAGACAGCACTGTGGTCTCTCCCTAGACTTTCTTGCTCCTCTCAACTCAGCGCAGGAGGCCCCTAGCCCAGGGGAGGTACCACCATGTTAGGGTCCTCCCAGGGCTGGGACCCCAGACCTCTGGTCTACATAAAAGCAGCCTCTCTAGGAGCATCTGGTCTCACTGGGCTGGTAGACATGTCAGAGACTGAAGAACATGCCAGCCTGGAAAGCCCCCTCCCCCCTTACCTGGGAAGGTAAGCCCCGAGGCAGGAGCCCCAGACTCCAAAAAAGAGCCTGCAGGTTGTGCAAACTGCAAGTGCACTGAGAGCTTTCCCTTGGAAAGGCCTCTCCACAGCTCAGCAGTCCAGCTCAAGAGAAGCAGTGCTCAGCAGGAAGTGATGTAGGCAGGAGCCATTTTTAAAAAGAGCTGGAGACTGAATTGGTAAAAGAAGCCATAGACAGGCCACACCAGGGATTTTGGAGACATTCTTAATCAGTGCCTAGAAAGAAACCTGCTCAAGAGACAGCTTCAGAGAGAGGACAAAGGCCGCCAACCTCCTGAACAGTTCAGGTGGTAGTGGGAGCACACTGAGAGGATGGAGGGGGCAACGGCAGAATTTCGGACCTTGAAGACAAGCTGATGAAACAAATGCCATAATGAGGCACGATGCCAAAAATAAGTGAGTAAGGTAGCTGGATTCCACAGTGACAGATGACTCAACGAGAACCAATCACAGAATTATGGGTGTGAGAGAAAGAGCAGAAGGCAGCACCAAAGGTATAAAGAATTTATTCACTGAAATCATGGCAGAAAATTTCCTGAATCTAAGAAAAGCAATTAATATTCAGGTACAAGAAACTTACAGAACACCAAATAACCTTAACCAGAAAATAACCTCACAACACATCACACTCAAAATCTCAGAAATTCAACACAAAAAATATTAAAAGCAGAACAGAACAACAGGGAGGGAGTAGTTCAGTGGTTAAAGCACTTGCCTAACAAGTGCAAGGCTACAGGTTTGATTCCCTACCACCATCTAAGCTGGGCATGGTACAAACACTTCTGATCTTAGCACTAAAGGCAGGAGGACTGGCCTGAGTTTGAGGCCAGCCTGGGCTCCATATTGAGTTCAGGATCAGTCTGGAATACAGACTTGAGGCCCTATCTCCAAAAAGAAAAAAAAAATTGCTACCATTAGCCCAGCATTACAGAAAATACTTAGAGACAAAGAGAAGAGCAGCACCAAAGAACACAGAAGAAACATCAAAAGGGAAAGTGTATAACAAACAAAAAGAAAATAGAACCAACACTAGAAAAACAAGACAATGAAAGGTTTCAGTAAAAAAATCTTACAATAATCACTCTCAATGCTAATGGTCTCGACTCACCAATCAAAAGACAGACTGGCAAAGTGGACAAAAAACAAAACCCAATCATCTGTTGTCTGCAAGAGACGCACTTCACCCACAAAGCAGCACACAGACTGAAGGTCAAAGGCTGAATACTAGTACTAGGATATAGCAGGAGTAGCTATACTATTCTCAGTGCAGATTCCAAACCAAAACAGATCAGAAGAGATGAAGATGGGCACTGTATAATGGCAAAAGAAAGAATCCTCCTATATTTATAAACATTTCACACATAGCTCACAATTATAAACATACGCACCCAATACAGGTCCATCCAATTACGTGCAACAGAAACTGGCGGACATGAAGGGCTGAATACACCCCAATATAAACATACTAGGGACTTCAATATCCTACTCTTACAGGTCAACTGGGCTAAAAAAAGAAAAGGAAAGAAAGAAAGGAAGATTAGAGCTAAATCATACTATGGAAGGAACAAATGAACCTAACAGGTATCTTCAGCATTCTGCCCAACAAGAACAGATCACACCTTTTTCTCATCAGCACGTGGGACTTTTTCTAAAATAGACCATATCTTTGGACATAAGACATGCTTAAATAAATATAAAAGATGGGGCTGCAATAGCACAGTAGTTGGGAGTGCTTGCCTAGCAAGCCCTGAATTTGATTCCTCAGCACCACATAAACTGGGCAGAGTGTCTGTAATCCCAGAACTCGAAAACCCAGGTAGAAGGATTAACATGTGTTCCAGGCCAGCCTGGTCTACATAATGAGTTCAAGACCAGCCTAGACTACAGAGCAAGATCCTGTCTCAATCAATCCAAACAAATCATTCCCTGCATACATTCAGATCATATGGAATGAAATTAAAAATCAACAGCAAAAGAAACTACAGAGATAGCGTAACTTGTAACAACTAACATTTGCTTCCTTTCCTTTTTATTTGGTGGTAGTGCTGGGGATTGAATCCAGGGCCTTCACAGTAAGCTACAGCCCTACTCCTTTTTTGTTTTTTATTTTGAGACAGTGTCTTGCAAAGATGCCCAGGTTGGACTCAAATTTGGGATCCTCCTGCCTCAGCCTCCCACAGTGCTGGGATTATAGGCATGCATGCACACCACCAAGCCTGGCTAACAACTAATGCTTACGAGGCACTTAACCACATGCCACATGTTATTCTGACAAAAATTTCATTTCATCCTTACACAAACACTAAGAAGCATGAATGCTAGTATCATCCCCATTTTAGAGACGAGAAATCACAGGTAAAAGAGCTTATGTCACCTTCAGGTCACTGGTGAGCAACTGAACCAGTTTAATAAGAGAGGAGTCACAGTGACTGATCCCCCTTCCTGCTTCCTCAGACCAAAATGGAAAATGAAATCCCCAGGGAGTGCAGGGGAGGGGAAAGGAATGTTGAGACAAAGAGACGGAGAACCCTGCCTTCAGCCACCAACTTCGTGCCAAAGCCCACCATGCCCCACATCTGCTGCATGCCTCCCCTGAGGGGGGTGCACTCTCTATTAAAAGGATGGGAAGGCTGAATAAGATGCTGCTGGGCCACAGTGGGGCAGGGCAGCCCAGATGACCTCCAAGACCTGCTGCAGGCAGGTATGCCCTGGCTGCCATGGAGCCCAGTCAGGCAGGAGCAGCAGGTGAGCTCAGTGCACAGACCAGGTGGCTCTGGTCCACCCCTCTGCCTCTCAGCTGCTACCTGCTCTCCCAGTCACTTCTTGCCCTCAGAATCCTACCAGGCCTCTGGGTTCAGAATAATCTGCTCAGGGTCAACAGCATCCAATTCCTTCAGATGCTTCCAGCCTCCATCACTGGAGCAGAGATGACAAGGGGCAAAGAGGGGACACTTGGACTGAACAAACAAAATGCCAAGTTGCAGGAAAACTTGCCCCCTGCCTCGTTCTGTGCAAGCTCCTCATGGCGCCTGCAATGCTAAGGAAACGGAGGTCCAGCCAGCTTGAAGAGCAAGGACAGAACAAATGACTACCCTGTCACCAGTCTGCCTCCTGACACATCGCTGTCTTGGGGTAGCCTCCACCCCAGCAATCCCTTCCAGGGAGCCAAGAGGCAGAAATTCAGGCACAAGGCCTTCAGTCTGCAAGGACAAGAACCAACCAACCCCCACAATCACAGCACTTTTACAGCTCTCTCTACGCCAAAGAAACAAAGACAGAGAGGCCAAGCAACTTGCGCAAGTCCACACAAGTGTTGAAAGGGCCAGGATCTGGACTGGGTGGGGAGGAAATGGAAAGGGGCAACAGGAGGACACAGTTTTGTGGCACGGAGCCCAGGGACAGATAGCAACATCCATCCAGATTTGTTTGACAAACCCACTGCCCTGCCTGCCTCCCCGCCACTGTCATGACCTAGCATCTCAGAGAAAGGGGCACAGCCTCCTGCACTGATCTGACCTAACCACTGCGTCACAGAGAAGACAATGGGGCTAACTGGTGGCAGAGCTGTGATCAGAGCCTGGGGTCGGGAGGAGGTGCACATGGTATCACCCAGCTCACACCCCACAGCTGCTCCCCTCCTTTTCCATCACTGACCCCAGAAGGGCTTCCCTGGATGAAGATTTCTGCCCCTGTTCACCCAGACAGCTCCCAGAGATACTGGTGTGCAGCAGAAGGATGCCAAATTTAACCACAAATTCTGCCCTCCCAACAGTCAGAAGCTGCCATGGTCGGGATACCTGGCTCCGGCAGTGGCCTATGAACCTTACCTTGCCACCTTGCAAATGTACCAAACTCCATGCCCCAAAGCCCCTCACAAGGGATCTTCCTTTCACAGCTTCTGGTTCCTGTGAATGCTCCCTTCCAGCTGCTCATGCCCTTTTCCTCCTGTCCCCTCCTAGGTCCGAGTTGCTGACCTCTATAGGATGACCCCCTAGCAACCTGCAGCATTGTACTCCAGGGCCCATACTTGCGCCAGAATGAAACCAAAGTAGGAGCCAGGGTGACATGCAACCAGCAGAGCCCTCTGGACTAGCCCCCACCTCTCCAAATCCTCCCAAGGTACTGGCTGCCCCTTCCCTCCCTGTAGTAAGGGACAGCATGCAGCCTTCCTAAAAATAGGGTCAAACACTCACGGAGCTCTGAGGACATCCACACATCCAGAGCCCTGACCTCCACACCTGAAGAGGCTTACCTGACTGTGTAAGGCGGCAGCCGCAGCAGCAGTAGCAGCTGGGTAGGTGAACGCAGCATGTGAGATGGCTGGGGCCAGTTCTGTGGTGTACAGGGGGTAAGGGGCCCAGGCCTCGGGGGACGCAGGGATCAAGGCTGCGCCCATCAGGTCATCTATAACAGGAGACAACAGCCTCTGCCATCAGGACCTGGGCCTTCCCTCTCCCACCCCTTCCAACCAGAGGAGGGGACCTAGAACTATTGTTGAGCCTAAGCCCGACTCCAAGACCAGGTAGAGGAGACACCATGTGAACCTGGCCTCACACGATAAGTACTCTGTCTCTCCAACTGGTCTCAGATCATCTCAAATAAGAGAAAACAAAAGCTGGGTATGGTAGCATAGGCCTATAATCCCAGAAGTCTCGAAAGCTGAGGCAGGAAGATCACAAGTTTGAGAACTGCCTGAGCAACTTAATGAGACTGTCTCAAAATCACAACTAAAAAGTAGGCTGGGGATATAGTTCAGTGCAAAGGCCCTGGCTCAATCCTGAGGACCACAAGACAAAATAAACAAAAGTATCAGAGAAGTTTCAGGAAAGCCTGGCAGCCCTGACCACTCAGGAGCTCAGCCCTCGGAGGCCTAGCGTAAGAGGGAGGCCAGACGTCTCCAGATGGG
The DNA here is from genome assembly GCA_004027205.1 of Ctenodactylus gundi. Taxonomy (NCBI): domain Eukaryota; kingdom Metazoa; phylum Chordata; class Mammalia; order Rodentia; family Ctenodactylidae; genus Ctenodactylus; species Ctenodactylus gundi. The sequence goes on from PVKB01002122.1 coordinate 254,187, forward strand.
TGGCTGTTCACACAAGAAACCCCTACAGGGGGGTAGCCAGGAAGGGGCTGGGAGCTCAGTGATTAGAGTACTTGCCTAGGAAGCCTGAAACACTGAGTTCGATCCCTAACACCACATCATAGCTAGGCCTAGTGGTCCAAGCCTGTAATCTCAGCATTTGGGAGGCTGAGGCAGGAAAATTGCTGTGAGTTATGCATGACTCAGTCTCAAAAAAAAGAAAAAAAAAGGGTGAGAGAGTCAGCTATGCAGAACACACCCCTCACAGCTGAGAGTCTGCTCGCTGTCTTGCAGCTCTGGCCCTGCCAAGGGGCAGGAGAAGGTGGCTTAGAACGCCACTCACAAGGGTCCCGGGTGATGAAATGCGCTCCCAGGGCAGGGTGGGCACTGGTGGGATTCGGTGTCGCCATCAGCTTGCTCTTGGCCATCTTGGTGTTGGCTTTGGCAAACTCGAGCCTCAAGGTCTGTGGGTTCTCAGGATCAAAGCGAATACCCTGCACAGGATGGGAAAAAGAAGGCCACACTGTTAGCTGCGGCGGGTACAAAGAGTTCAAAACAATGGGGCCAGAGCAGAGGCAATACTGCTTGGACGTGATGAGTCATGACACGTGTCACGAACAGAGCAGGCAAGGACTCTGCCTAGTGTGGACCCTCACCTTAAGCATGGAGCAGGGAGGGTTTGCAGGAGGCAAACAGGGACACTTACTGCCTAGGAGATCACTGGGTCAGAGAAAAGGCCATTCCCACCTACTCACGTTTAAAGCGTCCTTGGCAGCTTCTGCTCCGGCCCGGCTGTCAAAGATCACAAAACCAACAGGCTATTGGAAAAAAGAGAGAGCACCCTTGTGTCTCCCAACACATACTTTCCCTCCAAAAGAAAAAGACTATGGGGCTGAGGATACAGCTCCGGGGGACAGCATTTGCCTAGCATGCATGAGGCTTTATGTCTCATCCGGAGCATTGTAAAAAAAAAAAGGCCAAGATTGGTGGTATAGGCCTGTAATCCCAGTGCTCGGGGGCTGAGGCAAGAGGATCACAAGCTTGAACTCAGCCTGAACAACTTAAAACCTGTCTCAAAATAAAAAATTATAAGTAAAAAAGGGCTGGAGGAATAGCATAGCAGTTAGAGCATTTGCTTAGCAAGTATAAGGCCCCGAATGTGACTGATGTGGTAACATATACCTGTAATTCTGGCATTTGAGAGGGTAAGGCAGGAGGATAGCTCAGCCTAGGCTACATCGTGAGGTTAGAACCGGCCTGGACTATAGATTAAGACCCTACATCTTAAAAAACAAAAACAAAAAAAAAAAAAAAAAAAAAAAAAAACCTGGCTGGAGAAGTAGCTCAGTGTGGAGGCTGTAGTCACAAACCTCAGTACAAAAAAAAAAAAAAAGTACATTATCTAAGTGAAATGGTATTTGTTCTGCTGATACAAAGAGTAGAAAAGAGACCCTCTTGCCTAGGACCTCCTAAGGTACAGTGGAAGGTGCCTAGGCGCCCACAGCCCAGCCTCCCTCCCTGGCCCTGCACCCTGGGGAACGAGGCTGACAGCACAGCACTGACCACCATGCTTCCAGGAAGTGTTTTTAAACACACACAGGTAACACTGACAACATCTCCGATTTCATTTGGCCAAGAACTAATGCAGACCCCATATGAACCTGAAGGCCTGGGACCCAGCCTTCTACCCCAGGGGACACAGCTCAGCTATGACCTCCTGTCCTGGGCCATGGCCCAGATAGGGGTTCCCCAAACTCCCAGAGCAAGACAGGACCAGGAGCCCGCTGAGCTAGCTGGCTGGCCTTGAAGGGGTGGGATCTGTGGGGGGTGGTGTCCTTTCCTCACCCCAGGACAAATATGGATAATAGCAGGAAGTTGGGTCCCTGTTGCCAGAGACCTCAACATTAGGAAAAGGCCAACAGGCTCAATTCAACTCCAAGGCCAAACTGGGCTGGGAGAAGAAAAATAGGGGGTGGGGAGAAATTACCTGTCTCGAAGTGAGCTTGATGAGGGACCCTTCATACCCCTGTGGAGAGAGGTGGCTAGTTACAGGGCTGGTCAGAGAGAGACCTCAGTTGGGCCAGGCCTGTAATCCCAGCACTCTGCATGGCTGAAACAGGAGGATCAAGGGGTCCGGCCCAGCCTGAGAAGTTTAGTGACTTAATGGGACCCTGTGTCTCAAATGAAAACTAAAACACGCGCAGGGGATGTAGCTCATTATGAAGGCCTTGAGCTCAATCCTCAGTACCAGAGAATAAGAAAAAAACAAGACCTGGTCAGATAACCTGGCACTACCCATCCCACCCTTATCCTTCCCCACTGTGTTACTCTGAATCCCTCACACTCTTTTCCCCTCACAGGTGACCCAGGCTGACTTTCACTACTGTCAAGCTCCTGCCACCCTGTGTTCTGAATTGCATGGCCCAGCACATGATAGGCAAGGTCCCATAGTAATCTCATGGCTTCATGGGTAACTTCCTGTGTGCTAATATGTCATCCAGAACAAAGGCCTTACCTTTTCTCAACTGCAAATGGAGAACACTACACTGAATCTTCAAAATGCCTTACTGTCCCCGCTTTACAGGTAAGGAAACTGGCTCAGGAGGGCTGAGCAAGTAACAGAAGACGGCAAGCCAGTCAGTGGAACCAGACAGCGCTGGCATGTGACCTCATGCCTGGAGTACCTCCTGCGCCCAATCACCAGAGACTGACGCCCAAGGCTGCTCCCGGGCACAGCTCTACCAGGGTGGCTGGGCCCTACTCACCTTGAACGGCCGGAAGAGCAGGTACAGTTCTCTGGGCTTAATGTCCACGGGGAGGCCACTGACAAACAGAGTCCGGACCTGGGAACAGAGACCACAGTGGTCACAACTGGGTCAGACAATGAGGATGGCGGTAATGGCTCTTTCTTCAGATAGGGCACCAGAATGCTTCTAGGACTTCAGGAAGAACTCACTCTTTCCCGGGTCCCTCCAGACATGGGAGGCAAATGACGTTCAGTGTCACAACTCTGACTCCAAAGCCCTTTCTACAAACTGTCTGCTCCAGGTCACCCTGCAGGTATCACATAGCAAGCAAGCTCACACCTCTAAGCAGACTCTAGTAGTTGACACAGGCAAGGAAAAGTGCCCTCTTCTGTGAGGGGCGAATCCTTTCTCAGACCAAGAGCACTCTGAGAAGTCCCAGAAAGCTACAGTGCCTCAGCCCTCAAAACTGCACACCAAACTAGGCACAGTGGCACATGCCTACAATCCCAGCATTCTGGGAGGTGGAGGCAGGAGGATCGCAACTTCATGGTCAGCCTGAGCAACTCAGACTCTGACTCAAAATAAAGGGCTGAGGATGTATCTCAGCATAAAGATCTGAGGTTTAGTCTCCACTATTGCGGAGAGAAAAAAAAGCACACACAGAAATGCAACTTTTCTAGAAGACACCTGTGGGTTGGACAGGCGGTTCGGTTTGGGGAGAAGATGTATACGGAACAGAAGTCCTCGGCCACTCTATGCTCTGGGGTGGCTTCAACAGATGCCAAGCCCATCCATCCCTCTCCTACTGTTTGCTATACTTGACATGAGCTCTTCTTCAAGGACAGGGAGTATGTTATATTCTTGCCTCTATGCCCAGCCTCTAGCATGGCATTGACACTACAATTTTACCAAATATGAGAACTGGCATGGGGCTATAAATGGAACAATTATGCTGGCTTTTGAAGAATGAATAGAACCCCGCCAACTTCAAATGAGGCACAGGGTGTTGAAAGTTACAAGCCTTGTCCTCCTCATGGCTATAAACTGAAGGCAAAGCAAGGTCTGAAGACCAGGTATCCAGCCTGAGATGCAGGTGAAGCAGCCACAGGTGAAGCAGTTTGGGAGAGCTGTTTACCTATCCTACTGCTATTGTGCAGCTGGTACTTGAGGCTAAACTAGCAAGCCTAGGTCAGACCTCCACCATCACAGCTGAGATCCCTTTCTAATTTCCTTTTTTTGTAATACTGAGGACTGAACCCAGGGCCTTCACACTGAGCTGCAACCCCAGCCCTTTCTTTCTTTTTTTTTTTTTTGGGGGGGGACAGTGTCTAAGTCACTAAGTCACCCAGGGCATAAACTTAAGACCCTTGTGCCTCACCTCCTAGAGTGCTGAGACTAGTGGCATGTGACAGCACACTTGACTCCCACTTGTCTTGAGCCACATCTTACAGTGCTAAAACAAGCACATAAACCTCCTCAGTTCCCCTCGGATAATTTTGAAAGCTCAAAGGCCACCCTGTCACGTGACCATTCCTGAGAGCTACTGGTAGCCCTGCAGGGGCCCTATTCCCTTGTACAGAGGAATCGAAGATCACACGGTTTTTGTAGCAAGCATATCCGGCAACATCCTTCACCTCTGACCTGTTAAGATACCAGGCACACCATTCTTCCAGCTTCAGCTCTTGGCCCAGAGAAGGCCACATCACATATCCCACCCCAGTCCTATACCCAGCCACTCCACTGCTGGCAGCTGAGGACTTTAAGCCCAGGCTTCTCTACATGCCCTAGAGTCCTACTGTGGCCCAAGGACCTCTGCCTGACACTACTTACCAGTCTGAGCTCACCAATCACCCTACCCACACAAAGCCCCAGCAAATAGCATGGTAGGGGTATCACCAGCCTCTGGGTGCCAGGAAAGGAGGATGAGACCCCAGTGCCTACCCTGATGGTAGCAGAGGGTACACCCAACAAGATGGACCAGGAGCACAAACTACCCTGTGGGGTGGACCTGGTCAGTAGCCCCCTTCTCCCAGGATGGCAGGGCATGGTGGCAAGGACCCAGCACAGCTCCATGGAAGCTCCCTGTCCTCTCCAGGGGCTATCCATTGCACCAGGGACTAATTTTTAATCCTTCCTCACATGGGCTCCTCTGGCAGGAAGTCCCCAGGGACACCCTTAAATAGCAAGATCTCAGCACAGTTTCCCACTGGGGTGGGGGATGGGCACCAGAATCTGTTTCTTATCCCAGCCAGACTTCTGTTCCCAGCCCTCCCTCTGGCCCACATAGCCCTTTTCCTCCGCTTTTCATCTTTTAGGGTCTAAAGTGTCCCAAAGGCTACACTATAGCTCTTTTCATGTCCCTATCTACCAGTTCAAATTCTCTACAGGGAGCTAAACCAGGATACTGAATCATAAAAGTCTAACAGGGGGTAGGGGACACAGCTCAGAGGTTTTAGAGTGCTCATCTAGCAAGCCAACGTCCAGGATTCAATTAGCACCTCATCAACTGAGCATGTTGGTGCACACCTGTAATCTCAGCACTCAGGAGGTAAGAAAGGAGGACTGCTGAGCTGAGGCTAGCCTGGGCCACACAGTGAGTTCAAGATAAGCCTGGACTACAAAGTGAGTCCCTACCTCAAAAAATAAAAAAATAAATAATAATAATAATAGGGCTGGAGGGATGGCACAACGGTTAAAGCACTTTCCTTGCAAGCACAAAGCCCCGAGTTCAATTCCCCAGCACCACATAAAGCCAGACATGGTGGTGCATGCCTGTAATCCCAGCACTTGGGAGGCTGAGGCAAGTGTATTGTCCTGACTCCAAGGTCAGCCTGGGCTACACCAGTGAGTACAGGATCACAGGGGGCTACAGAGTGAGATCCTGCCTCAACAAATAAATAAATAAAATAAAACACAAAAATAAAAAGTCTTGCTGAAATATCCATCTTGATTCTTGATTCTGGCCACCCCAGCCAACAATATATGCCCTGTCCAGAAGGGAAAGATGAGGCCCAGAAAAGTTCAGCAGGTTGTCCAGAGTATGCAGCTTAGTTCACAAAGGGCAGAGCTGGGTGAAACCCAGTACCCCAACTCCATGCCACCAGCAATCCACCAGTGCAGCCCCATTAGCCTTCGGCTGGGTAAAGAACTGTCACGCAGCTAGTAGGAGCCAGTCCCTTCACACAGCACGTTTCAGAGGACAGCAAAGCCAGAGTACCGAGGGAAGCAGCTAGCAAACTGGGGGTGGGGTTTGTCAGCCGGGGTCAACAGGATGAAGCCTGGGGTCCAGGGTCTACCCTCCACCCTCCCTATGCACTCCAGGTCCCTAACCTGTGCCACACTACCCCACCCTGGGCTGCTATGTCCTTCCAATCCCATGCCTAAAGGATGCCAGTAGCGAACTCTCCATCTCCTGAGTTCCCTCCCCTCCCCTGCAGCCTTGCCTTCTATGGTCCCCACAATCTGAGCAGAGACCCCCCACCCCAGCCACACAAAGCTCCAGGGACAAGAGCAAAGTCTAAGACACTCTCAAATACCTAGAGGCAGCTTCCAGTGTCAAGCTCTCTGAGTCTACCTGCCAAGGTCTTCCAAAGCAACCCAGCAGAGACCAGCTGCGGCCTGGCAACAGCAAGACATAATAACAAGAAAGGTAACAGGCCTGGCTGGGCCAGAGTTTTAGTTCCAGCACCACGCCCAAACGGCTCCACCTTTCAGAATCTGTGCCTTATCTATAAGAATGGACAACACCACCTCCAGGACTGGGAGCTTCCCTTACCAGATGCCCAGCATAGATAAGAGGCTTATTTTTAGTCTATAGCCACTGGGATCATTTACCTGCACAAGGCACTTGTCTGTCTGGAACCTCACACCGTGTGTGTTTACGAAGGTTGTCTAGTGGGGCTAGATAAGGTCCAGATGAGGTTGCAGCTAGGAATGTGGGTAAGATGACCTTAGATAGTCACTAGACTCTTCAGTTTTCCTCTTCCCTAAAACAGATTATGCCCCAGGTTAAAAGCACCATGGTAGCAGGGCATGGTGATACACATGTGTAATTCCAGCCCTCAAGAAGGTTGAGGAAGGAGGATCTCATATTCAAGTCCAGCCTGACAATTTATAGCAAGACCCTGTCTCAAAATCAAAAAGGTGAAGGGGGGTGGAGGGCTATGGACGTAGATCAGTGTAAGGCCCTGGGTTCAGTCCCTGCTACTGGGGATTGGGGAAGCGCATCTCAGAGATCACCTAATTCAATCCCCCTCAACCTACTGATGAGAGAAAACCGAGACTCAGAATACAGTGAGTTATGACAACCTGATGGCAGTCAGGATCCTTCAGAACACATACTCCCTTCTCCACGGCCTGATCAACTAATCTTACGTCTGGAGCCCACTCTTCCCATGAGACCTTCTGGCACTGGTCTTAGTGTGACTGTGCCTGCCACTCAAGAGAGAGGCCAGATCAACAGCTGGTGAAGTAGAGTGGAGGGTTGGAAATCAACTGAGGAACACACATCCTGCCTTTCTGACAAATTTATTCCATGAAGTCAACCGGCACTCTGTAAGGTTGAGGCAGGAAGATCCCAAGTTCAAGCCCAAACTGGACAACTAAGAAAGACCCTGCCTTAAAATATATATTAAGAAATGGTTAAGGATAGAGCTCAGAGCAAAAGCCCTGGGTTCAACCCCAGTACCACTAAATACATGAAGCTTGCCTACTATACTCACCACACTATGCCCATGTGTCAGGGAATCCAGACTCCCTGAGCCACCAGCCTGCCCTACAGGAAGAAGTCAGCGGCAGGTCCACCTCCAGGGTTCCCTTCTTCCCCAGGTTCCTAGAAGCCTCTTGGCCCACAGGTAAAGGAGGAGACACTGGAAGAGCCCACTCTCAATGATGTTAGGAGAAGTTCTACCTTCAGATACATAGGTTGTTCAAAGAACTTTAGAAAAGATGAAAATCAACCGTGCTTCAAGAACAAGGATGCTAGTGACCCCAAAAAGCCAGCTTGAGGGCATAAGTCACACTGGTGTCGAACAGCTTCAGGGCTGGCAGGGAGGTACCAGGTGTGTGAGCCCCCCCTCCACGGAACAGCCACAAGCTGGCTGTTCGGTAGGCTATGGCCTCCCCTGCAAGGGAAGGACAGACCCAATGTCCAGGGCTCCGAGTCTTCCCAACCCCTCACACCTGTAGACCTCCATTCCAAACAATGAACACTCAGCTTCCCCACTGCCAGGGCTCAGAGGCTTTCACTAGTGAGGATAAGCAGCTGGCCACGGATCAGCTTTAGCTCAAGCGGTTACTTCCTCACGCTGGACTTCACACTCATCTAAAGCAGTTGGCCACAACGGCCACCAAACTCTCTCCTGCTTTAACTCTGAAGAATACAGCTCGATTCAAACCCTGGCCTTACAATCACTATGACAAGATTCAGAGACACTACTGCACAGAGCACAGACCATCTTCCACCAAGGATAAGAAGCAGGAGAACACAGGACCACCCTTCACCCACAGAAATCTACTGGGGTGGGCTGGAGGCGTAGTTCAGAGGTTAAGAGCTGTTGCCTGGCAAGTGGGGTCTCTGGATTCAATTCCCCAGCACTACACAGGCACATGACACACCTGTAGAAAATGAAAAAAAGAAAGAAAAGAAATCCCCCCAAGCAACAGTCTCTTTCAAATCCTGCCTCATGAGGAGAAGACAACAAACTCAGAACCTGATTTTTGTGTGTGTGTGGTGATACTGGGTATTGGAGTCAGGGCCTCCTCACAGGGCTCTGTGAACACTCTACCATGAACTACATCCTCAGCAAGTATTCCTCCACCCCCGCGTGTTGGGGATCAAACCCACTGCTTTATACTAGGCAATTATTCTACCATTAAAGTTATAGCCCCAGCTTGTCCTAGCTCTTTTTGAAATTTTTATTTTCAGACAGGGACTTTCTATGTTGCCGAAGCTAGCCTCAACCTTGAAAACTATAATCCTCTAGCCTCAGCCTCCTGAACAGCTGGGATTACAAGCATGCTTCACCATTCCAGACTAAAAATGTCTTTTGAGAGGCTGGAGAAATAGCTCAGCAGTTAAAGTGCTTGTCTAGCAAGTAGTAAGTACCTAAGTTCAATTCCCCAGTACCACATAAAATGGTAACGCCTGTAAGCCTAGCACTCAGGAGATTGAGGCAGGACTTCCAGGCCAGCCTGAGCTATACTGTAAGTTCAGAACCAGCCTGGATTACAGAATGAGACCCTGTCTCAAAATAATAATAAATAAATATAATTTTTTTTAAATAAAAAATGTTTTTTGAAGATTGATTTTTTTTTTGAAAGACGGTCTCACTCTGCAGTCCAGGCTGATCCAACTTACTATATATATATAATTAGTCCAGGCTGGCCCTGAACACATGGCAATTCCCCGACTTCAGCCTCCCAAGTGCTGGACTGCAGGCGTGTGTGCCACATCAAATTTATGTGGTGCTGGGGAATCACACGCAAGGCCTTGCGCCTGCCAGGCAAGTGCTCTAATCACTGGACTACTGAGTCTTGGTAGCAATTCTTTAGCATCTCAAAATTAGAATTCTATCAAGAAAGGAAAGCTGCTTCGAGTGCCCACATGTGTCCACTCCATCAAATGTTGCAGCCTCAGCCTCCTGGCTGCTGGCAGCCAGTTCTGGCTTCGTTTGGATGGAAAGTACTCTTCGGAAGGGGGGTGGGGAGAGGAGGGAAATCCAAAACAAGCCAAGCGTCTTGCAAGCCCTTCCCACATCCTTCCCGCTAGCAGCCCTCAGCAGCGGCCCAAATGCACAGAGGACTTGAACTGGAAGAAACTTTACTTTTAGAGGAGGAAACCAGGGCTTAGGGGTCCAGTGAGTGGCTCATGGTCACTGCAGATAAGCAGCAAGCCCAGGTCCCTCAGTGGCTCCTGTGTCACTAACTGCTCTTTGGCCAGCCCTGACTCATGCCAACTTGCTCACTTCCTTAGGTCACCACAAACAGGTGTCTCTGCAGCAGCTGACTGAACACAGGGAGCACAGGATAAAGGCTCCCACCTATGCAGGAGTTAGTTCTAAGCAGAGCTGGTCTTCAGGAGGTAAAGAACAAAAGATAACTTCCAGGCCATCCCCACTGGGCCAGACCACTGGAGTTTATAAGCTGCAGCTGAGCTTCCTTAGGACGCTCACAGTTCTCCTGATATACAGATACTGAATCAGAGGATTAAACCTGGGATCTTCAGATGAGCTAAAGCTAAATCCTCAATCCTTTTCTTTTTTCCCCCAATTTTAAGTCGCTAAATTTCCCAGCCTGGGCTAGAACTTGTGATCCTCCTGCCCCAGCCTCCCAAAATGCTGGCATTATACAGGCCACCTTTCCAGTGAAGTCCTTTTAAGATGTTACACACTCCGATCAGACTTGGCGCCTAAGGAAGAAAGATTCCATGAAGAGACAAGACACTGAACTGCCTCCAGCAGAGTCACACCTGCTGACCTGGCTCAGGAACAAAAGACCTGGTCAAGAAGCTTGGCTGAAGTCTCAGCCCCTTCACCAGCCATGGCAGATAGCCTTCACTCCTCTGCCTCTGCTATAAACAGCAGGGTTGACAAGCATCAGTTTCCTTCACACTCCAACCTTTGAAGACACCAGAAGTTTAGGAGGGAGGCAGGAGGAAGTGACTCTATGTGAGGACAAGACTCAAGCCCTGACCTCTGGCACCCCTAGCCTCAGGGCACCCTTCTGTCTACAAGACTGCACAGGAACTTGTGAAAAGGGGAGGAGGACTTGTGAAAGAGGAGAGGACCAGGAGGCAAGCCAGGGAGGCCTGGGCCCCTGGGCCAGCCAGAAACCTCAGGGCACTCACAGGGAGGGTGTGGCCATGGTGGCCCAGGGTGTATGTGTGTGCATGCTTAGGAGTGCACAGTGAGGGCGGGTTGGGCTATGCCCAGGTCTAAGACGTCAGCTTGCCCTCACCCTTTCCCAGGGGAAAGACAGCCTCTGAGTGGGGGCCACTTGATGGGAGGCAGATGGAATGTGGAGGCATGGCAGGACTTATAAGGCTCTGAACAAGGACACAGGGAAAGAGGCGGGCAGCACACAGCCAGTGGACATGAATCTAGACAAAGGGTCCCAAACCCAGGGCTCTCGATACATGCTTCACTCAAGGAACTGGGGGCAATTCTTCCAGGTAGCCCCCACTGAGCTGATCCCGTGACTTACAGTTTACCAGTCATTGCAACCTGAGCTGCCACAAAGGCCTAGCGCTCGTCCCAGTGTTCTGTCAGCCCCAATCACCTGTCACCAGAGTGGCAACTATGAGGACCATGCTAGGCCCTGCTTTGGAACCTCAACCCTCACACAAGCCGTTTTCCTGGAAGCCTTGATGGTCCTTTTGATGTAACAGGTAAAACAGGTATGAGCTCATTTGACAGATGAAGAAACCTGCTCTAGGATCAGAGGCAGAACAGGGGTCAAGTCTAAGATGCTTGAAAAGCCTGTGGTTCAAGTGTGATGTGTTCTCTAAAGGGGCTGGGTGGGGGGCAGGGCTGGCCACACGTACTAAGATGACGTCAGAACTGGGCCTCCAGCAACGCTGGCCCCCAAAACAGAAGGCTGCATGCCTTGGGAACACAGTCAAACCTGTCACATATAGTAACTCACAAGATCAAATAGCAAAGGCCTCGATGCACAGATTCAGAGCCTGGCAACTGCAGGAGGTGGGGTGGAACCTGCACCCCATGTGGTTCCAGACCCAGTCAGGGACCAGGGCTCACAGACAGGGGCTTCCCTAGTCATTCTGGTGCTGGAATGTCAGGCCATACAACTCAGTCACCTGCTGCGGGCCTGGTAGTAGCTGCAGATGCACCCCACTCCTTGCATCCCAAAATCTACACGGGCAACCATGGTGCCAGTGTTGTGTACACAGTACTAGGACACCACACCTGCCCCATCACTAGTGGGGTCTGATGAAATCTAACAGGAGGCATGTGTCCTGACACCATAGTCCTACTGGGAGAGGCTTTCTTTTCAGAGACAACAAAAGCTGCACGTGGGATCTGCATCTACTCAGGCTCTCCCATCCCAAAAACACTGGGATCCCTCTGTACCGATCTGTACCTGGGTTTGAACACAACCAGACATCAACAGCAGGGAAGCAGGGAGTGGGGGTATAGATTGGAGACACAGGGCTAGCCTCGAATGGGCAAGGCCTTGGTTTGATCCTCAATACCACCAAAACCAGCCAGCAGCCAGCCAAGCAATCAAGCAGCCTGGGCAGAGGATATACAGAGCCTTCACAGCAAAAATGTTCTAAAAAATAGCCTTAGGTCCCTATCTCTTACCCTCCCAACCAAATGAAAGCCCAAGTCCCACCTGTGGAGGAACACAAGCCAAACACAAAGAGGGGCTCAGTACTCCAGACACCTGACATGGTCAGGTCTAGGTCAGGCCACGGCCCTTCTCCATGGGGTCTGAGTCGGACCTATATAAGCCCTTCCACTGTCCTGTGGGCCTCAGGCACTGAAGGATACACCAGTGGACTCTTCTGCCACCTGTCAGCAACAGCATAGCTCAGGAGTGACTTTGCTCCTTCCATCCAAGGGTATATGCAGGAAGCAGCAGAGCAAGGAGGCCATGTTAATCCCTACAGGCAGTGTGAGGTTCTTCCCCTGAAAGCCATGCCGATTGTCCAGTACCCACCTATGGCAGCATGGTGCCTGCAGTGCACTCTGCCCATAACCAAAGAGCAGAGGCTAATGGCAGCCACGCAGTACCAGCACCTGACCGTCTATTCCAGATGTAAGCAACTGAACCAGGAGCCAGGTCCCTGAGACAGGCGGGAGGGATTCCCCTTTCATCTCTCAGGACTGTCAAAGGTTCAGGGGGACAACACAGCTTGGGCACACACAAGCATAGCACAGGCTCAGCACCCAGCCTACACACTGCTCCCATTTATGGGGCTCATCAGTCCCCCTCCCCAAGAGAAGACAGAGGAAACAGTGAGGCCCAACACTGAGTGGATTAGAATCCGGTTCTCTCTGGGGCAAACTAGCCACATGTGAGGGAAGCGATAAGGAGACCCAACAGGATGGCCTCCAGAGTGATACGTGACATGGTCACTTGAGGGCAAGCACCACTTCTTTTTCTTGGTGACACTGGGGATTGAACCCACGGCCTTTCACTTAACTATATACATCCCTAGATCTTTTTTATTTCGCGACAGGACCTTATTAAATCACCAGGTTAGGCTCAAGTTTGCGATCTCACACCTCAGCTTTCCAGAGAGTGAGGATTGTAGGCTACATCCAGCCCTACTTTTTCATTGCTGTAGTTTGAGACAGGATCCTGCTACATTGCTCAGCATTATTTCTTTAGTTAAGAGGCCCACAGGAGCCAGGTATGGTGTAGCATATGTGTAATCCCAGCCAATGGGGAGAATGACACAGGAGGTTCACACACTTTAGGCCAGTTTGAGCAATATAGTGAGACTGTCTCTTAACAAGGTAAGAGCAGGTATCCCAGTGGCACAGAGCTTGCTTAAAATGTAGGAGGCCCTGGACTTATTCCTCAGTACCACTCCCCCCCACCCCCAAGTCTAAAGTGGTACATGGCACCAAAGTACACAAATGGCCTCAAGTACAGTCAACAAGAGGGTTGGCTGTCTGCAGAAAAATTAAAATAAAATTAGCTCAGTGTGTTTATTAGCCCCACTCAACAGCGACTCAAAATAGTTATCTGTGATACAGCTACTCTCAGCAGGGGCTGACAGTTTTTACCACTCAGCCTGGAAATGGCACCACCACAACGACAATCCAGAACTAGACTCTGGGCACACAGGCACCACCTAGAGCTCAGCTACCTTCTTCTGCCCACGCCCCACTCCGAGTCTCACCTGACCCCAGGAGAAAACAGAACAGCCTGTATAACACATGAGTAAGAAGTTGAAGGGGCTGGAGGTGTAACTCAGTGGTTAAAGGGTTTGTGTAGCAATCACCAAATCCTGAGTTTGATTCCCCAGCACCACATAAACTTGGCATGGTGGTGCACGCTTATAAGCCCAGCATTTGGGAAGTTTGCCATAGTTTGAGGCCAGCCTGGGCTACAGAGGGCTGTCGATTTGAACTATAGAATGAGACCTTGTCTCAAAAAAAAAAAAGTTAACCTTTGGCTAAAATCCCACCTCCTCCCCCCAACTACTTAATAGCTCCATGTAAATCATTTCACCTCATTTGTAAAATGATGTTAGGACTCCACAGTGCTGTTGACAAGGCAAAGTGAGTTAAAATGGTCAGCACTTAGCAAACTGCCCATCACAAACAAATGAACACCTGATTCTGAGAAGAGCCTCTCCCTTGGGTCCCAGGAGCTGACAGGACCTGGACAAGCCAGGGAGGAGAACCTGGCACCCTGCCAGGATCCTCAGGGATGTACCTGCATGGCCAGGTCCAAGAGAGCTCAGCAGCACACAAGCCTCCCTTCCCTCATGCCCAGAAAAGTCTATACACAAAGCACAGAGCACCAAGGGGCCCAGGTTCTTTCAGATGCTGCTGCTCCTTCCCCCCGCCCGCCCCCCCTTGAGACAGGGTCTCATTTTGCAGTTCAGTCTGGTCCCAAGCTCACTATGTAGCCCTAGCTAGCCTAGAACTCATGGTAACCCTCCTGCCTCAGCCTCCCAAGTGCAGGATTACAGGTATGCACCACCATACCGGGCTTATGTGGTGCTGGGGGATCAAACCCAGCATTTCCAGGTCACTAGACAAGTACTCTAATCACTGAGCTATGCCCACAGCCCCTTTCAGATGCTTCTGGTAGCAGAGAAAAGAGGAGGTGACCAAGTCACACAATGAACCCTGGCATTTCTTCACACCCATCAGGACAAGCCCTGGACTTTCACACTCTCACAGGTCTGAAGATCTAACCACCTCTTGCTCACGCAGACCCAGGGAAGGCTGACTCCCCCTGCCCTCTCAGAGGTGCCAGGGACCTGGCATCCCTCTGAGGACATGTGAGGGCCCTGCATAAAGGAGAGACCTACAAGGAGCAGCCTGGCCCAACTACTGGGATAGAGGGGAAGCAACCTCAGGTGAAATCAGACCTCTCAGATGTCATGAACCTGCTTTCTGTAGCTTACCATTAGGCTGGCATTTAAAAACTTAGGCTGGGGGCACAGCTTAGTGGTTAAAGTGCTTGCCTAGCTTGCGCAGAGCCCTGGACAAAGGCCTGTAATCCCAGCACTCCAGGAGGCTAAAGCAGAGGATTCCAAGTCTGAGGCCAGCCTGGGAAAATCAGTGACTTAGCAAGACTCCAGGATGGCAGCCACCACGAAGAAGGTAGCTACACAGGAAGTCAATGTTACCTCTGAACATAAGCAAATCTGCACGAAATACAAGTAGAATCACAGAGGTAAAGGAAGAAGGAAAAGTAAAAAGCCAACTCTGGAATTTAGAATATGCTTGCAATGACATCACGCTTACAGATGACTGCTTAATGATACCATACCAAATTGGTGATGTTTCTATTAACCATTCTCAAAGAAAAACCTAAGAAATGTTACAAAGAAAGAGCAAGTTGCAAGAAGAAATCAATACCTTAGAATCCAAAGTGGAGTCAACTCAGCAGGTGTTAGCAGATTTGAAAGTTCAGTTATGTGCAAAATGTGGCAGCAACATAAACCTTGAAGCTGATGAAAGTTAAACATTTTATAATGCTTTTTTAATTTGTTTAATAAATTTGAATTTTTAAAAAAAAAAAAAGGCTGAGGCATGACTCAGCAGGTAAAGTGTTTGCCTAACAAGCACAAAGCTGAGTTCAATTCCCCAGCACCACATAAAAATTAGCTAGGCATGGTGGTGCCTGTCTATGATCTCAGCACCTGGGAGGCTGAGGAAGGAGGATTGTTCTGTGTCTGAGGCCAATCTGAGCTACATAGCAAGCAAGGATCCTCCTGGACTACAGAACAAGATCCTGTCTCCAAAAAAAAAAAATAATAATAACTGGGGCTGGAGGAATGGCACAGCAGTTAAAGCACTTACCTTCGATATGTACACAAAATACTCAAGATTAATGTAAACTTTACATTTTGCACTTATACATAAAGTGGGAGGGGGAATTAAAAAATAAATAAATAAATAAATAAAGCACTTCCCTTGGCAAATGCAAGGCCCCAAGTTCGACTCCCCAGCACCACATAACCCTGGCATGGTGGTGCATGCCTGTAATCCCAGCACTTGAGAGGCTGAGGCAAGAGGATTACCTTGAGTACAAAGCCAGCCTGGGCTACAGAACGAGACCCTTTCTCAAAAAAAAAAAAAAAAAGAAACCTAATCTGTGCGCACCACGTCTGTTTTTTTAGCTGACTGAACCCACGGCCTTGTGCAGTGCATGCTAGATGTGCTAGGTGTGCTAGGCAAGGGTTCTACTGCTAGGTTGTACCAACAGTTCTCAAGTTCCTTAGAATTCCTGTAAATTACGCTAGGCATGGATCCCAAGTCCAAGGCCAGCCTAGTCTCAAAAGATATGAAAAAAAGGGGGTGGTAAGGGTACGGCACAAGTAGCTCAGGTACAGCACTTGTCTAGCACAAAGGCCCTGGGTTCCATCCCAAATGCAACCATAAAGATTGCTGCCACTTAGTAGTATGGAATGAATGACACTGAGCCCTCCCCACTGTGACTCCAAGGAGAATCACCAGGACAGGACATGCTTGGGTCTGGGGTTCAGCAGCACAAACCCAAGCCTGCCCCAAAGCAGGTATCAGGTCCTGCCTTGGCCACCTGAGGTTCCAGCAAGACTCACTCAGCTTTAGACTGCAAGGACACTCAGTTCCTCCCTTAGTCCCTTCTCTGCTTCTCTTTTTCCCCTTCAAGGGGTATCAAAGCTTCCAACATTAACTCTTTCCCAAGTGACAGGAAAATGCCAGTGTCCCACTGACCTCAGGTGATCACAGGCTCTTCAACAGCCCTCTGTGTTGCTACAAAACCCTCAGTTACCACACCTCCCTCTTGGAATGTCTTTCCCCCCACAGGACTCACAATGCTAGTCACCCCCATTTCAGGGAGGGGTGACCTCTAACCTCTCAGAGATGACACCACAGTACCATTCCTTACCCTTGCACTTAACATATCATCATTGCAGTCCAGTGCTGCCAGCCTGTGACCTTTTCATCAGTGGAAACAAGCCTCTGGAGAGGGCAGGCAGGGAAAGCTGTGGCCAAAGCATTTAAGACAAGCAATCCAGCGACACCTCGAGAACCATAAAACCCACTCTCTCTTCCCCAGGTACCTAGTAGCACTT
This sequence comes from Ctenodactylus gundi, assembly GCA_004027205.1. Lineage (NCBI taxonomy): Eukaryota > Metazoa > Chordata > Mammalia > Rodentia > Ctenodactylidae > Ctenodactylus > Ctenodactylus gundi. The sequence continues at coordinate 271,203 of PVKB01002122.1, forward strand.
TAGGTCTCACGAAGGGCAGCAGGGTTCTTGATTTTCTAGGCTTACTCCAGTTAGTCTCTAATATTGATTGGGAAGACCCAATCTGGGTTACCATCACCGTGAACACACTCTCTGGCTGACTGCCAAGGATGCATCTGAGGAGAAAACCATTTTCAGCGCAAACCACTAAAATGAGATGCAGCCCCCAAAGAGCTCTGGACAAAGAACCACAAGGGGAGGGGACTAACTCTTGCTCTTGTGCTGGACGAGATCAGATGCCAGGTTTCAGGAAATCCCCAGGGTCCTCGGTTGACTTCTGAATACCATCCCATTGTCCCTTACACTCTCAACCACCACCGTGTCTCAGGCTCCCAGGGTAATAAAAAAGGACTCCACTCTTTGAGCCTCCTGCCCTTCCTCCTAGAAAAGCAATTAGAGAAAACGGCCAACCCAGGCATGATGGTGCATGCATATAACAGGTGGCTGAGGCAGGAGGTACTCCAAGGTTAGCTTGGGCAATCTAGGGAGAACGGATCTCAAAATAATAAAAGCCAAGCATAATAGTGTATACCTGTAATTTCAGTACTCTGAGAGGCTAAGACAGGAGGATTCCAAGTTTAAGACCAGCCTGGGCCAACTTAGGACCTTAGGGAGACCCTGTCTCAAAAATAAAAGCTAGGGATGTAGCTCACTATGAAGACCCTGGTTTCAATGCTCAGTACTGCAAAAATAAAGTAAAAAAGAATGGGGATGTTGTTCACTGCTAAAGTGCCCATGGGTTCCATCCCCAGTATCCCTTCCCTCAATGGTTAGGACTTATTTTAGCCTGGCCACATCGTTTACTCTTCCCACTGTGCGGTGGGTCTAAGGGTCTGCCCACTTCCAGCCTTTCGAGCGGTGAAGTCCCTGCAGAAGTAAGGTCAGGTCCTTGTCCAGTCTCAGGAAAACATTGCCCACTCCCAATTTCAGACTACAGGAGTGGAAGGGCAAAGACCCCAAACACACCAGTGACCCTGCCACTCTCCCCCAATTCTCAGGGAAGGCTCCCCATGCCAAAGGCCTGCAGGTATGTGGTGCCATGTAGGACAGAGGCCAAAGAAACCAAAACAGCTGGCCCCCTCAACCCTGGGCTCCCTTAGCCCTCTCTCTGAGGGAAGGGATGTATATTATTCTCTTTCCAAGACTCCCAGGGAAGCAGGGACCCAGATATGCACTGGGAACCTTCATGGTCACGGTGCCTGCGGCTGGCAGCACAGAGCCCGGCCCATGAGAGGGTCTCGTCAGTCGTCACCAATCCCACAGCACAGGAGCACCAGGTCCCTAACCCGGGTCTGCGGTTTCTCCCCAGACCAAGGGAAAGACACTCAGAATGGATAACTAGCCCTGGGTTTCCTGGCCAACAACACGGTAGGGCCGACAGGAAGGGTCCCTCAGCCCTGGAGTGACACAGCAGAGGACTGTCCCCTTTTCCACACCCAGCCTCCTCTCTGCCGGCCTAGCTCCCGTCCGCTGGTGGCTTCAAGGTTTTTACCCACCACCCCAGCCCGTACACACATCGCCCTCAACATCCCATTAACCAAGCCGCCGCGATTCCTCGAAGGCTCGTCACGCATGCTCCCTTCCCTTCAGCCAGGGCCGGTGGAGAAGACAACGTGCCTCTCCTCGCAGCGCCCCCTCAATCCAGCTATGGGGTCCAGGCTGAGCCAGCGCGGCCAGCCCAAGGAGAACCGGGAGCTGAGTCTCCGGTCACCCTGCTCTCCACTCTTTTAAGTAAAGCGCCGGCTTACCTCCGCCACCAACGCGCAGACTCGGGGGCGGCTCGGGCAGCCCGGCCGCCACGCTCGGACGACCCTTCCACGAGCGGCGTCGGCGCCCCGGCCCCCTAGGACCCAGGCGGGAAGGAGCCGCCCGCCGCCGCGCCGACCCCGCCCAGCTCCTCCCAGCCCGGCCGGGGTCGTCCTCGCTGCCCCGACGACCGGGAGACGCCGCCGCCGCTCCTCTCCCGCCGCGGAGCCCCGGCCCGAGCGCGCGCCGCACCCACCTCGTCCTCCAGGCTGTCGACGCCGGGGCCGGGGTCCGCGCCGGGCTCGCCGTCCGCCTTCAGGGCGCTCATACTGCAGCGCCGCGGGGCCGCGTGACGAGGACTGGGGCTGCCGCGCGTCCCGGGCCCTCGCGTCAAGCTTGGCGGGCGCGCCGGCGAGGACGGGCGCCAGCACACCGCAGGAGCGGAGCGCGAGCGCCGGCCGCCCCGCCTTTTCACGGCGCCCGCGAGCGCGGCGGGGGGCGGGGGCGGGGCGGGGGCCGGAACCGGGCTCAGCTGCGGCCGGGCCTCCCGCGGGCGGCCCAGTGGGTCCCCGCCCCCTCCGCGGGCTCGCCTCGCCGCTGCACTCGGGTCCCCCTCAGTCCCTTCTCCGCGACAAGCTTTTAAACTTTGACGAACGCGCCCCGCGAACTTTCTTAAAGGAGACGCGCGCTGCGCGGTCCCTGCCTTCGGGAGGTGGAGCTCGTGCCGGCACGCCCCGGCCGCGCCCCGGCGGCCCCAAGCGACGGGGACGCCCGCGACGGGGCGCTGGGCTCGCTTTTCCTCCCGTCACGTGCTGGCCTGAGGCTCCGGGGTGTTCGGCCCAGCGCCCCCACGGCCCCCCTCGCGCGGCGCGGGCCCTGGCTCCCTCCCTCCCCCAGCGCGAGCCTCTGGGAACGGGGTGGGTGGAGGAGGGGCAGCGGCCCGGCGTGCACCTGGGCTCGGGCCGGCCCCTCGCTGTGTTGCTGAGTGACCTTGAGGAAATCACTTCCCCTCTCTGGCCTCGGGCTCGCAGCCTGGGGGTGGGAGTTAGAATGCAAAGTCGCGTCCTGCTGGCAGAGGGCCACCCTGTGCCGGGAACCAGCCCGGGGTCCCCGGTGCTTCCGAGCCGCGCTGTGGGCGCGACCTAGTGACCGGGGAGGTTCGCTTCTTCGCGAGGTCTCCTCGCCGGACCCTGTCTGAGTTCAGCCCGCGGCCCCTCCCCCCACTTGCTCCCCGAGGCTTGGGGGCTCGGGGAAAGGAGCGGGCAGGAGCGCGGTGACGTCCACGCCGCCGCTGACTCGATGTTCTTAGTGCGTTTGAAACCCCGCGCCGGCCGGGGCGGGTCCCTGATTGCGCTTGTAAATCCCTGGCCCACGTCGGGTCGCGGAGACACGCGGTCGCCCCCGCGACGGCCCCGGAGCAGCAAGGCGGCGAGACTCGTAGCAGCGCTCCCGCCCCTGTGTTGCCCTTGCGACCGGAGGTCCCGCTTTCCCTGAGAAGCCCCCACGGAGACGGAGGGGCGCCAGCGGGTGCGCGCCGCTGTCGGGCGCCGGGTTGCTGTCCTGACTTAATCCGCCCGGCTAGAGCTTGTCTGGGTTTGGGCAGCGAAGCGACGCGCTGCGGCGGTTCACCTGGAACACTAGTTTGGCGGCCAGGAACCGGTCCTTGGGAAGGATGGGTTTGCAGTCCCCGCTAGTGAGGACCTCGGGCCTTGGACCTGAGACTTAGCCCCCGCGAGCCTCGGCGTGGCCACCTGCCCAGTAGGCAGTGCGCTGGCGTGCCTCAGGGCGGTGCTGTGCCACAGTCGTGTGTAATTTCCATCCTAACTTGCCACTTCACAGGTAAGTAAACTGAGCCCTAAAATGGGTGGTATTTTTTGCCCCAATAACATATAACTGCTGAGCACCTGCTGTGGGCCAGGGAGCCCCTGTGGTGGGTAGTGCTAAGGCCGGATTACCCTTATTTCGTATCACCGCCCATTGCCAACGTTTACTCCAGGCCCTGCCTCTTGGAGGAGTCGAGCACTGCCAATCCACGATGAGCGCCTCCGTTTACCCTGTTTTCAAAGTCCTCCCAGCCTCTGGCACCTCCAGATGGAACTAGTTTTGTGAGCCCTCGGGCATCCCACCGGATTTCAGAGGCCTCAGAATGCCTGATTTCCTGGGCAGTCACCTTCCCCAGCGCAGATCCCCAGTTTGGGCCCAGCGACATTCCTCTTTCTGCCTTCTTCCTTCCTTTACTAAAATGATCAAAGAGGAATTTCCCCTTCTCCTTACCCCTCATAGCAATCCAACACCCCTCCTCCAGGCACCCTGCTTTGTCCAGGAGGGGAAACCTGGCTGCTTTCTGAACTGAGCCTCTGCCTACATAGTTAATTTGAATTTGTCAAAAATGAGAGGTTCTTACAGTTCTAATCTCCATTATATATGGGGAAGCCATTGCCTAAAGAGATGACAAATGGCACAGGAGCTAATCTGGGCAGCGATCACTATTTTCTATGACAAGATGATGCCAATGCTACTTTAAAAATATTTCTTGGCTGGCTTGAAAGCATGAGCCTGTAATGTCAGCACTCTTAAGAGACTGAGGCAGGAGAATCACAAGTTGGAGCTCAGCCTGGGCAAGTTAGCAACTTAGCAAAATCAAAAAAACAAAAATGGCCTGGGGTTGTAGCAAAGGCCCTGGGCTTCATCGCCAATACAAAACATACATACAGGTTTGTGATATTATTTACATGTTTTGTACTAGAGATCCAAGAATATGTTTTATATATTTATATACTATTTTCTTACCTTACTGGCAGTAATAATGTGTGCTCATTATTGAATACTAGAAACTATCGAAGAGTTTACAAAAACAGTCCTGCCATGTAGAGATCAAGATTATTTCCTTTTTCTTTTTCTTCTCTTTTATTTTTTTTTTTTCTGAGTCTCATTCTGTAGCCCAGGCTGGCCCTGGACTCAAACTGACTGTCTCAGCCTCCCAAGTGCTGGGATTACAGGTGTGTACCACTACACCCAGCTTTATGTGGTGCTAGGGAATCAAATTCAGGGTCTTGTGTTTGCCAGGCAAGCGCTTCAACAGCTGTGCCTTTCCTCCAATCCTAATTTTTTTCCTAGTCTTTTTCCTATGCTTGTAGTTTCCTGAGGCAAAGTCTGTGTCACCCAGGTTGACCTGGAACCTGTTATCCTCCTGCCTCAGCCTCCCAGAGTGCTGGGATTACAGGCATCACCAGCACACCCGATTATATTAGCATTCTTGATAACCCAGAAAGCGTTCGTTGTGTTTGACCAGCCCTTAAGCACTTGGGAGGTGTCTTGCTTCTCCCTTTGTACCCACAGTGCTTGGAATGGGAGAATCCCCATCCTCCAAGGGATTTGGGGATCTTGGAGGGTTTGGTGGGAGGTGCTCAGCTGTACCACTCCAACACACTTCTTAGAGGTTGGGAACACTTGTACGACTCCCCTCCTGTGACCTAGTTACCTAACCTCCTCGATTTCCTCTTGTCTGCTTCCTCAGTAATGAGCTCCAGGTCCCTTGGAGGCTCCACTTAGATCCCTTTGCCTGGAAGCCCCACCTTCCCAGTTTCCTTGCCTTTCCCAGCACCTCACCCCTTTCCTGTGCCCTTGGAGCCCAGGCTATCCTGTCACCTGCCACAGGAAAGCTTCCTAACTCCAAGGAATGTCTGCAAACACTAAGTCACGGAGCCCCTTAACTGGTCAGCCCCCTCAACCTTCATTGAAGAGTGCTGGCCATTTCCACTAGTGGAGTTCAGCCGGCTCTGATGAAGCACCAGGGGCTACTCCTAAGTAGCATTCTCTGTTGCCTGTAGCCCTTTCTCTTTGATTTGCTAACGTCCTCAGATAGTGCATTCTTAAGGTGGAGGAAAGACATAGGTGACCTCACTCCTGAGAGTGTGCCTGGGTATAGCAGGGTGGACCTGGTTCTGACCTCAGCTTCCCTACAGAAGGACAGCCTGGCAGCAGGAAGGCAGGCAGAAGCCAGGCACAGGCCTGTAATAGCCAGCATTCTAAGAGGCTGAGGCAGGAGGAGACTCAAGTTCTAGCCTACCCCAGACAATTTAGCAACTTAGTGATATTCGGATAAAACTGGAGGAATAGCACAGCAACTAAAGTGTTTCACATGGCTCTGGGTTTGATTCCCCAGTAACCCATAAACAGTGCATGGCGGTGCATGCCTGTAATTCCAGCACTCAGGAGGCTAAGGCAGGGTGATTCTCATGAATTCAAGGCAAGCCCAGGCTACATAATGAGTTTAGAACCGGTCTAGACTACAGAGCAACATCCTGTCTCAAAGAAAGAAAAAGAAAGAAGACTCAGGGATGGATGAATAGCACAGCAACTAAAGCACTTGCCTTGCAAGCGCAAGGCCCAGAGTTTGACTCCCCAGCACCGCATAAGCATAAGCCAGGTGTGGTGGCACACGTTTGAACTTGTGACCCTCCTACTTCAGTCTCCTGCATCACCTGTGCTGGCTCGCAGCCCATTTTATTTTTGGTTTGGAGTCAGGGTTTCGCTGAGTCACAGTTGCCAAGGCTAGACTCACTCTCTCAAGGGTCTCTCAGTGATTGCGGGGGTGTAACACCACACCTGGCTTGGTGTCTTTTTTTTGTTTTGTTTTGTTTTTTTGTTTTGTTTTGTTTTGTTTTTTCTCATCTTTGAACCCTGTACACCCAGGCCAGGTCTTAGCAGAATTAGTTCAAGAATAGATATTGAGTAATTGAAAGGCTAGATGGAAAAAAAAAAAATCCCTGAATGAAGTATTATTTTGCTGGTCCTGGTGGCACAGGCCTATAATCCCAGCAGCATTCTGGGGATGCAGAGGCAGGAGGATCACAAAGTCAAGCTCAGTCTGGGCAGTTTAGCAACTTAGCAAGACCCTGTCTCAAATTCAAGTAAAAATGTATATGTGCTGCTGAAGCGAGCACAAATTCAAGTAAAAATGAACTGGGCACTTAGCTCAGTGTGCAGACCCTCGGCTGAATCCCAGTTCCACCAAAATAAAAAATAAAAACAGTATTTTTTTCACACTAACATCTCAATGGCTGCTTTCCTCCCAACATGGGAGAGAACCTGGAATACCTAACAGGGAGAAGTACAGAGGATTAAGAAACAACAAAGAGGAACAAAGAAAAGGGGTATCTGAGTAGGCCAAAGGTTTCTCACCTGGACTTTGAGCTCTCTGCTTTCTGGTCCCTGACCTCCGCAGCCACAGGGCGAGTTTCCAGCAGCCACAGGGCGGGTCAGTGGCCTTCACAGATAGAAAGAAACTGAGGTTCTGTGGCTGAAATTGTTTCACCTAAGTTTGTACAGCAAGGGATGAGTGCCTGTCCTACTTTCTGTTTAATTTGGAAAGCAGGTGGTCCTCTCATTTAAATGTGTCCCCCAGAAATCCCTGTGTTGGAATCTCAATCCCCAGATTCATATGGTAATGCTGTTTTGCCCTGGTGCAGCAAGGCCCCTCTTGGGTGGTCACAGATGCCAGCGCTGTGCTCTTGGGCCTCCCAGCCTCCAAAATTGTGAGAGAAATGAAACTCTGTTCTTTGTAAATTAAAGTCCTTGCTCTCAGGTATTTTGTTACAGCAACAGAGCATGGACTAAGGAAATGACTTGGAATTTTCTTTTTCTTGTTTTTTTCTCTAAGGCTTAGAAAAGGTCTTTATATAGAAACGAAAAACAGGATTGAAAGCTTCTGCTGAGAGGGGTCCCCAAATGAGGTTGCCCCTGTTTTGGTTTTTTGAGACAGGTGTTGCTGTATAGACCATGCTGTCTTTGATCTCACTTGGTAGCTCAGGCTGGTCTCTAACTTGCAACCTCCTGCCTCAGCCTCCCAGAGTGCTGGGATTATAGATGTGTGCTACTCTTGGCTCTAAAATTTGTGTTTGAAGGAACCCTAAAGGTCTTCCAATTCAACAGGCACCACTATTTTATTTTATTGATTTTATATTTTTGAGGGTCTTACTCTATAATCCATGCTGGTTCTGAACTCATGATGTAGCCCACTCTGGCCTCAGCCTCCCATGTGCTGGGCTTATAGGTGTGTGCTCCCACACCCAGCTTGTGTAGTGCTAGGAAATCAAACCCAAGGCCTAGCACTTGCACCTCTGAGCCATTCCTACAGCCCTGTGGGCTTCACTCCTCCCTCCCTTTTGAGGTAAATGATTCTTGTGGCCCATAGCGGGAGAGCCGCATTTCAGATCTTTGCAGTGACCTTGGAAATCCCTTGTAGCCCAGCCTCTGGAACCCTGGGATGAGGAACTTTTTTTTTTTTTTTTTTTTAATGGAGACAGGATCTCACTCTGTAGCCAAAGCTGGACCTGACCTCAGTATGTAGCCCAGGCTGGCCTTAGATTTGGCAGTCCTACTCCCTCACCCTCCTTAGTGCTGGGATTACATTGTGCGCTACCATGCCCAATTTATGTGGTGCTGGGGAATCGAACCCAGGGACTTATGCTTGTTAGACAGCCACTTTAACCCCAGTGCCATACCTTCAGCCAGCCCCATACTCTCAATGACTGCCAGAGAGAATCCCGCCCCTGCCTGCACTCAGGGATAAGCAGCCCACATCTCCTCCTCCTATTTCTCCTGCTGCTACCTCCAGCTTTGATAATGGAAGGATTGTTACCACATCGTGACCAGCAGTGGTTAATATTTGTTGAGTACAGGTGGGTGTAGTGGCGCACACATGTAATCCCAGTACAATGGGAAGCTGAGGCAGGAGGACTGCAAATTCGAGCCCAAACCTGGGCAAGTTAGTGATTTAGCAACACCCTATCTCAAAATCAAAAATAAAAGGAGTTGGGTAGGCAGCCCAGTGTGAATGTCCAAGACTGAATTGCCAGTACCACAACAACAACAAAAAAAAGAAAAGACATCTACAGATGTTTGGTTCTTGACTGGTCTTGTTGTTTGAGGCAGGGTCTTGCTCTATAGCCCAAGCTTGTCCTGAGATGATTGTATAGCCCAGGCTGGCCTTGAACTCAAGGTAATATTCCTGCCTCACCCTCCGGAGTGCTATGATTACAGATATGCCACTATGTCCAGCATATGTGGTGCTGGGGAATCAAACCCAGGGTCTGTGTGCTTGCTAGGCAAGCACTTTAATCTCTAAGCTATTCCTCCTGCCCCGGCTCTTGACCTGGAGTAAGCCTCCAGATTCTGGAATGAGATGGGCCTGGGTTCTGACCTTGCTGTGCCTTGTATTCGTTTCCATGAGTATGGGCCAGAGACTAAGGACTTTGAGTCTCAGTTTGCTCATCTGTAAAATGAGAATAGTATCATGTTTTAGGTAGGGTTTGTGTGGAATCAAATGAGGTGGCACATGCCAGGCATGATAGTGCACACTTAGGGTCCTAGCATTCTAGGAGGCTGAGGCAGGAAGGTTGCCAATTTGAGCCTAGCCTGGGCAACTTAGCAACTGGGCGAGACCCTGTCTCCAAATAAAAGATAAAATAATAGTAATAAAGATAATAAAGGATTGGGGATATAGCCCAGTGTGAGGGCCCTGGGTTTAATTCTTGATACTGGACAATAAATAAGAGGCTGTGTGTAGGAGGTGCAAGTGTCCTCCATGTGAAGCAGATGTCTCCGTACCTGCACCCAGCTCCTCCTCAGGGCCAACCCTGCCTGCCCTGGGGCAGCCACGCCAGCACCTTGCCCAGCACCCACCCCACTTCCTTTAGCCCCTCCTCCCGCCCCCATACTGACCTGTCTTCTGGACTGCTTGACACTAGAGGTGATATGGTATTTTGGGAGGTGAATCTGGCCTTACAGGTCCGACTTCCCAGAGTTCCTTGAGCACAGGGGGATAAGCACAGCTAAGGGGCCATAGGGAAAGGCATGCCAGGAGAGAAGATGACTCTTGAACCGTGCTAGCAAAAGGCCACCAGGATCAGGGATGTCTCATCTCTCAGCTTATTCAGCGCCCCCAGCTCTCCAGGAGGTGGCTTTTCTATTTTATTACATTTGAGGTACAGAGACATTAAGTCGTACGCACAGCTGTAAATGACAGGACTGAGATTTAAAGCCAGGGCTCGCTGTACCACAATCCTAGAGCTAGAATGAAAGAAAGATGTATAACTTAAATCAAGGTCCAGAGCCCAGATACTCATTTTTTCTCCAGGAATCATCTAGATCAATATATGTTGATTTTATGGGTTTGAGAGTATGCATCTATAGTCCTAGTACTTGGGAGGCTGAGGCAGGAGTATTTTGAGTTTGTAGTGAGCCTAGGCTGCATAGCAAATTCAAAGCCAGTCTGAAGGCTGACTGCATTTAATGACTGTCTTGCCATGACAGGTAGAACAGGACTGTAATCCCAGCACTCTGGGAGGCAGAGGCAGGAGGATTGCAAGATTGAGCCCAGTTTGGGCATCTTAGTAACTTAGTGAGAGGTCTCAAAATAAGAAATTGAGGGATTGGGGATTTAGCTCAGTGGTAGAGCGCCTGCCTCGCAAGTGCAAAGCCCTGGGTTTGGTTCTCAGCTCTAAACAATAAAAATAAAAATAAAAAAGTACAAAAGTCAAAATAAGAAATAGAAAAAAATTTAAAAATGGAACTGAGAAGCTCAATGTGAAGGCCCTGAACTCCATCCCCAGGAAAGAAAAAAGAAAGGAAGAGAGAAACAGAATTTCAGCCAGCGGGCATTTACTGAGAGAGAGCTCACAGTGTGCCCACCACTCTTCATGCAGCTCTGCAAATGTTCCAGATTCTTCCTTCCTGGGGCCTTTGCTGCAAGCCATTTCCTCCATCCCTCCGGGGTGTTTGCGGGGCCACCCTTCCCCCTCAGCTCGGAGAGGACTCTCAGACATTTCCACGTCCGGTGAGTGACACGCTCTTGATTTCCTGTCCTCTTTCCTTTCTTTTTCCAGCTTCTCCCACTCCAATACAGGCAGGAAGTGCGGTCCCATCCCTAGAGCCAGCTCAGGGCCAGGCACCGTGGGTATGTTCTGTAAATATTTATTGTGTGAGTAGCAAGTGGAAGGCCAAGGTCTCCACACGTTTCTGCTGCCCACCCCATCCCAGTGCATGGAACCTCTGGATGGAGGCCATGCAGTCCTTGCCCTCAGCCACAGTCTCCACAGTGATAACCCAGGCCCCAGTGAGGCGGCCAGAGAGCACAGCCAGGCGGGGCTGATGAGTTCCAGGCCCTGCTTGGGGCCCTGCCCCTTCCACAGAACCGGATGCAGGCCCCAGCCAGAGCCAAGCTTCCATGACATCACGCCAGTCGCTCCCTGTGGGACATGCCCCTCCCCGGCCCCTTGGGGCCTGGGGACCACCTCTCTCAGCCAGTCTGCCATGACTCTGGCTCTGGGGAGAGACAGGCCTTCTGCAGCCTCTAGGCCCAGATTTAGTTGTGCGACCATGGACAGCTGTTAGAACACAGGGCCCTGGGTTCTGTCCCTAGCACCACAGACCAAAGCAAGACAGTGACACAAAAACACTCAGGATTAAACAGAAGTTGGTGCTATGAAGTGAAAAGTACCATGTTCACTCAGAGCATTCTCCTTGGACTAGGGACATAGCTCAGTGATTAGAGCACTTGCCTAGAAGGGCCCTGTTGGGTCCCCAGCATCACTTAGTAGCTGGGCATGGTGGTGTACACCTGAAATCCTAGCTTTCATGAGGCTGAGGCAGGAGGATTGCTGTGAGTTTGAGGCCAGCCTTGGCTCCTGAATGAATTCTTGCTCTGGAGTCCAAGTTAGTCCTTAACTCACTGGTGTAGAGTTCTGGGATTACATGCATGCACCACCATGCCCAGCTTTATGTGATGCCAAGGAATTGGACTCAGGGCCTTGTACTTGCAAGGCAAGCACTTTAACTGTTGTGCTGTTCCTCCAGCCCAAAATTGATATATTTTTTAAAAGTCTTCTCACAAAACTGGAGGAGTGATTTGGGAAGTTTCTGTCCCAAACCCATAAATTTTATTTTTTTCTTTTGAGAAAGAGTCTCACTCTATAGTCCAGACTAATCCTGAAGTTCCTGTAGTCCAGACTGGCCTTGGACTTTCAGCAATACTCCTGCCTCAGCCTCTAAAGTGCTGGAATTATAGGCATGTGCCACCACACCCAGCCCAAATCCTTAATTTTTTAAAAATTTTTTAAACTGGGGTTTGAGCCCCAGGCCCTCTCACTAAGCTACATACCTGTCCCTTTTTAGATTGGTTTTTGTTTTTAAAGAGAACAATTTATTTATGTATTTATTTATGGTGAGGCAGGGTCTCACTCTGTAGTCCAAGCTAGTTCTGAGCTCACTCTGTAGCTCAGAATTGTTGGAAATGGCTCATAGAAATTTTCTTGTCCAAACAAAGGATGGACATGGGAGGCATGGATGACAGGGTATGAGGCTTTCATTTTCTTTTTGCAAAAAGGGTGACCTTCCCACGTCCAAGTGGGGAGAGGCACACACGGAAAACGTCAGTACCAACTTAAATCCCTAGGTTGCAGATCTCTCCCCCTGCCTCTTCCTATTGGCAGGATTCACAACCTTCCCGAGAAGATCTAAGGCACTGGCTGAGGGCCAAGTTCATCACAACGTCATTACCTTTATCCCCCCTTTCCCTTTCCGCCTTTGTCTGGTCACCTGGTCAGGTAAGGCGCGAAAATGTAAAGATCTGCCATCTTGAACAATGTGCCACTGCTACCACTAGGTGACGCTCACAGACTGGCCTCGAATTCATAGCTATCTTCCTGCCTTGAGCACTTACTAGGCAAGCACTTTAACTGCAGAGCTGCGGAGCTATTCTTCCAACGCTGTTTTTGTTTATTTTTAGTTTATTTTGTGATAGTGGGGATCAAGCCCCAGGCCTTCATACTTAGTTATATCCCTAGACCATTTTTATTTTTAAAAATTTATTATTTTATTTTATTAGTGTGTATTTGCAATATGTAAGAATAACAATCACTTAAGAAATTGGTGAATTGGTGCATTTATATATATTATATATATGTTATATATATATATGTTATATATATATATATATATATATATATATATATATATTTCTTTTTTTTTTTTGGTGACAGAGTGTGACTCTAGTCAGTCTGGTCCTAAACACACTATGTAGCCCAGTCTAGCTTGGGACGCAGAGTAATCTTCCTGCTTCAGCCTCACAAGTACTGGGATTACAGGCATACGCTACCATGCCTGGCTTATGTTGAGCCCCTGGTACATTTACCTATTGCGTTTTGATTTTGTTTATTTATTTTTGAGACAGAGTCTCACTCTGTAGTCCAGGCTGGTTCTGAGGTCACTTTGTAGCTCAGGCTGGCTTTGAACTCATAGCAATCCTCCTGCCTCAGCTTCCCATTGTGCTAGGATTACAGGTGTGTGCCACCATGCCCGGTTTATGTGGTGCTGGGGAATTGAACTAGGGTACTCAGCACTTGCCAGGCAAGCACTTTAACTGCTGAGCTATTCCTCCAGCCCTATTCTTATTTTTCAGTCAAGGTGTCACTAAGTTGCCCAGTCTGGGCTCAGAGTGCTGAGATTATAGGCCTGAACCACTGGACCCAGCCCTTATTTATTTATTTATTTATTTATTTATTTATTTTGAGACAGGGTTTCACTCTGTGGTCCAGGCTGGTCCTGAATTCACTTCAGAGCCCAGGCTGGCCTTGGACTCATGGCAATCCTCCTGTCTCAGCCTCCCGACTGCTGGGATTACAGGCGTGCGCCACCACACCCAGTTTATGTGGTGCTGGGGAATTGAACTTGGGTACTTAGCACTTGGCTTAGCGCTTGCTCAAGCGCTTTAACCGCTGAGCCATTCCTCCAGCCCCCCTTTTTAAATTTTTTTAAATTTTGAGATAGGAAAAAAAAAATTTATTTTTTGAGATAAGGTCCAATGCTGGGCTCAAAGTTGTGATTTTCAGGGCTAATGGAATAGTTCAGTGGATAAAGTGCTTGCCTACCAAGCTCAAGACCCTGGATTCAATTCCCTAGCATCTCATAAACTGGGTGTAGTGGTGCATGCCTGTAATCCCACCACTCAGGAGGCTGAAGCAGGAGGATTTCTGTGAGTTCAAGGCCAGCTTGGGCTTCATAGTGAGTTCAATACCAGCCTGGACTGTAGGGATAGACTCTGTCTCAAAAAGAAAAAAAAAAAAAAAGTTGTGATTCTCCTGCCTCAGCTTGTAGAATACATGGGAATCTGCCACAACACCTGAAACTTTGTCATTTTTGTGTATGCTCTTATGATATGCCAGGCTGTGGCTTAAGTACCTGGCATCCATTATTTAATTCTCACGATAGGACCATAGGATGAAATAGGCCTCAGTAACCCCATTTTATTCATAAGGAAACTGAACCTCAAATACAGTAGGTGACTCCCCTAGGTCCCTGACGTACTAAGTGGACGAAGCAGTACTCAAACCCCAAACAGGAAAGGCTCCAAGCATTTAGGTTCTGGCTTCCCTTCCCTTGGCACACCCTCTTCTCCTGGCCTGGGAGTTGAACCCAGGGCTTTTACACTGAGCTGCAACCCTTTTTGTTTATTTCCAGAGTCTCAGGCTAGGGGTATGGCTCCGTGATAAAAGTGTTTGTCTAGCAAGCTCTGGGTTTGATTCCTCAGCATTGTATAAACCAGGCATAGTGGCAAATGACTGTAATGTCAGTGCTGGGGAGGCTGAGACAGGAGGATTGTCATGTGTTGGAGACTAGCCTGCACTACAGAGTGAGACCCTGTTTCATTAAAAAAAAAAAAAAAAGACCGAGTCTTACCAAGTTGCTAAATTGTCCAGGTGGGCTTAAACTTTCTACCCTTCTGTCTCAGCTCCCCAGAGTGTTTGGATTATATGTATGTGCCATAACACTGGGCTTCTTTTAATAATTTGTATTTCCTGCCAACTGCTGTTTCCTGAGTCCATGGGGACAGTGAGGGTTTATTTGTTCATTTACTGAATTAGTACATGACAGGGTTAAAAACATAGCTCAGAGTCTGTCACATGGATACTTCTAAGCTTTTTCAGAGGGCTGGCAGTGAGAGTCAAGCATGAAAGAGTCTAAGACAGAAGGATTGAAAATTTCAGCCCTTGGAGGAATGGCTGTGTGGTTAAAGAAGTCAAGTGCTAAGTACCCAAGTTTGGTTCCTCAGCATCACATAAACCAGGCGTGTTGGTGCACATCTGCAATCTCAGCACTTGGGAGGCTGAAACAGGAGAAATGCTGTGAGTCCAAGGCTAGCCTGGGCTCCATAGTGAGTTCAGGACCAGCTTGGGCTGCAGAGTGAGACCCTGTCTCAAAAAAAAAAAAAAATGTTTTTTAAGCCCTTCCTGAGTTACATTGCAAGTTCTAGGCGAGCCTGGACCACATAGCAAGACTGTGTCTCCAAAAATAAATAATAATAAGCAAGGTGTGGTGACACATGCCTGTAATCCCTGCATGCCAGAGTGGGCAGCTAAGGCAGGAGGATAACCATGAGTTTGAACCTAGCCTGGGCTACACAGTGAGTTCAGAAGCATCCAGGACTACAGAGCCAGACACTGTCTCAAAATTGAATGAGGGCATCACAGACCTCAGCAGTGTACTTTCAGTGGATTCTCTGGGAGCCCCGGGGATGGTAGGCCCTAGTGGAGGATGTCCAGTCCTATGCGAGGAGACTGGCCTTTTGGGGAGGGTCCTAGGAGGAGCCAGCCCTTGGGAGGAAGGAGAGTAGGTGGGGTGGGCAAGCCCTGCGTTCCATGGCCAGGAGGCTGGGAGCGCTGCCTCGCCCCCGCCCTCTTACAGGCTCTGCCCACACCCCCAGAGGTCAGGGGGCCACGGGCGCTAAGGGACAAGAGAGGAAACAGCCCCGGTCCAGGAGAGCAGACCGGATTTGTCTGATGCAAATGTGAATGCCGGGTGGGAGTGGTGTAAATTATTCTGAGAGGAAGTGGGGACGGGGGAAGATTCCTGCACCTCAGGATACCTGGGTATGTGTGGAGCAGGGTCTTCCCCTGACCGGAGATCAAGACCAGGATCTTCACACAATGTGCATCTCCAGCCGTCCTCCCTTTTTAAAATCTTTAAACAGGTTGTTCCTAAGTCAACCAGGCTGAGCTCATTTTTGCGATCCTCCTGCCTCAGCCTCCCAGAATGCTGGAACTACAAGGCATTTTCATGGGGGAGGCATTTTTATCAAGAGAGAGATGGTGTGAGACACTGGAGGGATCTCAGGACAGAGGCAACTGTGAAGTGGACCCCTCAAAAGAGAAAGTGGGGGATGCAGGTCTGAGCCAGAAGGAGCCCACTCATTTGACACGGGGAAACTTGAGTCCCCAAGAGGGAAAGGGGCTTGCCTGAGGGCACATAAGAAGCTCACAGTAGCGCCAGGCTGGAGGAACAGAGGAACCCTGGGAAGCTCAGACACCAAGTGAAGAGTTCATCCTGCAGTGTGCCCCCTCACCCCATCGTGCTTCTCCCCACAAGAGACCCTGAGAGCGGCCAGATTGCCTTTAATGACAGATCCACCTCCCCCCCAGGGATCAAGGTCCCACCAGAGGCCGCGGGGTCCGGGCAGCCCAGCTGGGCTTATGTCTCATGGTGGGACCGCGGGATCTCGCTCCCTTTTCCTGGGCCTCGGTTTACTTACTTGAGATGGAAGTTCACTGCTCTTTTCAACCCTTAGTGGCCAGAGGAAGGCCAGGCTGGGGTCACCTTGGTCCCTGAGCCTCAGCCCCAGCCCTGGTGGCCCAGGAAAGGGGTGGCCTTCAGGGAGTCCCATGCACAAGGAGGCATGTGATCTGCAAAGGATCCCCAAGGTCTCCTGTTGAACCCTGGAGGCTTTACAGACCTGTGAGCATCACCTGGAGTTGGGGAGGGGCCGCTGGGAGGAGGGACAGAAGACTGCATGCCGGGGCTTTGAGTAATGCCTGTCCTGGTCCCTGGAAAAGGTCTCATGTCACATAGTGTCCCAGGCAAATGTGACCTGGCAAGGTGGGAGAGAGAACATTAAGTTCGGAGCCTTGCTAGATGTGGGTGCCTGTAATCCCATCGCACTGAGAGCATGTGGCAGGAGAGGCACAAGTTGTAGCCCAACCTGGTAGCAAGACTGTTTCTAAGTAAAATGAAACTGAAAAGGCTGAGGATGTAGATCAGTTTGAAAGCCCTGGGTTCAATCCCCAGTACTGAATGCAAAAACAAAATTGGAGCCTCCTGGCCTGGCTTTCAGATCCTTCCATTCAAGGCTGATCTCTTGGCCTCTCTGGGTTGAACTCAATTGTTTGTGTTAGCACCTCCCACCAGAGCCTTACACTTCCGCAGGCCCGCTGGTCAGCCCCTTTACTCAAGCCCGGCCGCTCCACCTGGCTGGCTCAGCGCTCGCTCTACGGTCCTGCCAGGCCTGTGCACGGGCACTCTGGGTATGGCCCTGCTCCCCACTCCTCCCAGTGGGGTTGGAGCCATTCCAGGGCTGTGCTGTGAGGGGAGGCTAGGACAGCAGCTGTTTCTTCAGCCCTACTCTTCCCCACCAGAGCGAGTGTGATTCCAGACATGAGATCTAGGTGCCTTACTTAGGTTTGGAGCAGGTGTGGGCTCCAGAGCACAGGGAGGAGGGAGCCACCTAGTCACCCTGTGCGGCTTCAGCCGAGGAGGCTGGGAGTGGAAGCAGTGCCCCCACCTCTTGCCTCTGTGCCTGCCATTGGACCCCAGTCCTTCGGCTTCTGCCCTCCGCTTGCCCCTGCCAGTCCTCCCAGCCCTGTGTGTAATTGGATGCCCTCCTCACTCAGCACCTTCCCAGGTGAGCCTGGCTCTGCTTAATGAACCCTACACCAGCAGTGGGGAGCAGGGAGGGCCACCTCCAGGCAGGCACCAGCTAGGAAAGCTGCAGCTGTAGGAGAGGGAGACAGGGTGCCAACCCACCACAGGAAGGCCTAGTCTGGTGCCTGGGTACATTCTGTAGTATTGGAATGGCCCTTCTGGCCCCACCTTGGCCTCCTAGGACTTGGGCTGTTTAGGTCTCAGGTGCCACTGTTGGAATCATAGAGAAATAGGGTTTGGCTGGGCCTGTTGGTGCAGTCCTAAAATCCTAGCACTGGGGAGGCTGAGTCAGGAGGATTGCTGTGAGTTCAAGGCCAGCCTGGGCTAGCTACATAGTAAGACTCTGTCTCAAAAAAAGAAAAAAGAAAAGAAAAATAGAGTGTGGTTCTTGGGTCTCAGGAACAAGGCTGGGAGGCCAAGACTGGTCTGTTAGGTTCCTTTGCACCCCTTGAGCCTGTGGGTGAGGCATTACCACCAGTGCCCATCCTGGCTCAGCTATTTGTTACAGCTCTCAGTCAGTGCCTTTAATCACTCGGAGGCCCTATCCACAGCGGGGAAGATGTTCAAATAGGAGGTAGGGAAAAGAAGGAGGAGGGGCGGGTATGCAATGGCACTGACCAGGACCAGGACAGACCTACCAATTGTTAGAAACAGCTCGTAGAAATTTTCCTGTCCAAACAAACGATGGACATGGGAGGGATGGATGACAGAGTATGAGGCTTTAATTTTCTTTTTGCAAAAAGGATGACCTTCCCACATGCAAGTGGAGAGAGGCACACCGAAAACGTGGTCGGTACTGACTTAAATCCCTAGCTCACAGGTCCCTCCCCCTGCCTTTTTTTTTTTTTATTGGCAGGATTCACAATCTTCCCGAGAAGATCTAAGGCATTGGCTCAGGGCCAAGTTCATCACAACGTCATATCCTTGACCCCTCCTCCCCCACTTCCTGCCTTTGTCTGGTCACCTGATTGGGTATGGCGTGAAAATGTAAAGATCCGCCATCTTGAACAATGTGCCACTGTTACCGCTAAGTGATGCTCACACTATCACCTCTTCCTTCATTATACTAAGGATTGAATCAAGGGACTTTGCACAGAACTTTTTTTTTTCTTTTCTTTTCTTTTTTTTTTTTGGCCCAGGCTGGACTCAAACTTTCACTCCTCCTGCCTCTGCCTCCCAGAGTGCTGGGATTAGAGGTGTGTGCCACCATGCCTACCTAGGACCTGCTGTTTGACTTCATTCTTTTGTCATTCCCCAGAGGCAGGCAGAGGGGAGGAAGGACTGAAGGAAGGGGCAGCCTCTTCAGGCGATCCATCTCATTAACACTGGAGCCAAGGCTCCAAATAGCCTCAGCTGAACCTCCAAGGCCACACAGTCACGAAGTAGTAAAGCCCATATCTCTAGGCTGACCCCTGTGGTGCGGGCCTGTCATCCCAACACTCTGGGAAGCTGAGGCAGGAGAAGTGCAAATTCAAGGCCAGCCTGGTAATCTAGTGAGTTAGAGACTGTGTCTCATAAATACAAGAATGAGCTGAGGAGGAAGCTCATGGTGAAGGTCCTGGGCTCAATCCCCAGTACCTCAAAAAATAAATCACTTAAATTAAAATAAACACAGGAACATGGCTCTGGGAGATAGAAACGGAACTTGAGGGGTCGGGGAAAGAGGGATGGGGAGAAAGAAAAGCTGTATGTAATCAAAATGAATGTGTAGGGCTGGAGGAATGGCAGAGTGGTTAAAGCGCTTGCCTGGCAAGTGCAAGGCCCTGAGTTCGATTACCTGGCACCACATAAAGTGTGTCAAGTGTGGTGGCGCATACTCGTAATCCCAGCACTTGGCGGCTGAGACAAGAGGATTGTCCTGAGTCCAAGAGTCCGAGGCCAGCTTGAACTACACAGTGAGTTCAGGACCAGCCTGGGCTACAGAGCGAGACCCTGTCTCAAAAAAAGAAAAAAAATAGACTATGTATTGCAAACATAGACAAGTAAAAAGAAAAAAATGATTTAAAAAAAAAAAAAACAGGGCTAAGAAGGCCAAACTAGGAGGGCCTCAGAGCAGAGAAACCAGAAACACAGATCTGCCCGCCGCTTGCATGGCCTGAGTGACCCCTGGGCGCCCCCTACTGGTCACTATTGTGTAGTGCTAGGAGAGACAAAGGACTGCCAATGACCATTGGCCCCAGTGCTGGTGGGAAATTGGGACCGCAGCAAGATGTCACACCCAGCTGGCTGCCTTGCTGAAGGCAAGGTAGGGGGTATACTCCACCATTTCCCACATCTCAGCGTCACAAGGTCACCTCCCTGTACCTGTTCTCCTTGGATACCTCTGGGGAGACCAGGAGAGGGGTAGCCACAGGATTCTAGCTCCAGCCCTGACACTGAGTCCCTCTCCAGGCAGTACCTACCCTACCTCACCTGCCAAGTGGAAGCAAATATTTCCTACCTTTCATGAAGCATTTTTTATTTTTATATTTTTACTATGAGGGATCGGACCCAGGGCCCCATGCATGTTAGGCAAGCACTCTCCCCTTGAGTTATGTCCATATATTTTTTCCTTAATTTTTTTTTTTTTGAGACAGTGTCTTGCTCTGTTGCCCAGTCTGGTCATGAACCTACTGGTGTAGCCCAGGCTGTCCTTGGACTCAGGACAATTGCCTGCCTCAGTGTATCGAGTGCTGGGATTACGAGTGTATACCACCACACCCAGCTTTATGTGGTACCAGGGAATCAAACTCAAGGCCTGTCCTTGCTTTAACCGTTGTGCTGTTCCTGCAGCTCCTTTTATTCCCCTAATTTTGAGATGGAATCTTGTTAGTTGGGCATGGTGGCTCATGCCTATAATCCCAGCACTCTGAAAGGCTGAAGTAAAGAGATCAATAAGTTTTGAGTCCAGCCTGGGTAACTTAGTGATTTAGGGAGGCACTGTCTCAAAAATCAAAAGGGGGCAGGTAGGGATTAGGAATAGCTCAGTGTAAAGGCCCTCACATGTGAAGGCCTCAGCTCAATCTCCATCACTGCCAAAAAAGTCAGAGAGCATTGGGGGCCTAGCTCAGTGATTAGGGTGCTTGCCTAAGAAGTGCAAAGTGCAAGGCCCCAGAGTTAATCTCCCAGCACCAGATAATAGCTGGGCCTGGTGGCACATGCGTGCAGTCCCAGCACTTGAGAGGCTGACACAGGAAAATTGCCATGAGTCCAAGGCCAGCCTGAGCTACATAGTGAGTTCAGGACCAGCCTGAACTACAGAGTGAGACCTTGCCCCCCCCCCCCCCCCCCCCACACACACAAAGAGTAATGATCATTTAGTGAGCAACTATTCTAACAGTACTAAGAGAGAGAGAGAGAGGGAGAGGGTCTTGTTTAGTTTCCCAAGATGACTTGGACTTGCCATCCACCTGTCTCAGCCTCCCAAGTTGAAAGAGTAGGCTCCTATACTTGGCTTGATGCTGAACTTGTCCCAGGGTGAAAGGGAAGGGTGGAATGATGGAGTTTCCTTGCTCTGTGTGTGTGTGCATGTGTGTGTGCATGCGTGTGTGTATGCATGCGTGCCTGTGTGTGGTGCTAGGGATTGAGCCCAGTGCCATTACACTGAGCTATAACTCCAGACTTTTTATTGTTTGTTTAATTCTGAGACAAGGTCTTGGTAGTTTGCCCATGCTGGGTTTAAATTTGCAATCCTTCTGCCTCAGCCTCCCAGCATACTGGCATTACAGACATGCACCATCATGCCCACTCCCTCTCACAACTTGATGGCACATTGAGCCTTTTGCCAGTGGCTGCAGGACCCTTGGTGGGGGGACAGAGATCACACACTTGCTCTCAGGGCCGGGGGCGGGGGTCGGGGTGGGCAGGCACAGACTTGCACGGCTCTCTCCCTGGATGGTGCCCATGGCTGCAGAGCCCCTCCTGGGGTGGCGGCTCCTAGTTCTACCAGGGTTTCCTTTTCTTGTACCCATTCTGAGCTGGTCTTCCGTTATCTTCCCATCCTGCCCTCTGCTGAGCTGGATGGTCCCAAGCTGTGTCAGGGGGTAGAGTGAAAGGGCAAGAAGAGCTACTTTGTACACACAGGCTGAAGAGACACTGTGATACACAAATGGCACCTTTTTTTTTTTAAGACAGGGTCTTGCTCTGTAGCCCAGATTGGTCCTGAACTCACTGTGTAGCCCAGGCTGGCCTTGGACTTAGGACAATCAGCCTGCCTCAGCCTCCTGAGTGCTGGGATTCCAGGTGTACACCACCACACCCAACTTTATGTGGTGCTGGGGAATCAAACTCAGGGCCTCGCGCTTGCAAGAGCTTTAACTGCTGTGTCATTCCTCCAGAACCACAAATGGCATATTTAAAGACCCACTCTCGCCAGGAGTAACAGTGCAGGTCTATAATCCCAGCACTCTGGGAGGCTGAGGCAGGAGGATCATAAATCCAAGCCCAGTCTGGGCATTTAACAAGCCCCTGTCTGGGAAAAAAAAAAAAAAAAGACAAAAAAAGACAGTGGAACTCGATATGTAGCTCAGTGCCAGGGTCCTGGATTCTTACCCCAGTACTATACACATGCAGAACAGCACCCCTCCCACTCTCAGGGTTAACCATTTTTGGGGACAGGGGTCATCCTGGAGAATTTGGCTTCTGCTGTCAGTTAATCCTTTAGGTCATAACATAGAAAACCAGCCAACTCCTCAAGGTCAGAGGCAAGAGCCAGGCATGCATGGCACGTCCTGGTGGGGCTGGCAACCCTGTCTGCCATGAAGGCACCAGGCAGGACTGCACCCTGTAAGACATTTAGTGACCTGGTAGTGACAGCTACCCAGTGTCCTTTTTCTTTGCAGCGCTGGGGATCAAGTGAATGGTGTTGTTCGTGCCAGGATTACAGGCCTTCACCACCGTACCCAGCTCTACCTGTACCTTGTAAGTGGGAAAAGCCTCTCAGAGAGGTTGTGACACATCTGAAGTCACACTGCTGAAGTGGCAAAACTGGGATGGAAAGCCAGGGCTGTCGCCTGATTTGAAAGCAGCACTCACATTCCTCACGGCTTTCATCTCCCACAAAGACTGCAGACATGCGTCCTTAGCCGTCTGCACCGCCACAGCCCTGAGTCCTGTCCTGGCTCCACGACCTGGCTGCCCAGGCTGGCCTTGGACTCCAGGCAGTCCTCCTGTCTCAGCCTCCCACGAGTTCTGGGATTATAGGCATGCACCACCCCGCCCAGCTTATGTGGTGCTAGGAAATCAAACTCAGGTACTTAGTGCTTGACTTAGCATTTGCTAAGTAAGCACTTTAACCGATGATCCATTCCTCCAGCCCTGTTTTTGATTTTGAAACTGAGTCTTGCTTAATCACTCAGTTGCCAGGCTACGTTCAAACTTGGAATCCTCCTGCCTTAGCCACACAGAGCAGTGGAATCACAGCCATCCTGCTCCTTGGTGAACTGAAAGCAATTTGTTGGCACCTCCCTCAGCATCAGTGTCCAGGCTGCAGTCAGAGGCGTCCACACTGAGAAATATGTGTGTCCTTGTGTACTGGTCAATGGGATTCATCTTGTCCTTTTTTTTTTTTTTTTTTTTTTTGAGACAGGGTCTCACTCTGCAGCCCAGGCCGGACTGGTACTCAGGACAATCCGCCTGCCTCAGCTTCCCAAGTGCTGGGATTACAGGCGTGCGCCACCATACCCAGCTTTATATGCTGCCGGGGAATCGAACCCAGGTCCTTGCACTTGGCAAGGCAAGGCTGTGCCCTTCCTCTAGCCCTCACCTTGTCCTTGCAGTGTCCATCACCAGTCTCCAAGAATGTAGCTAGCCAAAGAAGTACAGCTCTTCCACAGTGCACGAGTACATCCATTTTATTTCTTTTTTCAAGTAGTATTCCTCCCCCCACAAAAGCGACTTGAAATCTGGGGGTGCATTTGGCTGTGTGTGTTCTTGGTCAGGTTAGACCCTGAGGGCTGAACCAGGCTGAGTCTAGCTAGGGGGCAACCCGAGTTCCTTCCTCTTCTGGGTCCTTCCTGAGGCCCTTCCCTGGCTTAGATATGGCATGTCCCCAAAAACTTTATATAGTGAAAGCTTGGCCTGGTCCCCTGGGGGTGGGGCGGGTTGAGGTGATGTAACATTTATGAGGTGGAGAATAGGGGAGTTAGTCATGCTAGTGCTGCCCTCACAGATGCATTATTGCTACTTCCAGGAGTGAGTCATGGTTTTTTTTTTTTTTTTTTTTTTTTCAGTATTGGGTTTAGAACCCCAGCCTCCCTGTGTGCTGGGATTATAGCTGTGCACTACCACACCTGGCTTTTATCCCTGGCCTCGTCTCACATACCACTGTCATGTGTGCTGTCCGCAAGGAGGCCCCATCAGAGCCAAGCAGATGCTGACACCAATATACCTCAGTTCGTGTTTTTGTTTTTGCTTTTTTTTGAGACAGGGTCTTGCTCTGTAGTCCCGGCTGATCCTGAATTGTGTAGCCCAGGCTGTCCTTGAAGTCAGGACAACCTGCCTGACTCAGCCTCCCAAGTGCTAGGAATGATGGGATTGCAGGTGTGAACCACCACACCCAACTTTATGTGGTGCTAGGGAATTGAACTCAAGAGCCTCGTGCTTGCAAGGCAAGTGCTTTAACCTCTAAGCTATTCATTCTCCCAGCCCCCTAAACCTGTTTTTTTTTTTCCCCTTGTTTAAAGGATAGTTTCACTTTATTAATGAACCAGAGGAAACAGCACAAAATGACTGTGAAATCCCAAGAACAATAGGTTGGACTCTTCGGCCTGACCTGAGCATGCTGGAATATTCACCCCCTACCCCTGCTGCATGGCCAGTGCCCGGTGGTGGCCAGGACGGCCCCCTGCACTGCTGTGGGAAGCCTCCCTCCCCATACTTGTCCACCTGCACATCTAGCATCTAAACACAGCTCCTGAAAAACCATTCCTCCCCAATTTGCTACTATATTTTTTCACACACACCTTTGGATTTCACTTTACTTTGAAGCTCTGAGAGCGGCCGCAAGCCCATCCTGGCTCTTCGGCTGTGCTTTGTGCTCTCTTCTGGGGACAGAAAACATGAGCACTTCACATGGGAGTTTCAGGACACACAAATACACAACATGTCACTGGATTCTCACAACAGCCCTGTGAGGTAGGCAGGTGGGCACCGTGGGGTAAGGACAAATGGACAGGTCCTGCTAGGGCTGGTCACTAAGTTGGTGACCCCCAGCTCTTGGTCCAGGGTTTCTTCCACTCTGAGATGAACTGAGCTCACCAGGTCAGGCTCTGCGCTTAGAAGGGTTAGCCTGTGCTTGGCTTCACACTCACAGGTGAGTTCACGGCCAAGTGGGCACACCTGAGCACAGCTCAGCATCGACATCAGCATCAGAGAGGCGTGACTAGGAAGGACATGGACATATTCAACAAGGGCTTCTCTTTGTGTTCTGGATTCTTACCTGACCCGGGTCTGATTTTGGAACTTGAAAGCAGCAATGTCCAGGGGAGTCCAAGCCCAGCCACTCAGAGGACCTTCTCGTCCAGCGACTTATTGATTCCTTCGCAAATCCTCGAGGCTTAGCCTGCAGTCGCCATCCAGGCTAGAGAGGACGGAGAGGAAGTCCACATCAGCGAAGTGAGTAAAGACATGGTGGATGGGTCCATGGGTCCGCGGTGTGAGGAGTCGCTGCACTAGTCCGTGCACCAGGTCCTGGCACTTGTGTACGAGCCTGGAGGGCACGCTCCTGTCAAAGGTGTATTCCACATCATAGAAGCTCACTGTGGTCATGACGGTCTGGTTCAGCTTCTTCCGGAACTTCTCGATCACGAGCTCCTCCTGGTTGAAATGGTTGTTCTGGTGGAGGATCCCAATTTTGTTGGCCACCTTAAGTCTCTCATGATCCCAGGGGCCTCCTTCTTGTTGGATGTGTACTCCTTGGTGACCCTGTACATCTCATTGAGGATCTCGCTGCTGGTGTCGTTGATAACACCTTGGCCGCGGTTTTGCTGGTGATTTTGTTCAGGATCTTCTTCTGAGCTTGAAGGGTAAGATTCTTTGAACTGAAGACATCGAGACCTGCGGTGGTCACAGGCTCACCCTCACTCTGCTCCCTGGAATCCAGGTCCATGCTGCAGGCTGTGGGACAGCAGGACGGCGGGACGGCGGGACAGTGGGGCACAGGCTGGGTGGTGCAGCCAGAGGCTGGCCTGGCACAGGTAATCTCGCTCGTAGCCTAGGCTGGCCTTGGACTCACAGCAGACTTTCTGCGTCAACCTCCCGAGTGCTGGGATTACAGGAGCGCACTACCACTCAACTTATGTGGTACTGGGGAATCGAACTCAGGGCTTTGAGCCTGCTAGGCAGGTGCTTCAACCGCTGTGCTATTCCTCCAGCCCTACTTCTGTTATTTATAATACATTCCTCTCTATGGTATTCTGTTAAAGCAACAAATGGCCAGTTTCCGTAGTAGAGAGGCCTGATGCTGCCTTTCCCTTTTGTAGCCCCCCACAAAGGGGGTTTGGTGACTCAGGCTCTGTATCCAGCCTCTGCAGACAGTTGTCCCCTATGTAATACCACAGCCCCAATCCCAACAGGCATAGAAAGGGCTACTTCTGACTCTCTAAGCTTCTCACCCAGGATAAAGGGAGAAACTAAGGCACAGCTGGTAAGTGGGTGGGGAGCACTATCCTTTTAACCTCACCTAGAGGCTGAGAGCCCGTAACAACTGGAAAAGGGCCACTGAGCCGTCCTGTTGCTCCCTGGTCTGGCCCACCAGGGAGCATGAGGTTGGGGTGTCCATCCACCATGTCTCTTCTTTGTGGTTGGCTCAGAGGTTTGGGTCTGTGTTCTCCTGGTCTGACGTATCCCCTTCATGCTCTGGGGACTCCTGGATTAGATCCAGAAAGCCCAGTTAGGGGGGATTCATAAGGTTCCCAGGGCCTCACCCTGGGGCTGGCCTCTTTCCTACTGCCACCACCAGGAGGAGCCAGCAGGGAGCTCTGCTGCCCCTGGGTTTTCCTGGGCCCCCTATGGCCCAGCTCCCAGGGACTCTTACCAGATCAAGGCCCTGTCTCCGTTGCAGGGTGTTGTAGAAATGCAGCACACGGGGGTCACACCGCACCACCATGGGGTCAAAGTCCAGCACGCGCAGGCCCTGCAGGCTGCGGGCCCTGGAGAGGGCTACGTAGGCCTGGCCGCTGGCAAACACTCTGCCCAAAGAGATCTCCACACAGTCGAGAGACATGCCCTGGGGTGGAAAGACAGGAACGGGGTGAGCTTAGACTGAGTTCTCTTGTGTCAAGGGCTTGGCCCTTCACTAGCCCAGCTATACTGCCCTGGGTTCTCCTTGCCAGGCCAGCAAGTCTACAGCACAGGAAGAGCCACACAGGGGTGCTCTAAATGGAAGGAGGATCCAGGCACAGTCGTGCTCACCAGTAATCCCAGCACTCTGAGAGGCTGATGCAGGAGGGTTGCAAGTTGGAGCCCAGCTGGGCAATTCAGCAAATTAGTGAAACCCTGTCTCAAAATCAAAAATAAAAATGAGGATGGGACATAACTCAACAGGTAGAGTGCTTACCTAGCATGTGCAAGGCATTGGGTACAATTTCCTAGCACCACATAAAAATTACACCCGGTATACTAGCATACACTTGTAATCCCAGCACTTGGGAGGCTGAGGCAGAAGTATTGCCATGTGTCTGAAGCTAGCCTGGGCTAAGTACTGAGTTCAGGACTAGCCCGGATTACAGAGTCTGTCTCAAAAATACATACATACATACATACATACATACATACATACATAAAATAACAATGGGTGGGAGATGTGGCTCTGTGCTGGGGGTGGGCTGAATCCTTTGTACTCCCCTCTCCAAAAAGAAATGTTTAAAGTTAGGCATTGTGGGGACTGGAGTCATAGCTCAGTGGTTAGAGTGCCTGCCTTTCAAGTGCAAGGCCCTGGGTTTGATTTTCTGGTACCACATAAACAAGGTGTGGTGGCACATTCCTGTAACCCCAGCACTAGAGAGGCTGAGGCAAGAGGATTGCCATGTGTTTGAGGCCAACCTGGGCTACAAAGTGAGTTCAGGACAACCTGGACTACAATGGTTGAGACCCTGCACCTAACTCACTCCCAAAAAGTGCTGGGCTTTGGGGCATACACGCCTATAATCCCAGCACGGAGAAGGCTGAGGCAAGAAGATCAGCAGTTTGAGGCCAGCAAATTCAAGGCCGTCCTGGACTGCAGCGTGAAACTCTGTCTCAAAAAACAAAAAATAAGAAAGAAGGAAAGTAGGTTTATTTTGAGGGCAGGGGGGATGTGGTTATGAGTAAGGTTTGGAACTTTCCATTCAGGGCCAGTTCAGTTCATTCTCCCCAGACGCCCCGGGCTGATGCTGCCCATGTACTGCCCTAAGGTTACCTGGCTCTTATGGATGGACATTGCCCAGGCCAGCTGGAGTGGTAGCTGCTGGCGGCTGAGGAGCTGGCCCCCGGTGGCCTGCACCGTCCAGCGATCAGTGTGGATGACTTCAGTGACTCCACACAGGAACCGTACCCGAGGCAGTCCTGAGGGAGGGTGATAGGACCCACCACTCAGCCTTGCACCAGAGTGGGGGTCTGGCCTTCTCTGCCCACCCTGGCCCATCACAGACCCAACAGTGTGCGCACCCCTACCCATCACTCACCTCGCCCTTCAGCCTCGAACCCCACTACCACCCCGCGGGCACCATTCACCAGGCCCCGAGACACTGCCAGGTTCTTCACCAGCATCACCTGTAGGAGGAGCAGAACTGGGCAGTACCTACACCTGGATCATCCCCACCTGAGAAGGCTGTGGGTGGGAGGCTGCCACGGAGGGGCACGGACGCCCAACCTCAGCTCTCTCGGCAGCTGACTGTGAAAGCTGCCTTACTTTCCAGGGCCTTAGCTTCCCGCTGGGGCAAAGGGGAATAGCACTAGCTCAGGTTGTCCTCAGGAGGTGGTCAAACCAATCAAGTTACCTACATGAGAAAGGGCTCTCAAAAAGACCAGATTTGTCACGGGGGCCACCCTCAGCCAACCCGTGCCTGCATTTTCCATTATGTATCCCCTGGACTCTCAGAAAAGTCTCCCTCTTACTCCCACCATCATGGGAGAAATCAGGACTTGCCGGACTGTATCTCTCTGTATCTCTCTCTCTCTCTCTTATAATGGAGACAGGGTCTCGCTCTGTACCTCAGGCTGGTCCTGAACTCACCATGTAGCCCAGGCTGGACTCATGGCAGCCCTCCTGCTTCAGCCTACTGAATGATGGGTTTACAGATGTGCGCCACCATACCCAGCTTTATGTGGTGCCAGGTAATCGAATTCAGGGCCTTGCCCTCCCAAGGCAAGCACTTTAATCGCTGTGCCATTCCTCCAGTCCTCTATTTATTTTTGAGGTACTAAAAATACATGGGCTACATCCCAGCCTTTCCCTACCACCCCCCCCCCCCAAGCCTCCACCCCTTTTTGATAGTCCCAGTAAGTTGCCTAGGTGGGATTTGAACTAGACACTCTCCTGTCTCAGCCTCCCTCGGCTCTGGGATTACAGGCATGTACCATCATACCCATCTCACGTGCCCACTTATAAGGCACACTGGTGCAAACACCCGTGGGGAAAGGGATTTCACTCCCTGCGTGAGGAAGGAAAGAGATGAACCTCAGCATGAGAAAGAGACCTGATTGGAGCAACAAGCCTGGAGGACCCAGCTGTGGGAAGAGGAGGGCAGAGGAAAGCTGAAGACAGGAAGGTGCACAGAGGCAGGAATGGTCAGGCTGGCCCCAGGCTGCCGAGTGGCCTGGGCAGCAGCTAAGGCCCAGGAAGGCCCGTGAAGGACAGCCCAGAACCTGCTCCCTTCCTCCCACTCACCTGGGCACCCAGCTTTAGCTGAAGGAGCCGGCTCACGGGACACTGGGCATCTAGGGTCTGGGACAGCTCAGGGTCACTGTCCAGAGCCTCAAAGCTGTGTAGCTCACCTGGAAAGAGTTGGGGAGACTTGCAATCAATGACTTGTGGCTCAGCTTCCACAAAGTCAGATGAGACCACAGCATGGGGGAAGTAGGGAGGGCCCTTTGGGACCAGCGGGCCACATAGCTCCTAGAATCAGTTACATCTGCAACCCTAAGGGCCTTTATGGCCACAGAGGCTGCAAGTCAGGTTACTGAAGTGACCCTGGGGCCATCCCTCCCTTGCTGGGCCCTGGCTCCACTCACCTGGTAGCTCCTGCAACCGCCTCTCATTGGTAAGGGCCACATCATCCTGGTGGGTGCACAGCCTCGTGGCCACGATTCCATCTCGCCCCACCTTGTGGGCAGCTGTGGCCCTAAGCTGGCGAGTCACCTCCTCTGAGCACCTATGGAGGCTGGGCTGTCAGAGCAGAGCTCACTTAACGCCAGAGAGAGTGAGCAGCGTAGGCATACAGTGGCTGAGTCAGGCCATGGGACTGGGAAAGGCCACCAGGATAGGACATGCTGGCCCCCAGGCTGGCCAGCCTGTCCTTTTCCCACATGAACCCCAAGAATGGAGAAAGAACATGCATGGGGTGCCAAGCTCTGATCCTTTCACTGTGTCTGCCCCTGATGAAGCTGCCCCTCTTCCCATCCGGTAGCACTCCTAAGTTGGAAAGGCTGAGGCTGGAGACCTGAGGCCAGGGGCTGAATCCCTGAAGTGCTGGTTACCCTAGCTAGGTGTGGTGGTGCACTCTAGGAGGCTGAGGCAGGAGGACTACAAGTCCAGGCCTCACCTAGGCAGTTCAGTCAGACCCTGTCCCAAAGTAAATATTAAAAGGATGGGGATAGGGGCTGGCGGAATGGTTTGGTATGCTAAGGCAAAAGCTAAGTTCCTGGGTTTGATTGCCCGGCACCACATAAGCCGGGCATGATAGTGTATGCCTGTAATCCCAGCACTCAGGAGGCTGAGACAGGAGTATTGCCATGAATCCAAGGCCAACCTGAGCTCCATCCTGAGATCGGGAATAGCCTGGACTACAGAGTGAGACCCTGCCAAAAAAAAAAGGGCTGAGGATATACCTTAGTATGAAGGCCCTAGGTTCAGTCCCCACTACTGCAAATACAAACACAAACCCAAAAGCCATCTGACTGCCTTGTGACCAGATCAGCCTCCAGGGCAGAATTTTCTAGCCACTGCCTGCTGCTCTGAATGAACACACAGGGCTGGGTGTAGCAGCAACCCAGTGGGAAGAGAACAGCCTGGCACGACCTCTGATTGCCCCGTCATGTCACCCAGCCTCCACAAGTTTGCCAACAGGCATTGTGTCACTTCCTTCCTGCCTCGGTGGTCCCCAGGTATGGGTTCTGCCTGAGTCCCAGCCCAACCAGACCTGTTTTTCGAAGCCCAGCTCTGCTGCTTCTACATCCCTGGCTGCCTTCCTACTCCCACCATGGCTTTTCCACCTTCTGTCCTTACCAGGAGCGACCACGTCCACCCCTTCCCTCCAGCCCCCTGCTCAAGTGACCCCACTGCCCCACAGGCTCCAGGAAGAAAAGAACTTGAATTTTAGATAGTACAGCAGTTACAGCACTTGGCTCAAATTCCAGCTTGACCATGACTTCGGGTAAATCACTTTTTTTTTTCCTGTGGTACAGGGGATTGAGCCCAAGTCCTTCACAAAGAGCTACATTCCCAGCCCATTTTTTACTTCTTTCAATTCTGAGATAGGGTTTACTAAATAACCCAATCTGGGCTTGAACTTGGGATCTTCCTGCTTCAGCCTCCCACAGTGCTAGGATTACAGGCCTGCAGCATGGGGTCTGGCTCACTTCACCTTTCTGATTCCCAGTTTCTGTATCTGTACATGGGGTGCTAACATCTCTGTACTCCTCATGTGCGTCCATCCTTTTTTCTTCCCCGATACACCAACTCTGTGCTGGGTAACAGTGGCTAAAACTTGAGGGAGGCTGGATCCCAGGGACCTATTTCCTTCCTTTTCTTTTTCTTTCTTTCTTTTTTTCTTTCTTTCTTTTCTTTTTTTTTTTTTTTTTTTGTACTAGAGATTGAACATAGGGCCTCCTCACTGAGCTACATTCCTGGCCCAGCCCTCTTTATGTATTTTTTTAAAAAATTTGAAACAGGGGGCTGGAGGAACAGCTCAGCGGTTAAAGTGCTTGCTTAGCAAGCGCTAAGTCAAGTGCTAAGTACCCAAGTTCGATTCCCCAGCACCACATAACCTGGGCATGGTGGCACACATCTGTAATCCCAGCACTAGGGAGGCTGAGGCAGGAGGATTGTCATGAGTCCAAGGCCAGCCTGGGCTCCATAGGGAGTTCAGGACCAGCCTGGACTACAGAGTGAGACCCTGTCTCAAAAAAAAAAAAAAAAAAAAAAAAAAAAAAAAAAAAAAAAAAAAAAAAAAAAAAAAAAAAAAAAGAAAGAAAAGAAAAGAAAAGAAAAGAAAAGAAAGAAAAGAAAAAAAAGAAAAAATTGAAACAGGGTCTCATTAAGTTGTCCAGGCTGGACTCAAACTTATGATTTAAAAACCCCACAAAAACTTATGATCTTCTGGTCTTAGTCTTGCAATGTGCTAGAATTACAGGTGTGTGCCACCTGTTCTAGCCCAGGGACCATCTTCTTTGAAGCCACAAAGCCCCTCGCTACCAACTATCCTGAGGTTCTCAATGCCCTCTAAGGTCCCTTGTCTCTATACAGGACAAGTATCTTTCCTGTTTCTTGGGTCCTTCTTTCCCACTGGGACCCAGGTTGGGTCCTCCTCCCAGGCGCCCTTCTCCATCCTTCAGAGCCTACCTCCCCAGCCTCACAGCCTGCAGCAGGGACACGAAGGTCAGGTCCACCTGCCTCCATACTTGGGTCAGCTCCAGGGTCACAGGCACACACTTCCTCCAGCTCTTGGCCTGGTGGGGGCAAGACAAAGTGTCAGGGAGCAGAGGAGATGCTGGGGACAGGGTAGCAGGACAGGGGAGGGGTACCTGGAAGCAGAACCGAGGAGGCTGAGAGCCCCTGGTCACCGGGGGCAGCTGCAGAAAGTCCCCACAGATGATCAGCTGAATTCCTCCGAATGGCTTGTCCTGCTGCCGCACAACCCTGGCGGGGAACAAGTGTGCTTCAGAGGCTGGGTTACAGCTGGGTCTAGGGGCACAGACTTGTATTCCCAGTAATCTGGGAAGCTGAGGGAGGGAGATCATAAATTTGACCCAGCCTGGGCAATTTAATAAATTAATAAGATCTTATCTCAAAGTCAAAAATAGATCAAGGGCCTGGAAGAGTAGTACAGTGGTTAGAGTGCTTACCTAGCAAGCACAAGGCCCTGACTTCAATTTCCCCCACCACACAAGGTGTGATGGTACACTTATATAATCTCAGCACTTGGGAGGCTGAGGCAGGAGGATTGCTGACAGTTTGAGGTTAGCCCGGGCTATGTTGTAAGCTGAGGACCAGTCTGGACTACAGAGTAAGACTCTGTCTCAAAAAAAAAAAAAAAAAATAAGTCAAAAATAAGGGCTAGGGGCATAGCTCAGCAGTTAGAGTGCTTGTCTGCTTGTCTAGTAACCTCAAGGCCCCAAGTTCAGATCCCCAGCACTACATAAACCAGGCATGGTGGTGCATGTCTGTAATCCCAGCACTCAGGAGGCTGAGGCAGAAGGACTGCCATCTTCTTGTGGCCAAATTGGGCTACATAATGGGTTCAGGACCAGCCTGAACTATAAAGTGAGACCGTCTCAAAAACAAGATAAAAGAGGGGCCAGGGGATGTAGCTCGGCAGTTAAAGAACTTTCTTAGCAAGCACAAGGGCCTGGGTTTGATTCCTCAGCACCACATAAATTGGGCATGGTGGTTTACGCCTATAATCCCAGCACTTGGGAGGCTGAGGCAGGAGTGCTGCCTGGGCTACATAGCAAGTTCAGGACTAACCTGGACTATACAGCAGGTCTCTATCCAAAAGAGAGAGAGAGAGAGAGAGAGAGAGAGAAAAGAAGTCAAAAATAAAAATGGGTTGAGGGTATCGCTCAGAGTAAAGCCCCAGTGCAAACAAATAAATAGAGGCTGGGTGGCTATTCCGCATGGGAGGCCACCAGAATCCGGCCATAGTGATTGCCTTGCTACATACTGACCTGGCCACAGCCTCCAGCTTGTCGAAGAGGTCGGCCTCCACCATGGAGATCTCATCGATGACCAGGCGCTGGCAGTTCTGCCAGCCCTGCCGCACACCGGGACGCTGAGCCAGGGCCACACACTGGGCCAGTGGGGCCTGGCCAGAGCCGATTCCTGAGAGGGACATACTTCAGCCTGGGCAAAGACCCCTGGACCTGTTCTTCCTCCCTTCCTGTGGGCCTGGCTTGCTCTGAGCTCAGGCCCCGGGGGCCTGCTCACCTGCAAAGGAGTGGAGGGTGGTACCCCCAATGTGGCAGGCCGCCACCCCGGTGCTGGCTGTGACCACCGTGCCTGCGGGGGGCAGGGAGCCCAGGATTCGCTTCAGCAGGTAGGACTTCCCGGTCCCTGGACAGGGGGTAAAGTCAGAACTGCCCGCTCCTTCATCTCCTTCCTCCCCTTCCCTGTCCCCCAGCCACCCTCTGTCCCCATTACCTGCACTTCCCGTGAAGAAAATGCTCTGGCCTTTCAGGACTACCCTCAGCACAGCAGCCTGCTCCTCAGAAAGCTGGGGCTTGTTGGGAGGCAAGCTCAGCCTCTTCACAGGCAGAGGCCACCTGGGGGCTTCCTGGGCGGACACAGATGTCTCAGGACCTCCTCCAATCCCTAGACTTTGCTCCCACCCTCCTTGGCTCGGTGCACCACAGGCCTGGCAGCTCTTTATTCCCCTATGGGCTTCACTCCTCCAAACCCTTGGGCAGCCTGGGGCAGCTGGAGATCTTGCCAAATACTAGGTCTTGAAGAACCCAAGCATGTGGGTCTGCTTCCTCCCCTGGTTCCTTTTCGGGTTCTGTCAATCCACTTTCCTTCTTGCTTCTTTTCTGATCACAAACCTGTCTCTAAGCCTGGCGTGGTGGCACACAACTGTAATGCTAGCACTGAGAGGGCTGAAGTAGGGGCAGGAGGCTTAGCTCAGTGGTTTTGCCCAGCATGCACAGGGCCTGGGTTCGATTCCTCAACACCAGGCAGGAGGACTGCCCTGTGTTTGAGGCTAGGCTAGGCTACATAGACAGTTCAGGGCCAGCCTGGATTACAGAGCAAGACCCTGTCCAAAAAAAAAAAAAAAAAAAAAAAGGCTGAAGCAAGAGGATGGTAAGTTTATGGCTAGCCTGGGCTACAGTAGGGGTCTCCCACCCCTAGAATCAGGCCTCACAGAAGGTGAGTGGTGGGTGAGAAAGCACTGAAACACTGGAGGCTTCGTGGGTATTTACAGCCACTTCCCATCACTCATTACTGCCTGAGCTCCCCCTCCTGTCGGATCGGCAGCAGGCATTAGAGTCTCACGAGGTGTGAACCCTTTTATGAGCTGTGGGCAAGTGATGCAGGGTGCACATACATTCCTTATGAGAACCTAAAGCTTGATGAGTGGGGGTGCTGCTAGCTCCACCAGTGGAAAAATTGTCCCTGCTGCCAAAACAGTTTGGGGACCGGTAGACACAACAGTAGAGCCCTACCGGTAACCACAGCCAAGCAAAAGGACGCTGAGCCAGGGCTACTTCTTGTTTCCGCCCTGGCTTCTCCTCGCGGCCTCGACCGGCGCCTGCCGGGGCGACCCTCCCGTTTCCCCTCCGTCCGACTACTCTGGTGCAAGCCCCAACACTGGCCACCCCTTGTCCCTTCTTCCCGTCCTCACCGCGCTGGGCTCGGGTTGGGCCCGCGGCTCCGTGGGCGGCTGGGCCGGGGCGGCGTCGGGAGCCCGCGCTGTCGCCCGCCTGAGCTCCTCGGGCTGCACAGGGCTGACGGTGACGAAGGCGCGCGGCCGCGGGCCGAGCAGGCGCGCACGCGCGGAGGCGGGCCCAGGCCCCGGGGAGGCGGCCAGCTTGAGGCGCAGCGTGCGCAGGAAGCGGCGCAGGCGGTCCGGGGGGCAGTCGGAGAGCAGCAGCTGCACGGCGCCGGCCGCGGGTGTGCCGGGGCCCGGGAGCCGCAGCGCGCTTCGCCCGGCCGCCGCGAAGCGCGTGAAGAGGCGCGCGGCGCGCAGCGGGAAGCAGCGTGGGCGCCCGGCGGGGCCCGGCGCCTGCAGCCGCAGCAGCAGCTCGCGGCGCTCGTTGCGGCCCAGGGTCAGCGCCGCGCCGCGCAGCGCCTGGCGCCGCCGCGGCTGCCCGCCCGGGCTCAGCTCCTCCACCGCCACGCGGCACCTCAGCTCCGCGTCGTCGCGCTCTGCCGCGGCAGCCTCGGGGTCTGCGAGCATCGCGGCGGTCCCCGCGGGCCTGCGGGAACACCGGGCCGGGGTCGTGGAGGCGCTGGGAAGTAGAGAGGGGACAGAGGCCGTGAGGGGGAGTCAGGTCCCGTCGGGGGTCACTGGTGACACGCGGAGGCCGCAGAGACGGTAAGGGGCTTATCCAAAACCCACTCTAGGGGCTGGAGGTGTAGCACGGAGGCCAAAGCTTTTACCTAGCAAGTGCAAGGTTCCGAGTTCGATTCTCCAGCACCACGTAAGCCGGGCACACGCCTGTAACCCCAGAACTCGGGGAGGCCAGCATGGGCTACATAGTGAGTTCAGGACCAGTCTGTACCACAGAGCGGAAAACACTCTCTCTCTCTCTCTCTCTCTCTCTCTCTCTCTCTCTCTCTCTCTCTCTCTCTCTCCAAACCGGAGGTTGGGACACAACAGGCCTGTACTCTCAGCTCCCTGGGAGGCTCGGTGGGGTAGGATCACAAATTCCAGACCAGCCTGGCCAATTTAGTAATGTAGCAAGACTGTCTCAAAATCAAAAATTTAAAAAGCGCTGGGAACGTAGCTTAGTGTTTAGTCCCCGGCTCTAATCGCCGGCACCGAGGTAACGTACTCGGCTACACCATTCCCAGACCGTAGGTAGATGGGCAGCGTCAGACGCACCCTGGGTTGTCCTGATGCATTCTTCGCTCAGAAAGAAGCTTGGATCAAGACAGCCGGGCCAGCTTGGAATCATCAGGGGCCTCACCCGGGGAATCGCAGCGGGGACGGGAGGCGGACATATGAGAAGCGCCCCCGTCTTCCCGGACACGTCTCTGGTTTATTTGCAGCCAAGGCGGGTCTCCCTGTGGCCGTGCGAACCGGCCAGCAAAGGCGAGCCCGGTTGCTGCCCTTCATAAGCCCCGTGGGCAGTAGCTGTCAAGGTCAGCGTGACTCCACTGCCCTGGCACCGCCCACCTCCAAGTGGCAAGGCTGTTCACGTGGGTAGCCCACCAGTGTGTACACCACGGAGGGGACCCCCCCTACCCCAACCCCAGGCTGTCTGACACTCACTTGTCCTGGCACTCGGAAAGATGAAGCGATCAGAGCCGGGCAGGACAGCGAAACTGCAAAACTAACTGGAAACTTTCAAATATCTAGGGATAGAAAATCGCCCTATCACCGACCGGTTCTTTAAATTTTCCAACCAATCAGCGGTAGGCATGGCGTGGTCGTGGGCGTGTCTTTCTTTGGCTCGCCCGTCTGCGTAGGCGCGCGCGTGGTGGGCGGAGGCACCGGCAGTGGCTGGGCGGATTGTGGTGTAGCGTCCCGCAGCTGGCGCTGTAGACTTACTTTTGTAGTACTGGGGACAGAACCCAGGTACATCAGTCTATACCTAGCTTCCCCTCATTTTGTTTATTGTGGGACTGGAGATGGTGCCCAGGACCTTCACAATGAAGTATATCCTCAGCGGTTTTATTTCTGATTTTTTTAAAAAACAGGGTCACTTATCTATAGCCCAGGCTCGTCCAGTACTCACTATGCGCCCAGACTGACCTTGGACTCACAGCAATCCTCCTGTCTCAGCCCCTTCAGTGCTGGGATTACAGGCGTGCGCCACCACACCAGGCTTATGTGGTCCAGGGGAATTGAACTCAGGTCTTTAGCACTTTCCAGGCAAGAGCTTTAACTGGTGAACCATTCCTCCAGCCCCTATTTTTGATTTTGAGACAGGGTCTCATTAAATCGTTAATTTGCCCAGGCTGGGTTCAAACTTGCATTCTTCCTGCCTCAACCTCTCAGATGCTGAGATTACAGGCCTATGCCACTAGGCCCGACCCTTTTTATTTTTTGAGGTAAAGTCTCAACTTTGTTGTCTAGCTGACCTCAAACTCCTGGGCCTAAGCCATCCTCCTGCCCCTGCTTCCTGAGTCAGAGGAACTGCAGGCAGGGGCCACAGTGCCCAATTCTTTATAAAACTTTCAGAAAATCATGAGAAATATTCTTCTTCAGGGTCATCTTGGCATATTAAGTACCAGTGGCATAGTTGTCATGTGTGAGTAGATTATGGTAAAAAAAAATGAATAAATTGTAGTAGGTAGAATAATAACTCCCTCCTCCCTAGTTGTTTCCCTGTAAGCATCTTGCAGATGTGATAAAGAACTTCGAAGCAGGGCGTGGTGGTGCAGGCCTGTAATCTCTGCATTCTGAGAGGCTGAGGTGAGAAGATCACAACTTGGAACCCAACCTGGGCAACTTAGTGACCTAATGAGGCTTTGTCTCAAATCAAAAGTAAAATGGGCTGGAGATCTAGTACAGTGTGAAGGCACTGGGGCTCAATTCTTAGTACCCACTCCCCCCCCCCCAAAATGAACTTTGAGATGCAGAGATTACCCTGTGTTGTCTTGGTAGGCCTGGTGGAATCAAGGAAGAGTCAGGAGGAAGAGAGAAGAGGATGTGGAGAGGGAGAGAGTTGTGAAGATGTTATGATGACTGCTGGCTTTGAAGACAGAGGATCGTGCTGTGAGCCAAGCCAATGAGAGCAAGAGGCCTGTAGCAGCTGGAGATGACAGCAGAGTTCTCTGTTAGACTCATGGAAGAGTCTTAATCGTAGCCCAGTTATACACATTTTAGGCTCCTACTCTCCAGATGGCAAGATAATACATATGTGTGAAGCCACTAAATTTGTAGTAACATTTCCCCACAGCAATAACAAAAAGAAACTGAGGAAGCAAAAGAGCTGGGATTATGAACCCAAGTTCGTCAGTTTCCAAAGCCTTAGTTCTTGCCTCTGGATGCCCTTTGCTCAAAATGGACCCAGCACAGTAGAGCCAACCATTCCCTTCCCACCTCTCTGTGCCACAGTCCAACTAGGGAAGGTTCTGGGATTTCCACATGGCTCCATGCCCGACCCCCACCTTTTTTTTCATTTAGTTTTCATACTTTTCTTTTTTACATGGTATTGAGGCCAGGACCTTCACACTGAGTTACATCCCCAGCCATTCTTTTTCCTTTTAGATAGAGCTCGCTATTATGCTGGGCTCAGACTTGTGATCCTCCTGCCTTGGCCTCCCAGAGTGCTGGGAGTACAGGTGTGTGTCTTTATGTCTCTCTGCTTTCAAGCTTATAAAAGTATGGTGAAGGACTAGAGGAATAGCACTGATTAGAGCACTTACCTAACATTTGACAGACCCTGAGTCCTATTTCCCAGCACCCACACAAGCCAGGTGTGGTGACACATGCCCGTAATCCCAGTACTTGGGAGGCTGAGGCAGGAGGATTGCCTTGAGTTTGAGACCAGTCTGGACTACACATTGTGAGGACCAACCTGGACTACAATGCAAGACCCTTCTCAAAAAGAAAAAAGAAGGAAAAAAGAAAGAAAATGTCAAGGATATACAGAAAGTTGAAAGAATTTTAGTGAACATTCATATGCTATTGTCATTCTAACAGTTACTAATTTGCTGTATTTTTAAATCTTTTTTTTTTTTTTTGAGCCAGGGTCTCACTCTGTAGCCCAGGCTGGTCCTGAATTAACTATGTAGCCCAGGCTGGACTTGGACTCACAGCAATCCACCTGTCTCAGCTTCCAGTTTAACCACTGTGCTGTTTGTCCAGCCCCATTTGCTGTATTTATTGCATCTCTATACATCTGTTCATCTACCCAGCAACCCATTTTTATTTTGTTTACGGTGCTGGTGATCTCAGGGCCTTTCCCCTGAGCTATATTCCCAGCACTTTTAATGGTTTTATTTTGAGACAAGGTCTGGCTAAATTGTTCAGTAGGGGGTTGAAATTGCGATCCTCCTTCCCCAGCCTCCCAGAGTGTTGGGATTATAGGCACGCCCCGCCAAGCTCGGCTGTAATCAGTTTCATATGAATCTATCAGACCTCTTCCTAAAGCTTTACGCCCACCCAAGTATTTTCAACGAGCGCCAACGCAAAAGACCTCGCTAGGACCGGAGGGAAATGCTTAACCACACACCACCACCGCCGGGGAATTAACGGTACCCAGGATCCGCCCGTCTCTCGGTCAGCTGGATCCTAATTGGGCGGTGGGGAGTAGGGGCGGAGCCCAAGAGACTTTCCACATCTGGGGCCCGATTTCCTCCCAGGGTTTTGGGCGGGACTCCGCGTCCTGCCGGTGCTCTGCTCGCTGCTGGCGTCGCTAGGAGGCGCTCCGCTTCTCCCGGTTCTCTACGGCTACCACAAAACCAGATGGGAGACCAGGTCTCAAGAGGAAGGGTATTTCTTCCTCATGAAATCTCGATGACTCCGTGTGTCTTATCTGCTGCCTGTCACCGTGCATAACTACGTTAGCTCGGGGCGGTGTCCTGGATTCCTTTTGGATTCCTTCCGAATTTGTGGCCGATGCACTCCCTACAGCTGGCTGCCTGTACCCTGGATTACAACAGTCTTCTAGTTTCCTTCAGGAGATTGGTGTTTCCACTCTAACCCCCTACCATCCATTCTTGGGCAAGGGGCGTAGCACAGTGGTTAGAGTGCCTGTCTAGCAAGCAGAAAGCTCTCCCTAGGTTTGATTCCCCAGCATTATATAAACCGGGTTTGGGGGCGCATGGCAATAATTTGCTGTGAGCGCAGCCAGGGGGGAGGGGGGAGTATATAGTGAATCCAGGACCTGCTGGGACAACAGGACTGTCAAACAAACAAACCAGCGTGTGGTGGGGAGGCCTGAGGAATAGCTCAGCAGTTAAATCATTTGCATAGCAACCTCAAAGTCCTGAGTTTGATTCCTCAGCACGACACAGACTGGGTTTGTGGTGTATGTCTGCACTCCCAGCACTAGGGAGGCTGAGGCAAAAGTTTTCTCCTGGGCCAGAATCTTTGCATTTGTTCTTTCCTCTTAAAGAAACGCCTTCCTCCTTCCGCTCCCAACTCTCGTGTGGTGGGTTTTATTTGTTTTCATCTTTCAAATTTCAGCAGAAATACTCTTCAGAAAGGCTACCCCCAGCACATTATATCATATCTAGCAAGATGTGGTGGTACACACCTGCTATCCTGCCATCCTGGGAGGCTGATGCAGGAGGATCCAATTTTGAACCCAGCCTGAGGAATTTAATGAGAATGGGGGGGGGGGGGGGAAACGACAATAAACAAACAGACAAAAAAAAAAAAACAGGGGTTGGGATGTACCTCCATGTGAAGGCCGTTTTTTTCCCCAAATACACCAAAATAAAATGGCCTCTTCCAGCTACTACTCTGTGGCGTGTGTGTGTGTGTGTGTGTGTGTGTGTGTGTGTGTACCTCACTAAATACTGCCACTGAGCTAATGCCCAGCCTTCTACAGTCACTATTTCATTGTTTTTTATTTTTTTATAGAACACATCACATCCAGTCATTCTCACATCTGTTCATTAGTTTTCCTATGGCCCCCTCTACCAGGCACATGGGGGTGGGATCATGCCTGTCATGTTTATGGCTTTGTTTCCTGTGTTTAGAACAGTGCCCGGCCATAGACTCTCAACAGGTATTCATAAAATGGATGGGTCGATACATAATGAAGCCACTCCCTTCAAGTCCAGGTCAATTGATCTGTGTATCTGTTTGTCTGTCTGCCTCAAGCGCAGGTCCTTCACAGTGAGCTACACCCCCAGCTCTTTTTTTACTTTGGATTTTGAGACAGGGTCTTGCTAGGCTGCTAAGTAGCCTAAGTGGGACTCTAACTTGCAGTCTTCCTGCTGTTAGCCTCCCAGAGTGTTGAGCTTACAGGCCTGCCCCACTGGGCCCAAATTCCCTCTTGACAGGGTCTCTTTGAGTTATCCAAGCTCTCCTCCAACTTGCAATCTTCCTGCCTCAGCCTAAGTCCCAGGGGATCATAGGTATGTGCCACGTGCCCAGGTTTGTTACTGTCTATTGACTTTCTCTACCACATCCATAAAAACCATCCTGCCCTGGTTCAGGCTCCACTGCTTCCAATCTGAACATGAATTTCTGGCCTTGCTCTTACGTTTCCTACTTAAAGGACTTCCCTCTCACTCTTGCCCATTCCTCATATAGCGGTTATGAAAATGAACCTGTAAAATGAAAATGAGATCTTGTCACACTTGCTTCAGGCTTCAGGGACCCCTTGCTACTTGCAGGAGGAATTTCAAATCCCTTAGGTCAGCACTCAAGGCCCTTAGTGCTTTGGCTCCTGTTGGCACCATGGTGGCATCTTAAAAACTTACTGCTCCTGAACACCGTATACCTAATCACACAACATCTTCCTACAGTTCTCCTAATAAGTCAAGGTGTCCTGTAAGTTCTTTAATTTTAATTTTTGCTTTTTTAAGACATGGTTGGGCTGGAGGAATAGTACAGCGGTTAAAGCGCTTGCCTTGCAAGCTCAAGGCCCTGAGTTTGATTCCCAGCACCACATCAAGCTGGGCAGGGTGGCACACACCCTCTCATAAGGGAGGCTGAGGCAGGCAGATTGTCCTGAGTCCAAGGCTGGCCTGGGCTACATTAGTGAGTTCAGGACCAGTCTGGGTTACAGAGTGAGACCCTGTCTGAAAAAAAAAAAAAGACATGGTCTTACTATATAGCCCAGGCTGGTTTCAAGTTTGTAGTGGTTCTCCTACCTCAGCCTCCCAAATGCTGGGACAAAAGGGAGGCTGAGGCAGGAGGATTGCCATGTGTTCGAGGCCAGCCTTGGCTACATAGTATGTTCAGGACCAGCCTGAGATATAGAACAAGGCATTGTCTTAACTTAAAAAGGAAGAAAGAAAGAAAAAGAAAAAAAGAAGGCAGCCATACCAGGCTTGATGATATGGGCCTATAAATGAAGCACTCTGAGAGACTTAGGCAGGAGAATCACAAATACAAGCCCAACCTGGGAGACTTTGTTACTTAGTAAGACCTTACCTTGAAAACAGAAATAAGGGGCTGGAGGAATAGCTCAGTGGTTAAAGTACTTGTCTAGCAAGTGCTACACAAGGGCTAAGTACCAGCATTCAATTCCCCAGTACCACATAAGCTGGGCATGGTGGCACATGCCTCGAATCCTTGTACTCAGGAGGCTGAGGGAGGATTGTCCTACACAGTGAGTTCAGAACCAGCCTGGACTACAGAGTGAGACACTGTCTCACAAAAAAAAAAAAAAGAAAGAATGAAAAGAGAATCCAACCAGGCTTATGATCCCAGCATCCTAGAAGGCTGAAGCCGGAGGATTACAAATTCAAGCCCAGCCTGGGCAATTTAGTGACTTAACAGGACACTATCTCAAAACCAAAACTAAAATATGAGCTAGGGATGTAACATAGTATGAAGGCCCTGGTGATGAAGGCCTCTAGTATAGGTGATGGGTAAAGGTGAAAGTTGTGTCTACTTCATGGGTGGGTGCCTATTTCTGTAGGGATTAAAAGAGGTACATGTGAAGGGGCTGGAGGAATGGCTCAGCGGTTAAAGTGCAAGCGCTAAATCAGGCACTGAGTACCTGAGTTCGATTCCCCAGTTGGGCATGGTAACTCATGTCTGTAATCCCAGCACTCAGCACTCAGGAAGGAAGCTGAGACAGGAGGATTGCTTGAGTCCGAGGCCAGCCTGGGCTCCTGGGCTCCATAGTTAGTTTAGGACCAGGCTGGGCTACAGAGCAAGACCCTGTCTCCAAAAAAAAAAAAAAAAAGAGTTTAATACAGTGAGCAAGTAACAGAGGCTCCCTATGGCCAGAGGAATAGCTCAGCGCTTAAAGCACTTGCCTATCAAGCTCAAGACCCTGAGTTCAACTCCCCAGCACCACATAAAGCTGGGCATAGTGGCCCACATCTGTAATCCCCATTCTCAGGAAGCTGAGGCGGAGGATTGCTTTCAGTTTAAGGTCAGTCTGAGCTACACAGTGAAATCAAGAAGAGCCTGGAATGCAGAGCGAGAAGTAGTCTCAAAAACAAAAACAAAAACAAAAAAAAACCCGCAGAGGCTTATCTGGCTTATCCCTAAATTCTCCAAGTGAATAGAGTTCCAGGAAAACCTCTCCTGTGTAAGAGGCACTCTGTGATTGATTAAATGGCACACAGTCTAAACAGACTCCATCACATGAGATCAAACCTACCCTGCCTTTCCACCTGAGCTACTCCAGTCCCCAACCATCTGTTTAATGTTTAATATGGGTTATTCCCATTTGTTTACATACCTTTCTCTCTCTCCCTCTCTTTTTGAGACACGGTCTTGCTGTGTAGCCCAGGCCAGTCCTCAACTCAGTAAGTAGCTAAGGTTGGCTTTGAACTCACAGCAATCCTCTTGCCTCAGTTTCCTAAGTGAATACTGGGATTACAGGCATGTACCACCCTG
Source organism: Ctenodactylus gundi (assembly GCA_004027205.1). Lineage (NCBI taxonomy): Eukaryota > Metazoa > Chordata > Mammalia > Rodentia > Ctenodactylidae > Ctenodactylus > Ctenodactylus gundi. Next base: position 315,257 of record PVKB01002122.1, read on the forward strand.
CCCAGTTTGTCTGGTGCAGAAGAATCTAACCCAGGGCCTTGTGCTTGCTAGGCAAATGTTTTAACTGCTGAGCTGCAACCCCAGCCCTAGCCTTTCTCTCTTCATAAAGAACAGGGTGGAAGGGCTGAGGAATAGCTCAATGGTTAAGGTGCTTGCCTAGCATACTCTTAAGTAACCAAGTTTGATTCCCCAGCATCACTTAAGCTGGGCGTGGTGGCACACGACTGTAAACCCAGCACTCAGGAGGCTGAGGCAGATGGATTTGTCCTGAGTACAAGGCCAGCCTGGGCTAAACAGTGAGTTCAGGACCAGCGGGGGCTACACAGCATGACCCTGTCTCAAAAACAAACAAACAAAAACAAACCGGGAGGAATAGCACAGTGGTAAGAATACTTGCCTAGCAATAACAAGGCCCTGAGTTCAATTCCCCAGCACCATATAAACCAGGTGTAGTGGCACATGCCTGGAATCCCAGCACTTAGGAGTCTGAGATAGGAAGATTACTCTGAATTCAAGGCTAGCCTGGACTTTAGAACAAGACCTTGTCTCAAAAGAAAAAAATAATACAGGAACCCTGGCTCTGTTGTATCTCCCAGTAGTGAGTGTAAGGCCTGATGAACAGTCAAGGCAAACTGTACATGTATGTGATATATATGTATTTTTTTCTGGAGGGGAGACAGTACTGAGAACAAAACCCATGGGCCTTTGGGCTATATCCCCAGCCCTTTTAAAGTTTTATTCTGAGACAGGCCTTACTAAGTTGTCTAGGCCAGCCTTGAATTTGCAACCCTCCTGCCTCAGCTTTCTGAGTAGCTGGCTTTATAGAGATTCCCCACTGCTCCAGGCTCCCATGAAATATTTGTGTTGAATAAATGCATGCGATGTGGAGACAACAGCCAGAGGACAGAAACAGGCTAGAGAGAGAGACACAGCTGGCTGGATATCAAACTCACCTTACTGCCCCACCCCAGGGAGACTGCTTCTGGGTGACACCATCGATTTGGCCAGGGCCTCTGGTCTCCTGCAGCTACAGCCTGAATTTCCAGACACAAGATCTTTCCAGGCTCCAGGAATCAGAGGAAGGTGCACAGCTCTGAAGATAGAGGACTAAAATCATGAGGTGGCATCAGGAAATTGTCACATGTACCAACTTTCTTAAATCTTCAGGCTCAGCTTCTTTCACCTTCTAGATAAAGGAACTCAGGACCAGGTACAGTGGCACACACCCATAATCCCAGCATTCTGGGAGGCTGAGGCAAGAGGATCAAACATTGAAGCCCAGTTTTGGCCATTGAGTGAGACACTGTCTCAAAATTAAAAATAAAAAAGGGCTGGGGATATTACTGGGTGCAGAAGACCTTAGGTTCAATCCTCACAGTAAAGGAAAAACTAAATAAACAAAGGAAGCCAGGCCCAGCCTGTCCTCTTGCATATCCTGGGAGCCTAAGGACCAGCAGAAGGGAGTGAAAAGAGAGCTTGGTTCAGTGGCTAGCTGCTGCTATGGTAGTCAGAGCCAAAGGAGGTCACCCTTACCACTGATCCCACAGGCACTTAATTCTCTGTGCTGTGGACTCACCAGGAAAGCAGAGGCGGCAGCGCTGGCACACAGCCAGTCACTCTCCCCAGGCCTCTGTTTCTCCAACGTGAAACGGGGGCACACGGAATAAACCACTCCGCGATGGGCCCTACTATCCACTCTCCAACAAGGTCTTCAGGGCCGGGTGGAGGGAGCGGGTGGGGAGTCGTCGGCCTCCGATCCCCGAGGCCTGGAGGGGCCGAGTGACGACCGCAGGAAGGAGGGCGCTGCCTAGGGGGCCCCTGGAGGGCCAAGGCACACTCCTGCCCGGCCAAAAGATCCCGGAGAACAATCTCCCGGCTCCCGTCTTCCTGTTACACGACTCTTTGGACAGAGACCAGAGCTCCGGGCCGGCCCCGCCCAGAGGTTCCAGCGACCAGAGGACCAGGCCATCGCCGCGGCCAGCAGTCTGGAGGAAGGAGGAGCCTGTCTGTGCACTCATCTCCCGGCTGCCAAGGGGATCTGGGTCCAGTCCTGCCACCCCAGCCCACTCGGTCAGGAGACCTCAAAAACACCAGCCGCCAACGCCTCAGGTCTCAGCGCCCGCCCCACCGCGGCTAAGCCCTCCGGCCCCGCCCGGGCGTTCGCCTTTGCCTCAGAGCCGGAAGCCACCTCCCCCTCCTCAAGCCGCACCCCCTTCGCAGCCCATACCCGTCCCAGTCCCTCTCCCACCGCAGGTCCAGAAAGCCACTCTCCCACCCCCTCTCCGTCCAGCCCTCCCCCTCCTGCTTCAGCTCCACCCGGGCTTCTCCGTCCAGTTCCCAAATCCACGCTAGGC